>JALGQZ010000012.1:13931558-14531558 GCA_023105745.1 Austropuccinia psidii | reverse complement strand
TATATTTTTTATATTTTTTATATTTTTTATATTTTTTATATTTTTTATATTTTTTATATTTTTTATATTTTTTATATTTTTTATATTTTTTATATTTTTTATATTTTTTATATTTTTTATATTTTTTATATTTTTTATATTTTTTATATTTTTTATATTTTTTATATTTTTTATATTTTTTATATTTTTTATATTTTTTATATTTTTTATATTTTTTATATTTTTTATATTTTTTTATATTTTTTATATTTTTTATATTTTTTATATTTTTTATATTTTTTATATTTTTTATATTTTTTATATTTTTTATATTTTTTATATTTTTTATATTTTTTATATTTTTTATATTTTTTATATTTTTTATATTTTTTATATTTTTTATATTTTTTATATTTTTTATATTTTTTATATTTTTTATATTTTTTATATTTTTTATATTTTTTATATTTTTTATATTTTTTATATTTTTTATATTTTTTATATTTTTTATATTTTTTATATTTTTTATATTTTTTATATTTTTTATATTTTTTATATTTTTTATATTTTTTATATTTTTTATATTTTTTATATTTTTTATATTTTTTATATTTTTTATATTTTTTATATTTTTTATATTTTTTATATTTTTTATATTTTTTATATTTTTTATATTTTTTATATTTTTTATATTTTTTATATTTTTTATATTTTTTATATTTTTTATATTTTTTATATTTTTTATATTTTTTATATTTTTTATATTTTTTATATTTTTTATATTTTTTATATTTTTTATATTTTTTATATTTTTTATATTTTTTATATTTTTTATATTTTTTATATTTTTTATATTTTTTATATTTTTTATATTTTTTATATTTTTTATATTTTTTATATTTTTTATATTTTTTATATTTTTTATATTTTTTATATTTTTTATATTTTTTATATTTTTTATATTTTTTATATTTTTTATATTTTTTATATTTTTTATATTTTTTATATTTTTTATATTTTTTATATTTTTTATATTTTTTATATTTTTTATATTTTTTATATTTTTTATATTTTTTATATTTTTTATATTTTCAATATTTTTTATATTTTTTATATTTTTTATATTTTTTATATTTTTTATATTTTTTATATTTTTTATATTTTTTATATTTTTTATATTTTTTATATTTTTTATATTTTTTATATTTTTTATATTTTTTATATTTTTTATATTTTTTATATTTTTTATATTTTTTATATTTTTTATATTTTTTATATTTTTTATATTTTTTATATTTTTTATATTTTTTATATTTTTTATATTTTTTATATTTTTTATATTTTTTATATTTTTTATATTTTTTATATTTTTTATATTTTTTATATTTTTTATATTTTTTATATTTTTTATATTTTGTATATTTTTTATATTTTTTATATTTTTTATATTTTTCATATTTTCTATATTTTTTATATTTTTTATATTTTTTATTTCATAAAAACATAGAAAATTAAAAACATATTGGCATAATCAAAAGAATTAAAAATTAAGAAAGTTGGATAATTTTCCTTTTCTTGTAAAGATCTTGAAAGGTGAGGAGGCTAAGATTGTTTTGAGTTTTTTTATTTTGTTTTTCAAAATAAAAATGGAAAACAAATTGCCACAAATTTGTTTTAGAATTAATAGCCTCTTTATTAAAAAATCACAAGAAAACAGCAAAGATTCATTAATTCAAGTTTGTTCAAATAAAATTAATTGCTCATTTTTTCGAAGAGTTTAATATTCCAAACAAAAACTCAGGAATGAACTCGGGAATTACTCTTTTCCTTCTAAAAAAATCAATCTTTTCAGACTACTCATTATTAAAAATATGCCAAATTTTCTAATATCCATTCTTCTCTTTTTTTAGATTTTCATTCTAAAACAAATTATCTCAGTGAGTAATCTTTTCCGACTACTCCCTATTTAATAAAAACCTATTTTATTCATTTTTTATTTTATGGGTATCCTCTTTAATTTCTCTTTTTGATGAAGAGATTGTTCATATTTTCAACAATCTCCTTTTAATTTAACGTAAATCAAGGAGAATTTCCACCAGTAAGTGATTCTTTTAGCCTAGCCTTTATTGAGGAAAACATGAAAAATTTTATTTTTATTTAAAACTGTTTTTTTGGTTTATAAAAATTTATCAATTAGTAAACTTTTTTTAAAATTTTGGATTATTTTCAGCAAAAATAAAGGAGAACTTCAAGTTTTTTGGAGCCCTTCCTACTTAAATAGCAATCCAAAGATGAAAAAACTAACTTTTTTTATGACTACTTTTTTAGATCTGATATTATTTTTTTGAATAAAATAATTTTAAATTACATTTCAAAGTTATATTGTATTTCAATATAAATCATTGAAGAAAAGTGAGTGTTGATTACTATCTATTTAAAAAATAAAGAAATATCCTCCTTTTATTATAATATTCATATTTATCTCACAATTTTGTGTTTAAAAAAGGAAGAATTGATCAATCTAATAAATTTTTAGAAAAAAGGATCAATGTAACTATATTATTTAGAAATAGTGATTATTGATTTAATCATATTTGCAAAAATCAATTTCATTGTTAATTCTATTTTCTAATTCGGGTTTATTTAGATATGCATCATTGAAAAGGAAAAAGATTTTTGATTACTATCTATTTGAAAAATAAAGAAATAAATTTCTAAACTTTAATATTGATATATATTAATCAATGGTTTTTTTTACAAGGAGAATATTTAAAAAAGAAGCATTGAGGTATTTAATACCTTTTTAAAAAAACAATTGATCAAGCCCTATTTTGTTAAAACAGAGTATTGATTGATGCAATTATTTTTTTAAAAATATTTATAAATCAAATTCTTTCAATATATAGAATAATTTGAAATAAAATAAAAAGAAACTGAATTCTTTTTATTACTGATTTTGGTAGATCTAATTTTATTTTTTCTCAAAAAGGTTTATTGTTAATTCTACTTTTAAGTTAGATTTTATTTCAATAGAAATCATTAAAAAAAAGTGAGTGTTGATTACTATGTATTTAAAAAAAATATTATTATTTTCCTTTTATTATAATATTCATATGTATCTCACAATATTTATTTTTTTTAAAAAAATATATTCATTGATCTAATTTTTTCTTAAAAAAAATTGATCAATCTTTCTTTTTTGAAGAAGAAAACTATTATCAATCCAATAAATTTCTAAAAAAAAGGATTGATAAAACTATTTTTTTCAAAAAATAGTATTGATTGACCTTATTATCTTTTTGAAAAGATTGATCAATCCGATTCTTTCAAATTATAGGATCATTTCAAATAAAAGGAAAAATAACTGACTTTTTTTATTACTACCTTTTGTAAATCTAATTTTATTTTTTCAAACAAATTTCATTGTAAATTTTATTTTTAAATTTAATTTTATTTCAATATAAATAATTGAGAAATAAATTTAGTGTTGATTACTATCTATCAACAAAATAAAGAATCTCTTCTTATTTTGATATTCATATATATTCATCAATAGTTTTTTTTACAAGGAGAATTGATGAATAAGATTTGCTTTCTGAAGAAATTTAACAGCGTACTTTTTTCAAGAAAGGAGCATTGAGTGATCTAGTACCTTTTTACAAATAAGGATCAATTGAACTGTATTTTCTAAAAAAGAGTATTTATTTATGTATTTTTTTTAAAAAATATTTATCAATCCAATTCTTTCAATATTTAGAATAATTTCAAATAAAATGAGAAAATGACTTCTTTTTATTACTAATTTTTGTAGATCTGATTTTATTTTTTTTAAAAAAATTTCATTTTTAATTCTATTTTTAAATCAGAGTTTATTTCAATATCAATCAAAAGAAAAAAGTGAGTTTTATTACTATCTATTCAAAAACGAAATAATTTTATGTATGAATTTCAATATTCTTATTTATTCATCAATATAATTTTCTTGAAAGGAGAATTGATTTATCAGAGCCTTTTCTAGGTAAAGTTTTGATTTAAAATTGAGCTTTTGATTTTTTTTTTGTTAAGAAAATTGATTATTCAGTTCTTAAGATAAATTTAAAAAAAGTTAGAATACAATACTTTAATTTTGTAAAACTTAGTAAGTAGTCCCTTTAAATGACTTAATCTGTTGAATAAAACTAAATTTTTCCTTTCTTTATGATTATTTTGTGTTTTTTTTTTCAAAAAAAAAACTTTCATTTATAGCTTTTTTTGAAGTGTTTATCATAATGGGGAGAGGGAATGACCACTGCCATGAACAGTCAATTATTGTTTTTTTTTTAAATCAGGAAAGATACCTAACATTTTTTTATTTCTATACCTTCATTGCTGTTGTTTGTGGGAATATCTGAAGGGTGAATTACTGTGAATTGATTGCTAAAACCATGTTTTAAATTGGGATATCAACCATAAGTCAGAGATTAAAAAAACTCATTATTCAAGAATGCATGTAGATAGAGTTAAAAACAAACTCAAGATATCAATTAAGATATCTAAAAGTACTTTACTATATTAGTTAAATCAAATTAAGAGGCTGATATCAAGCCTATTCTGGAAAAATGAAGCAGAGCATAAACAATTAAGACAAATTTGGATTCCAAAATAACCAAAGCTTTGTCATTATGTTTAGCAAAATTATAGACTCATTACCCACACCTTTACTATTCTCCATAATACCTCAGCTCAGAGATTATCAAATCAAGTCATTGCTTAAATAAAATTCCAAACGTTTGAAGACATGAATGACTACAAAACATCAAATATAAAACCTAACATCTTATCTCATAAAAATGACTTCTTTCCTTGGCAAACAGGAGGAAGTTGGAAACAATACTCATGGGTCAATGTATGCAATAAGTTGGTGTCCTACTCATCTTGGTCATTATAGTTTGGTACAATATTTTTCTACCAATAAAATTTTTGGAAGGATTGAAGAATATAAACAGGTTTTATCTATTGCCCCAGGAATATCAGTAATTCTTGAACCTCTTTTCAACAATATTGAATCAGTCATTCTTGAAGAACATACCCAGACTATGAAAAACCTTGGAATACCCAGCTTTGAGAGACTTTTTTTGTCTTTCAAGAACACAAATGAATCCTCTTTTGAAAGTCATATTACATATAAATTAAATGAGTTTTTCAATTTTAAACATGGTGATAATGAAGCTTCAGATTTTTATTTTTTCCTTTCTATTCCTATTATGAAGAATTCTCCCACAGTTTATGATTAAGATTTTGATTACTTCAATGAGTGTGTTGTTTTTTCTGATCAGGAAATAATTATTGTCTTGTGTAAGATTTGACTATGAAACTGATGATAATATTACTATTAATCAACAGTACTATGTCTGTTCTTATGAAATATAATAATAAAATATTGTTATAACCACAATGAAATAGTTAAAGAATTATTTCTTTCACGTGTTAAACACTACTAGTGATTTTAACAGTGAGCAGTAATTGTCTACAAGAATCAATTACAAGAAGAATTTAATAATAAAAATTTCTTTTATTAAAATAATAAAATTATTTTAATATATAATCATCTTTTTCAAGAATAATTGTACAGATAATTCTCAAAGAAAACTAATTTTAGAGAAAAACTTCAAGAATTAAAGATAAATGACTCACTTATACTCCAAAGAACTTATTGAAAGATATAAATAGAGAAATTTGACATAGAATTGTGGATTTAAGGGATCAAAATGATTTATGGCAGGATTACAACAATATAGAGTTGGATTCTATGATTTCACCTCTTTCTGATTGATTCTGAAAGAATTAAAACCTATAATAATAGTCTAACTAATACTTACCTTTTGGTAACAATGATATAAAATGGATAATAAGATGATTCTTGGAAAAAACAGCAAGAGGAGGCCTCCTTTAAGTAAACAACAGCTCACAGAGGCGTTCCATGGAACAAACTGAAAAAAAAGTGAGTGAGAAAACAATAAAACCTTTTGGATTATTGATTGCATCATCTGTTGTCACATAAGATTATCATAATTACTTAATTGATGCTCTTACGTGACTACCAACCCCAATATGGTTAAGAATAAAAGGAGTAACATCTGTAAATCTTCTTTCATTTCAAAATAATCATTCATTTCTTAAAGTTATCAATGTTATTGGAAATTTTATCACAGGTTTTAATTACTGTGAATTTTTGAAGATTCAGTGTTTCACATAGAATAGTCAAAAATGGACTGTAAGTAAAACTCTTGATTTTACTGGTAAAACTATAATTGTTTTTGGTTTTACTATATATAATACAGCGCTCCGTTGGTCCTGAAAGTTTCAGAGAGATTCATTAAGAATTGTATTTTTAATGAATTTTTGAAGTTTTTACCTCATTTCTACATAGAATTGCAAACATTAGTGTTTAACTGGTTTCTATGAGGTAAATCAATGGATACAAGTCCAAAAAGGGTTTTAATTAATCTTTTAGGGTCTATCCATGGAAAATCATTCAGAATTGACATGGTTTCAGGAGTCTAAGTAGCTCTTTACCTCCTTGGCACATCAAAATAGCAGGTTATTTGCTATTTTCTTATGATTTACTGTAGTTGTAACATGGTAACCAAGTTCCCAAAGTGTTTTAGTTTACTAATTGGGCCAAAATCATCCATGAATCCAAGCTTTGGAGCTGTCCACCCATCTTAGGCCTCAGAAGTTGGGTATCCTGGCTCTCTTTGATGTCTTTTGTCCCCCTTGCTTATTTTTCACATCAAGATAGAAATTTAAGCTTCAAGTGAGATATCCACTATGGGTGTACCAAAAGTCCATGTAAGAATACCATGATATTAAGTGCCCAAAACATGCATAACACTATTCTTAGTGTATACGTATCATGGAATTTCTCACATTCCCATTATTTTGGTGTGAAATTAAGAAAAACAAAAATTTTCACAGATCTTTTATGGGGTATTGAAGTATTTTCCATATTACCACCTTAAAGAGTTAATTTGAGCTTATTCACTCTATGGAGCTACCCTAGGTGAATTTTTGTGTAAAATCCAAATCCGGCCTTAGATCCATGGATTTACTTCCTCAATAAAAAGCTATTCATCTTTTCTGAAATCAAAAATGATGAATTTTGGATATATGCATGACTTATGAGTTATGAATAATTCAGAATTTATTTTTAAGATAATTGTGGCCTATTTGGGTATGTAAAATATACCTCAAGGCTCACCTCTTGACTGGAAAAAGTTCTGGAACTTGCTATATTATATGGTATTCCAAGACCATTCATGATTTCAAATCATATCCAGATTGTGGTTCAAGTGGGAAATTAACCAGACTCTCAATGTCAATGCATATTTCCAGAAATCTTATAATCTGTTCAAATCTCCCAAAGATAGACAAATATCAAAATTTACCTATGATTACCATAAATAAATTGTTGATAGAATTGTTTAATCTTCAAAACAATAGGTGCTATCTTGATATCTGTTTTTGTATCATAAACCCATTAAAACTTATACTATTGAATTAATCTTATAAATGAAAATTTATGTAAACATACTGAGCTTTGAAATGAAGCTCTTTATGAGAAGTATGTGTCAAATGTCATATTCAGCTAAGATCTTCAGAATCCAAATAAATAGACTTATAACCACTATGCCATCACATATTGAATGTATAGTCTGATAGCTATTATATCAATATATTTAAAGCACACACACTCCCTTCTAAATAAATATCCAAAAATACAAATATAACATAATACTTACTATTAATTAACTTGATAATAGTTTATAGCTTGTTTGCTGAGAAATTTGATTTTAACATTGCAATAGTTAAATCCATCTTTATTTTTCATGCTGCAAGTCAATTTGAAGTTGTAATTGCTTGGATTGAAAATCATCTTGCATATTGAGTTTTTGTTCTTCAAATTAAAACTCTTCAATCTTTTTTCCCTCTTTCAAAGTCAATTTCAAGTTTCTTCATTATCTCCCCCTGTTTGAGATGTTTGATTTCAACTTATTTTTCTTCTCGACACTTTCTTTTTTCCCATTTCAGCTTGGCAGAATCACTGTTACTACGCTCTAATATAAGCAAATTATCAGACTAAAATATAAGATCATGAAGATTAGTTTTCATTAATTAACTCCTTGTCTTGCAATAAATACTGAACCATATTAGGGAACACCATTTTATTTCAATTTTATTTTTGATCTGCTTTGTGGATTTAAGTTCTTGACTGATTCATCTCTAATTATTGCTTTTGATGGGGTTTAAATACATTTTTTTCTGTAGTGAAGCAGATGTGCTCTCTTTTATGAAAGTTTCCTTACTACTATCCACAGTGATACTTGGATCAATTTTAGATGACATTGATACTGCATGGTTTCTACCTTATTCATACATAGAATACAGAATCAGAAATTCCTTAGGAATCTATTTAATGAGACACTCTTAATTTGGTTGAGATAAATTCCTCCATTGGAATACAGTAATCGTTAGGACTTCTGGATGCATTATTTTCAAGCCTTCCTTTTCTGGTAATGTCTTTCTGGTTTAATGGCTTTAAAGACCTATGGATTTGATAATAAGCACAATCTTTACAATTTTTAGTCAAAAATATAAGACATATCTTTTTGTTTATAAATGATTGACCTTCCTCGAGAATCTCATTTGTTTCCAGTTCAGGGAGGTTGGAAGTTGCCATTGGTTTTATATTTTGTTTATTACCAAAGAGCTCATCCATTTTTCAATATCATGGGAAACGTTTTTCCATCTTTTGAATAATCGTTTGAATCCCTTTCTTGAGGTCTTCATCAGTAATATCTGAACCTGTTGTTTTCTCATAATTTCTTGCATATATATACTTTTTTTGTAATTTTGACATCAATAACTCATATTTTCAGGAGTCAGCTTCAAACAATTTTTTAATTCTTTGTTCACCTCATTAGCCATCAATTGGAATGCAATTTGTTTGAATAATGGAGACCTTCCAATTGATGTCTTTCCAGAAGAGCCAAAAGAAGCCTGAAAATAATTCTTTATTTTGAGACAAATTATTATTGTTAGAAAGCTGGCTGTTGTAAGACGTCCTGAATTTTTCAGATAAGAAGTAGGGTATTTACTTTCTGAATCTTATTAAAGTTTGGATGCATTATTTTAATGGTAAGAATGAAGATGAATCTGAAAATGGGCTGTAAGGAATGATTTGATTTTTTGAATCTTCAAAAGCGGGATTTATTTCAAACCCAAAAATAACATATTTATTTTTCAAGATGGCCACCTTGTTTTTTTTAAAAAGGATTCAAAGTTAAATAATTAATGGGATTTTGATCCAAAAAATGCAGTTTTTTAAGTGATGTTTTGGTCAGAATACCCAATTGAGAAAAGGTGTTTTGCATTGATTCTGAGTCCGCCTAATGTGTTTCAAGAGCCTTCAAACAAGTTAAACCTGCTTGAGTGTGGTTTTCTCTACATTAAGGGTATTCTTTTTGACTTTCCAAAAGTCAAAACTGACCTGGTTGGTATCACAACCATGTGATCAATTGAGACAAAATTCCTGTGAATAATAGATAGGCCAAAAAGTTTGAGATTTTTCCCAAAGCTTGACATTTCACACACTGGTTGAAGGGTTTTGAGGAAGTATTGCACCCTTTTCGCCAAGACTCCTTTCTAACCTCAAAAACCAATCAATACAATTACTTTCATTCATTTCTTACATAATTAATTATTTTTGAAGCTTTGATATGTAATTTGGATAAAAATATATAGTAAAAGGTTGTGAATATCTATTTCGTATCCCTAGAATTCACTTGACATGAACATGTACACAACTAATGAAAATTATTCAGCTTCCTATGCGTCCTAAGCTACAAAAAATATCCAATTTGCAACAAAAAAAATAATTCTCAACACAGAATGTGGTATCAATCAGTTTAAATTTAATTATTTCTAGACTTCAATACTGAAATTCCTTAAAATTAACTTGGGGCTTGAGTATAGTTTAGCTAAAATAAATTTTGACGGGTGAACCAAGGTGAATTTCGATGGCAAATCCAATGGTATAATGAAATTAACCTTTTAATGATACAATAAAAGATAATTTCTTTAATTTATTTTCCAAAAGTACCTATTTTCTCAAAACTTTTGATAAATTTATATTTTCGCTTAATTTTTCTAATATGAAGCTTTCTAGCTTTATTAATTTTTTGTGTAAAGAATTTTTATTTCATTTTGTGAATAATGAAATTAATTCAAGAGGTAATATAGCCTCTTATCTAAGCTTCATATTTATGTTGCTAAGGGAATCTCAAAGTACCTCTTAGATTCACACAGCCACAAGTACCCAATAAGCCTTAGTGCATGTATAAATTGAATTACAAAATCCTGATTTTCAATCCAAAACTAACTTTCGCAAATCAAAATATATAATAGAATATTCACACCATGACATTAGATCTCTCAGTGAAGAAAAGATGAAAGAAAATTAATCAACTGGCCCAAAATTCCCTTGTGCGATGAAAAGAAAAAGGAATTTTACCTCAGCTTAAAGCTTCAAAGGAAACTTGGAAGCCAAATTAACTGCATAAATTATTCAAAAACCTAAAAAGAAGCATGAACTGACATAAAATTCCTTCATAAAATGAAAAATTCAAAGAAATATGAGTAAAGACTCAACTTAAACTGCATCATGTGAAGAATAGAATTTTTTACAGTAGTAATATCCACTGAAAGTCAAATTAGTTAGAAGATGGAAATAAACTCATTACAATAAAAGATAGTTAAATAGCTCACAAGTAGAAAAAATGGGTATTCAGAAGAAATAAAAGATGTCCTTTTTGATGATTTTATTCCTTCCTACCCATGCATATTTTGCTAAGGAAGTCAATTTAATCCATAAATAAACAAGCTGAAAGTCTATTCTATTTTAGAAATTTAAATGTTACAGTAGCTAAGACCAGTGAAATTTTAGGATTGGGAACTTTCCCAGTATCCAGGAGAAGTAGAGTAATACAATTGAAGAAAGAATTCTTTAGATATCAGAAATTAATTCATGAAGAGTTAGAATAATTGTTTCCCCTTATTAATAATAGATTTCCTATATTAATAACTCCTTATATACCAAATTTTGTCTCATACTTACTTCATAGCACAATAACTTTACAAAATTATTAACCTCTTTAAAAAAAATATTTCTGAAATATTCTTTCATTATTTCTTTTTATCACAGAAAACATTCAAACAAATACACATCAAGGTTACTAAAATATTTCAAGAGTAATTATTTAATATCACATCACCAAGAAAAAATGAATACCTTTCCACCGTTTGATTATATTTATGAAGCTCATATATTAAGTGTATAACTGTTCTTTATTATATATATTATCTATCAAGAAAGTCTGATTGAAGACTTATAAGCTATGTATTATCCCATGGTCAAAAGGGCACAGACTCGATAAGGTCTGTATTCCTTGAAGCCCCCATTGAGAATCTGGTTTAGTACTCTAGGAGGAACAGGAAATATACCTTTTCACCCTTTTTTACACGATTCATTATCAGTTAAGAATAGTCAGCTGTCATTTATATCTTCAAATACTTCCCAATTTATTTATTCACAACATAAGTTCCCACAATATTGAAAAGAGCTAAAATGTATTGATATAAAGAAATATACTTTATATCCAGAAAAACACACAAAATATCCATTTTAAGACCCTTTGAGTAATGAATCTCTCAATATAATTGTGAGTGACCCCACTTTATTATTTTATTTATGCTATATTTCATGATTTACACACTATTATCTTATATTTATGAGAAAATCAGTCTATAATCACCTTGAGCAAAGTGGCTACGCCTGATGGGAGGAGTTCAATTTGAGATTTTACATAGGATTTATATTAGACTCAGGTAGGAAATGGGACAGAAATTAAATTTAGAAAAAGGATTTTTGGAAGAACTTCAAACCAAATATAATATTCACAAAGGTTCAGCTAAATTGGCTTTATATTAGTTTTTGCTAATAATTGTAAAAGCGCAATAATTCAACAATAAATCATAGACTTAATTATGTTCATTCCCCATTTATTTTACTCTTTTTTTACTTCAGAACCTTTCATGAAAAAAAATATTCAAACTTTTACTTCTTTCCTATATATCTTTACATAAATATTTCAGCTTCAATATGATTAATCTATGAAGCTCACGTATTTGAATATACAGATAAATGATATCAAAAATGAGCCTCTCATAATTTTAAATAAGTTTATATTAATGAAAAAATTCCTCAACCCCTCAGGAATTTTCTGCACACAAATACTACAGAAGAGATACCCTGATCAAAAACCTTTTTCTCTTAATAAACTCCAAATTTAGTGAGATATTATACTACTGACTTTTCTTCTATTATTAATTGAGGATATTTATCTCATATTGAGGAATATCATGAAGTGTAATGCCACAAATTAATTTTAAGGAACGGATAACCAAGATGAAGTACCTAATGAATCATATTTACTAGTATTGAGGACCATACACTTCTTGAGAGAAGGGGTTCTCACTTACATTCAGATTGTATGAATATTTCAAGTATAATACTTGGCTTCATCTTTTCGCGGGGGACTTTTTTCTATAAAATTCCAAGGTTTAAATTAGCAATCACCATGCTATCCATGAGAAAGATGGATTGATGATTGTAATTTTTATTCTGATAAGCAGCTAGAATATCAAGTTCTCTTAATTTTTGGCTCATTCAAAGTTTTCCTTTCTGAATAAAAACTTATATATAACCCCATATATTCCTGCTGAAAAAATAATTCATTCCAAATTAAACCTCTTCATGTAGTGGTTCATTTGAAAATTTGAGAAGGTAAAATGGAATGTTCAATAATTCTTGATCTTGTGAGTTCTCATTTCATGAAGTTCAGGGGTAGGCCATATAAAGAAGAATAATACAACTTAAATACCTAATATTTATATAAATTATATGGAGGAAATTCAAATTTATTTTTAAAGCTCAAGAGAAGGTAAAATTGACTCTTATAAATCATCCACTTACTCAAAGATAATTCATTTAGAACACTTTCTATGTCTTTTAATTTTTAATCATGTTGAAAATATTTTGTATCCATTTTTTCTTTTGTTTCAAGCTGTTTTATTTTGAATCCCTTTTCTAATTATTAGAATGTATGAAGAGCCTGCCATGTTTTGAGAAATTTAGAATTTAATTTATGTTGAATGGGTTGATAGCTCAACTATTCCAAGAATGATTTTGTGATTTTATCATTGATGAAAAATGAGAAAAACTAAGCTATCAAAATTAATTGAGGAAATTATTTTAGAATTTCTCAAAATCAGATTCTTCTCAAAGATATTTTTCACACCTTTGTGTATTCTCATGAACCATTTAATGAGAAATAATCTGAATATCAAATATTTATTTCATAGAGTAAACCACTAGTTGTTTCTGAAGAAATAAAAAATTTATCTGATTTTTTGTGATAATTGAAATTCATTGTGATATTGAAAAAAAATAACTGTGATAAATAAGTTCTCTTATAAAATTTTTATCTCAAATTGTATTTATAAAGAATATGAGAAGTTTTTGAAATTCAATTTACATTGATAAATGCATAAAACCTAAAAAAAGAGTAAAGTGGGGATCATGTTGTATTTATAAGTTGAATATTATTAAGCTAGATATATAGCTCATTTGAGCTTGTTTCAGATAGAATTTTAAAATAGTTACTGTTTTTAAATTTTGTTTTTATTCTGAAAAAGGGGCTTAAAAGATTTGCTAAGGTGATATTTTGAGAAGAGTGGACACAGAAATTTTTTCTAACCTTTTGAGAAGTACACTTGAAGAATGAAGAACCTTACTTCAGGGCAATTTGAAACCAGATTTATAATATAGTCTCAATCACTCTGAAAATATTTTCATTTATTTATTCAAAATATCCCAAGGATTTTACATTTGTTTGGCTTTTCTTGCATATTAATTTATGAAAATTTCCATCTGAGAAAATTTTCAAACTCATAAATAGAGTTTTTTCTGTTAAATAGGCTTGAAATTTATTTAAATCATGAGAATTAGGAATTACTCAATTAAGTTATGATTAAATTTTACCAAAATATTATTCTAAAAGCTCAAAAGTTCCATTAATCCTTTTTAAAGTAGAATATTAAAGTGAATATTGAGGTTGAGCTTACTAAGCAGTATTACAGATGATTGAAGCTTTTTGGAATACTTACTGAATCATATGAATTATATCTTCAGAAAGTTTCCAGATATTTAGTGAATTGAACCTCACTTTTTCAAATAAAAAAGAATATTGAGGTATGTAATAAATATGATAAGCAATATATTCAATTCAGAAATTTGCTAATATTACCTCCAGCATGTTTTCTTATTTTATTAAATATCATTTCTCTTTTCTTAAGAGAAAAAAAGGAAACGGGAAAACAAAAAAAGATGAATTAATTTTCTTTTAAAAAAAAATTCAGATATAAGTATAAGGATAATTGGAAAAATTAATAATAAAAATATTTGTTAAAACTAAGCTACTTCTCTTTTTATTATGATTAATAACATTTTTTTGTAATTTTTATTTTACGAAAGAGAGTAGCACAAAATTTATTCCTTCTACTATAAAATAATGTTTTCCTTGATTATATTAAGTTTTGTGAGTTTTATTATATATGCTTTTATGATTATATGATACTCTATTAAATGGTTCATTATTTTGTTTTTTCAGTTTTCCCCCAATTTATCTAATGTTTTATTTCAATTCTTTTTTATTTTATTTTGCTATTCTTATTTTCATGTTTGAATTCCTCTAACTAATTTTTAACTTTAACTTTAGGTTTCAAATGACAGTAGTAGCCCTGAAGGGCCTGCTACTGTAAAATTTGGGATGATCAAAAACAATTTATTATGACAGTTCCTGTAGCGCCTGATACTTCAGAATTTCTGGAACTTTTCGTCCATCTTACAGTAGGGGGCTCCTAAATTGCTAAAATTCTCATTATTTGAAATTTCAGCTCTTTTCCAGTAGCAGGCTCTGTAATGCATAGTGCCTGCTACTGCCATTTTAATTATCAAAATATAAATTTTGAAAAAAAAACAGTAAAGCACCATTTTCTCTTTCAAAAGGAGAGATAATATTATTAATGATAGGAAAAATTATGAGCTTCACAAAAAAATAATTATAGATAAAAAACACGATAAAAATGAAAATGAAACTATAAGCATCCTAATCAATAAGGAGAAAGATTTCATTAAAAATTGGTCATTCTGTAAGAAATCTTCTAAAAAACTGAATAAGTAGTACTATTGTTTTAAAGCTAAAAAATGTTGGCCAATGAATTAAGAGAAAGCCTTTAGTTATTTCTGAAACTGAATTTGTGTCATTATTTCCTCCAAAAGATAAGTAGAAATGTTTAAATTGAGAGTATGTCTGTAAAGGAAAATTTTCATAGTGAATGATGTTCTCATGAACATGAAAATTGAAAGGTAGAAAAATTTCATATCACATATTATGAGTGTATTTTATCAAATTGAAAAAGAATAAAAATATCTTTTATTCTGTGATATTCCAATGTCTTGGGATAGCCTAGAATATTACAAAAAAATTCAATCTTGGGCGCAACCTTGCTCAAATGAATGGTCCAAGGCCATTCTAAGCCAAGTCAAAGATTATTTCCAAATGAAACACCTGATGTCAGATGTAGAGAATTTACTCATTTTTAATAGTATTTGGAAAAAACTTATGAGGATTAAAAGGAGATAAAAATAAAGGGATAAATTTAGCTTCATTCATTAGTTAATGAATTATAGCCATAGTAGCTCCTCATTTTTCTAATAAATGAGGAAGTTCCTGGAAATCAAAATTAAAAGGATAAAATTGTTGATATCTCTCCAAGAACTGAGTACTGTTATCTACTTATGTGAAAGAATAATTTATACTGAACCTCTGAGTAATTATAGCTTTTATTGGGCTTAGCTCCACAAGTAACTTGTTTCATGTTAAAGTGGTTAGACCAAAACTTTATATTATAAAGACTTTGATTGAATTTTGATTTATTTCCATGTAAGATATTTCATTTGAAACTTCAACAAAATTTGTGAATCAAAAAACTCCTTTAAGCTTGTTGAATCTCTTTAAAGGCTAGCAAATAAAGATGTCTTATGATAGGGCTATTATACAACAGCTAGGAGGGATACATAATAATATGAGTATCTGGTAATCAAATTATGCTGAAAATATAATAGAATGGAGATAAATAGAATATCTCTGATATCTGATTTTGGAGTAGTATGTTATAAGGGAAATACTATTTGTTCAATCGTAAATGAGTTCTCTGGTAATACAATTGTCCCCTGAGATTTGTCAATGAGAAAGAATAAATAATAATTCTCTATTGATAAAGAGATATTTTACCCAAAATAAAATATTCCCATTGAATTAAGATTAACTCTAGCTCAAATTTTGAAAATATATTTTTAATCACTTTGAAAACAAGCATAGGGAAGATGAATGACAGATGAAGGATATAAGAAATCTACTTATACCTTTTTTATCATTTTGAAAGGAATTAAAATTAGAATTTCTAAGGGTCGAAAAAATGATTAATTCTTATAGAATTGTGAAAAACATTTAAACTCCTACTTTTTATAGAATTGTGACATAAACTTGAATTCTTACTTTGTATATAACCGTAAAATACATATAAACTCTTACCAATTAGAGTTTATAGCTTTTATGCTCAAATATAGCTATGAGAAATAAGGAGCTGACATTTTGAAAGGATGAATATGTGTCAGTGCGAGTCTATATAGTAGCTATAAGATGTAAGTAAAAGCTAGTATTATGACTGTGACATGTCAAAAATTAATAATGTTAATAATAAAAGGTCCTACTGTTCGCATGGTAACAGTGGTGATGAGTTTCTTGGCTGTACCACTATAATATTGTTTGACTATGAAGAAATATTATGATAATTAAGTTTTTAATTATATCTGATATTATAAGGACACTGCTGTTTGTAACAGTCTTGTCACATAAGAATAAATGATAAGATAATATGAGGTTTTTCAGTGAGAAAAGTCCCTCTTTTCATATCTTTTAAGGACTGTGAAGTTCTGGTAGGCTCTTCACACGTCTTCAAGTGAAATTTTTCATTCTTGAGGCTGAATTGTGGTTCTATACAATCAATTCTGATGCCAGTGCAGTCAGAGTTGTGGTTTTGAGACCACAAATGATCATTCTGGATTAATACAGGGTGAAAAACATTTTCACAGGTAACTTCAGCACTTATATGAAGTCTCCCTGGTGTTTTTATGACTAATATTAGTCACTGTGGAAGGGTTTAATCTTTGAACAATAATTCTTTTAAGTATTAAGACAATACTGGCTGGTACAGGTTTGGTACAGACCAGTATTAACCAGGAACCTTCCAATCCAGATATCTCAGTCAGTTTTTGAGATATAACAGATACAAGAGCACAAAATTAAAGGTTTTGATGAGCTCTTAAATTTTATATTTTTCATGTTTACCCTTATCAAAAATAGAAAAAGCTCTAAGGGCTTCAAGTTTTTTGATGTATTTTGGTACATCAGTGTGTGGCTTCAAAACATTCTAAGCCATATATCTTCTCCATTTTGGAATATATCTTTATTCCAATTATAAATACTTAGAGGGCTTTATGAGCCCTACAGCTTGGTATAAAACACATTACAGCTGTATGAATATATACTGAAGATAGAGGGGTTTCTTTATATTGCTATTTTCAGAAATACTGTACTTTGAGCAGTAAACCATTGAGCCAAGATCCCTGCACAAATTTTGGAGATAAAAGGGTCTAAGATATCTCATATTGAAGATCTCACTCAGATCTTGAATTTGGTTGTAATTTTGTACAGTTTTGTACATGTCCTCTTAGACCTTCAGGGGGTCTTGGCGAAAAAAGGTGGTATAATGGTATCTCCTGATGTAGGAGTGCTAAAATGGAATTGACAATACCACTAGATAGCTCTCCCTGAAAGCTTTAAGCAAAATACAATTTCTGTAGGGTTTGCATTAAATATGCATAAGCTAGATGCAAGGTGAAAATAAGGGGGTTTTTCTTATCATATTTGGGTAAGATTGGTATATTTATATTTGAGGAGTTTTCCTCTTTATATTTTACTTGTACTTGCTATATTTTCTCAGCACTCTTAATACCACTATTGATAGTTTGCTGGATTTAATGTTGATGCTCTGTTTGGAGTCTTAGGCTGACAATTTGGCTTTTATTTAATGTATATCCACATTACTTCTAAGTTTTGAATAATTAATATGGGGCTTCATATTTAATACTGCAGCCAAAAACATCCTCTCTAAATTTTTAATATCCCCAGCTCCATAAGAAAAATCAATGAGATAATGAATCAAATTGAATCAAACCTTTCACAAGTCTTCCATTAATTGGCCTTTTTTTATCATATTGGATAAAAAATACAGATTTTATTATAAGGAAAGGGAATATAAATTATGTAATTTAAATTTATTCAAATATAGAATTATTACCCATTCCTCTCCTTAGTTGATTTGGAGATGAAATATTTATTTTCTAATTATACTTATATAGACCTCCTGTGTATTATATTCTCTTCCTTGATGTGATATCAGGTATCATTTGCAGTGATATTATTCATTATTTATTAAGCTTATTAGATTTAATGAGGAATATTAATTCTCAAGGATTACCTAAGATGAGCTCAAATTTATATCTCAATACTGTTACAATGCCTCTGATTATTACAGCTCTATCCTCAAGCATAATAATTAAGACTCTTATTTATTGCCCTATGTTATTTTGATTAATATATGATTATGAAATCAAATTTTTTTCAATTAATAAGCTCTTAGGAAATGATATATTAGAGCTTATTTCATGCTTTATGGTGATCCTGGGTTACAGGATCCAAGATACCATGTCATAAAGATTTATGCTGAAAAAGTAGTTCTTCCAAATTTATTTTTTAGATTTTTTCTTTCTCCAATAAGAATGTAAATTATTTAGCTTTACAATTATTCTTCATTCAAAAAAATCAAATAGAAAATCTATTATCTTGTTAGGCTAAATTACTACAGGCATTTTATGTAAGGTTTAACTATGAAAAAATGAGTAAATATTACTAATATCTTACTTATTGTACTCTGAATATACTTATCACAATGATGAATAAGATTAAAAATAACTAAAATATTTATATTATTTGAGTAAATATATTAACATTTAATAATTAATATATTTATGGAAATTTATTATTGTTACCAACAAATAATAAGCTCATATGAAATTGTTATTTAATAATAAAAAACAATTTGTACCAATAATATTGCTGATATTAAAGGTATATATCAATATGAATACTATTTATATTGATAAAAGAATCATTCAAAATAATAATAAAGAGAAAATAGCCTACTTTTAACACTTGATAGAATAATTTTGGTTAATTTTACACCTAACACTGTAAATGAAACTTATTTAAATTTTATTTAAAAACAAAAAGGGAATTACAAATATTCCTAATTTTATGTGTAATTCAAGATTTTAAAGTGATTTCAACAAAAAACAACAAAATATTTATTAAATAACATCAATGCTGGTTATTATAGCAAGGATGATCCTTGGTCTTTGATTATATAATATATTTATATATGAATAATAAGGAATTTCCTCTGAGTTTATTTTTTTACGGTTTTTCATGCACCTGGGAGAAAAATAGAGGAAAAAGAGCTCTATTTATAGTAAAATCCTCCCTTATAGAGTCCATAAGGCTTCTAGTAGACATGCACTAATGGTACCCACTAGACCTAATCAGTATCTTAAGGTTTGGTGATAATTGAATCATAATTAAACCTTCTTATCTCAATATTATGCCATTATTTAGAATTATCACTATAACTCAAGGTTTTCTGACATTATAGACTTGTTGTGAGCCTTAGACGTATTTTAATATACACAAAAGACCACAAATAATAAAATAAGATATAAATATCAATAAAATAAATTTATTTATATTATAAAAAGAAAAATAAAATATAAATATAAATTTATATATAAAAAGAAAAAATTAATTATAATTTAAAAATAAAATATATTGAATTTTGAATTTGTCAAAACACATTTTTACTTGAAAAAATTAAGTAAAAATGAATTTTCAAGAAAAATACCAAAATTAAAATATTTTTGGAAAAGAGTTAAATAAAAATTATCATAAATTTTTATCCTACAAAAAAACTTATGAAAATTGTTTCACCATTGGACTCCTCATAAAAAATAAGGTGGGGTCACCTTTGGGTAAAATTTCTGTAACTCAACTCTAAATAAGATTAAGTTAAGTTTTTAGTATTTTCTGTACAAAAGTTGAAAATAATAAAAACCTTAATTTAATTCAAATAAAATGTGGTGTTAACCATCAATTTGAGTTTTAAAATTGAGATGTTTTGTGTATTTTAGAAGCTATGAGGAATTGGAGTATTTTCAATTGAAATGCCAAAATGTGCGGGTGTATTAAATAAGTGAACTTTGATTTACATATGAGGTGTCAATTATTACAGTAAGTGTATTGAAAAACTCAATTAAATTAAATATGTAACTTACAAGTATTATACATGATCAGGAATTAAAGGAAAAATAAATTGGAAAGATTAATTTGGGGGGGGGAAAGGAACTCTAGCTCTAAGGGGGAGCCAGACCCCCAAAATCCTTGGTGAAAAGCATGAGATGTCAAAATACATGCAAAAGTTCATCAATTTTGGTCTGGAATTGAGTAACAGGGTCTGTGACTGAATTGATGATTAGGTTTTGATACCAACCAGGGCAGTTTTAACTGTTGCCAAGAGGGTAAATATACCCTTAAGTTAAAACAGTTTTAACTAGTTTCTACATCTTCTAAACACATTTTGAAGTGTTTTGAAGGCTCTAGACCAGGTATTACTATAGTAATGGCTGATTTAAGGGTCTAAAATGGCTAAAAATAGCCAAAAATGGCTAAAAGCAGCCCTTTTTGGTTTAAACCAGGGTTCAATGATGCCACAATTGGATTTTGTGTTTTAAGAGTATTTTCCACGACTGAAAACAGTAAAATTTACTTTTGAAGTAAGAAAATTAATGGCTATAAAAGAATGTCATCTTTGCCCCACTTTTCTCTTCATGTTAGAATCTTTTCCTTTTATAATTAGTTTAACCACTGTTAAACAAATCAATAAAATATTCCAACAACCATTTTTTGACTTATTTTAAGCCTTTTAGCTATGTAAGAAAAATCCTTATAATAATTTTTTGTAACTCTTATAATCATTCATAAACCTGAACCACCCCATAAGTGAATTAAAGCATCTTTCATCACTGTAAGCTTTGTCACTTTGTTTCCAAATTCACTCTGGTCACTTTTGGGCTTGTTTTCTCTTTAATAATATTTTTAAAGCCTTTATTCTATAATTAGTTGCTTGCAGTTCTTTTCTCAATTAATTCCAATTGAAATTGCTCTTGAAGAAATTTCTTTTGCAGCCTTAAATATCTCTTGTAGAGTATTTTTGGATACATTTTTATTGTTGGTAAAACAATAAATCTTTATAATAATATTTTTTTATATTTATAAAGTTAAAAACAATAAATTTGGTGTTTTTCCTCTTAAAAATACTATTTCATACTATTTTTAATCAAATTTTTACCTTATACAAATTTTGAGGACCGGAAAAAATACTTTATTTTCAATCAAAGTTTCATATCCACATCTTAAACTTGGCAAAAGGCTAAAATTTGTGGATTTCATTAGTATAAATAATAATCTACTAGTATTTACCAGTTTTATAGCTTATATAACTGTTAAGCTTAAAATATGTGTCAGGGTGACTCTATGATATAGCAGTACAATAATAATAAAAAGCTATAAATATGAGTGTTACACAAAGATAATAATGATGATTAAGTGAGTAGACAGTTAAAAGGGCTATACTAAAAGAATTTAGTGATTGTTTGTGCTATTGATAGTCCTGGGTGCAGTGTTTATCTGTTGGTTTACAGTAAGAAAGCCTACAATAATTAAGATTATAATTATACCTGTTTAATTATAAGGGTACCACTTCTTTAAGAAGCTATACCACCTAAGAATATTGAGAACAGGATGATGGATTGGACTTCTGGTGAGGAAAGGCCTCCTTTTAACTTGTTCTGGGGTAGTGGGAGGTTGTTTACCTCTGCACATGACCACAGAATGAAAACTTTCACTACTGTGGGCTGGTTTTGGTTCTACACAATCAATAAAGAATGGTATTGGGTGGAAATGCAGCTTCAGAACCACAAGTTGTCATTTTTAACCTAAAGGGGTGAAGGCTTTCACCAATGGAGTTTACAGGTGTGTTCTGGTGCTTCTGACCCATCAGAAGCTGTACAGAACCTGTATGGACCCCTGTATTTGACTGAACTATGAGGTATTGAATTCTAAAAAGGCTTATTTGTCTATGTGACACCTTATAATCATACTTATGGGATATTATCCCACAGTAAAGCTGTATTGGTCCAAATGTGGGACTTTGAGCTTAAATCTGCTATACATTTTTCAGATATTAAGATATTGAGCTGAAAGTTGGATCATTGTGTAGCCCTGAATAGGATCTACACAATGGTACCTCATTTGACATGGCTCACACTCAATATGGAAAAGTTATGCCATGTTCAATTTTAGTTATCCAGATATATGATTATCTTGAAATCTGTATGGAAATTGTTTGCTCCATAGCTTTTGTTCTGGATGACATATGGGGAAATTGATGGAATTATCAGATAGCACTGATTGTTTTCTTTCTAAAAAGACCCCACTTTAAGTGCCTCAAACTAAAATTGTAGAAGCTAGATGAGAGGTGAATATTTTGTTCACCCTTATTTGACCTTATTTTGGCAATACCTTCTGTATTTTTGATGTTAGCTCAATTTGGCTAGTACCATCGCATAGCTTTGAATTGGAGCTTCAATTTGAATACCAATTTTCTGAGGTTAAGCCTCTTCCTCTGGATTTTAGATGAGATGTGAAAATCAAGGCTTATGCTCAGCAACAACTTTGTTATTCTTTGTCCCATGATTATGGGACTTGTATATTTGGAAAGAGGTGAGTTTCCTCTTTCTTTTGATTCATTTAGACCCTGTTTGGCTCAGCTCCATTTTTTGGTGGTATCTTCTATTCTGATATCTTGGAATGTCTTCACTAATATTTCAAGAGCATTTTATTACATCATAAAGACTCTATTTTGATTATTTTTCTTGTAGCTCATCTTTTCTGTTAAAACTTACTATTTTCAACTTCAAACCTTTAATATAGTTATAAAAATTAAATCATTATTCATGTATGAGCTTTTAGAATCAGAATATTCCCTTTTTTAAGTTTGGACTACTTTTAAACTATTGCGGTCAACAGCTATTGTTCTTTTTCTCAATAAAAACTTGCAAGCTAAAACCTTGTTTATAACATGTCAAATAAAGCTGATATCTGTATTTTTGAAGTTATCTTGTGGTAAATTTCTTTTTGGATAAACTATTTATCATCAATAATCTAAGCAATATGATCTGAAAACCATGAATACATGTGCTGATCATAAAAGTGCATATATTCAGGTTATATCAGTAAGTATTGAATCTACAGATATGCCATAAAAATGTTATATGTGAAGGGTTTTATGTGAAATCAAATATTGTAATATATTTCCATTTTTACTCATTGGGCTCTGAGATAATAAAGATTTTATGCCTTTTTAGGCCTTTTTACTTATTTTAAGATAATAATTTCAATTATTATTATTAAAATAAGTATTGTAAAATTATTTTGTGACCTTTTTTGATATGTGGTCATATCTCAAAGGCTCACATGCTAAGATATCTTATCTATATTACAGTTTATTAGATATATTGTAATGTTTGTTTGATGAGCTGGAATAACAGGATAGAATTAGATTTAGTTGTCTCATTTGAATATTTTATGACCATGATAGCTTTCCCTAGATATTCCTTGATAAATGAAACTTTTTCACATGATATTCAGCTCCTCCTTTTGTAACTACTTAAGTGAGTGACATCCTGTTTAAGATGGCTTGACTTTTTACAAATAATATCATTCAAGAGGAGTCCAAATGACTGAAAGAAGAATATACTATATTGAGAAAATTATCAATAAGAAATATAATTAATGTTTTTTTTGGGGCATTATATTTACATGCCTCCACCCATGTATAAAGATGTAGTCTACAATATGCCTTCATACATTTCATGGATGTTTTCAGATAAATCAATGCCTAAGGGGTGGTCGATCTTGGATATTTTACTAACAACTTCATAATGCAAGGAAAAAACGTAACTTTATATATAAGAGTGAACTATCTAAATTTCATGTTTGTGTACTTCTGGTGTGCTCAGCTCCTTACTGGATTAGTTCAGCAAAAAGAACCCTTCAGCTTTGGGAAATTAGATCAAATGTCAAGAGGAACAAATCATTGGAAGTTGAGGATCTTTGGAAATGAACAAATAAGAATATATTGAAACCTTTCTTCAAAAATTTTTCTCCAATCATCCCTATTCCCCAATGTGACTAAGAAAATACTGCCTTGAAGAATATTGAAGTTTGTATTTTAGAGAAGCTTTGAAAAAAGAATTATTTCAAGGTTTCTTTGATAATGTAATCACCTAAGCTATCTAGTATTGAAAATTTCCTCAATGATTGGTAAAAGATCCTTTGTATCATCTTACATATTATTACTTCTCTCTTGCAATGTATGAGTATTGAGTACAAACCATTTTTACTGTGAATAGTGATGACTTTGAACAATTATTTTTCAAACACATTATAATATCAACAAGCATAGTTGTGTAAATTAAGTGAAAATGTTTTGTGCTGTACAAAGTCACGATTTTGAACAGCTTGGTACAAAAAGTATCATAATATTAAGCATTTATGACTATGTGAATTTAGCTCAAAAAATAAAAATGAATAAGGGAAGCTATTAAGGGTACTTTCTGAGAAGATAAAACTAACAGTCCCTATCTCTTCTACCAAGAAAGAATGAGCTATTTTGCTTTGTCCATAGCTATTGTCACCAACAATCCTTATCCACAGCCCAGATTCCCTGAGGTGACTCTTGCCAGCACCAAGGATCAGAAATGAAAACTTAGCAATTTTTCGAGACAGAACCTCTAACCATGAGGCTATTAACATCACCTGGCCTTCTTTGTGTTATCTTGGCTCCTACCCATGACTCACACCTGTAGGAGTTCTAAAGATAAATTGTATTAATATTGATAATTGTAAGTCTTTTGGGATTAAATTTGAAAAATCATTCTTTTTTGAGTAAAAGGTTAATCAGTATTATCTTTGCACTGAGAAATTTTTTTTCAAAATATATCCAGTTGAAAATTCAAATCTTTTTCTGTAAAGATATAATAATGATAATTCTTATTTAAAAATGCTATATTTAGGCTCCTACAGCCCTTTGGAGGCTGTAGGACCTGTATTTCAAAAAAATTCAATTTAAAAATTATATTCATCTTTATTAAAGTTAATTGAATTTAAAATATGTATATTGAACCAAAAAATTAAAAATTGAAAATGAGTTTTTTGAAAATCAATTCAATTGGTTCTTATTAAATTCAGAATATTTATATTAGGAAAAGGGGTTTCTTGGGCTCCTACAGCCCAAGAAAGTTGAATTTTTAGGAATATTGCAGCTTAAGAAATTAAATAAATTTTTTCAAATTAAATTTAACACATTTTTATCAAAAAAAAATGATTCAAAAATGAAAATTAATTTAATATAAAACCTTTATATTATAAGACAGGCATTGGTTGGCCTCTCACAGCCGCTAAATTGCTCAACAAGCCTAAGCAGAATTTTCTGTGAAAAAAAGCCATTGAAAATTCAAGTTAATTCCTTTAGAAATTGAATAAATTTCAAATATTTGTATTTTTAAGATGGACTTTCTTGGGCTCCTACAACCCTTTGGAAGCTGTTAAAGCCCAAGCAAGGGATTGTTTGAAAAAATTTCATTTGAAAATTCAAATGAATTTTTGATTAATTAAGTTTATAATATGTATATTGAAAAAAAAGTTAAAAATTTCAATCAAGTTTTGTTGAAAATTAATTAAATTTGAAATATTTATACTAAGAAAAGGCCTTGCTTGGCGTCCTACAGCATTTTGGAAGCTGTAGGAGGCTAAGCAAGGAATTGTTTCAAAAATATTGAATTTAAAACTCAAATTAATCTTCAAATTAATTAAATTCATAATACTTAAATTCAACAAGATAAATTACTAATTTCAAACATTCTTTTATTTTAAAATAAATTCAATCTAAGACATTTATATCAAAAACACCTTTCTTGAGTTCAGGTTCAAGAGCCTAAGAAAGCTGAATCTTTGAAAAACATTAATTGAAAAATTCAAATTAATTTTTAAAAAATTAATGAATTTTTTCTTGAATTTGAAATACTTATATCAAAAAGAGGCATTTCTTGGGCTGTTGGAGTGCAAGAAAGGTGTTTTTTAATTGGAAATTTTATTTTCTTGAGCTCCTACAGCACATAAAGAAATTAATTATTACTCTTTATCTTGATTAATTTATTAAAATCCCAGCTTGTTTTTGACTTGAATATTTTTCTATTATAAAGCTTCAATATTTCCTCTTTTCTGTATTACCTATCATGAGCCAACATTTTCCATCTAAGATAATTGGCCTCCCAAACCATATTGAGCCATTTCAAGAGGAAGAGGGAATTCTCATGGGAATGACTATTTAAGCAGTTGTAAATGGTTTTCATTCATCATTTTGTCACTCAATAAATCCAATCACTCTGAACTATACAGCTTTCAGAAACACAAACAGAAAGGATTAGTGATTTTTTGAGTTCTGAGGAGTATTTTATTGGAAGGACTATTTCACCAGGTGAAAATTATTCTCTTTTCTCCAAATATTACTCATCATAAAATAGGAAGCTTAACCATTCAAACATAACATTTCAAATTTCACAAAAATTACTCAGATGAATTTTGTTCTTGCATGGTGGAATTCTTGGTAACATATCTAATATCAGCCACCCATTTGGAATGGATTTGGTAATTAATAGGATGAGTTTATTTAGCAAATGATTTCCATGAAAGGAATGAAGGAATATCTGAGAGCAATATTTTGTATGTAAGTGTAGGCATGAAAATATCATGCCCCTATTTTTTTCTAATAGAATTTGCAATGTGTTTTATGATTAATAATTTGACAATTACTTTTTTATTTGGAGCCACAATAGTATTATCAATATTCTATTCATCTTTCTATGTGTTCTGCATCCTAAACATTTGTTCATCTATCAATAATTTTTTGCACTTTATTGTCCATGAATTTCTAATTTTCGTACATTTTGATCATTTGGGATGCAATTTGAAAATAGGTTTTTTGATAAAGCCACCTTTATTTTGACTTTAATGCCTCTTAATAATAGAATGGTGAGTTTTAGATTCCACATTAAGATTCATTTTTTTATTCAAAATTTCTAATCTTATCATTCCTCCAGAAGCTGTACAAAAAATTTCTTTTAGTTGTGAAATAAATTCATAGTAAAGTCAGATATGAATTATTCTGATTTTATATTCTATCTCATACTAATTTTGGAGCCCTTTCTATTATTCCTTAGTTTCAACTGTAGAGATTACCTGATTGGTAATGTCAATTAGTGATCTTATGTTCCAGTATATATATCCATTTATATTGCTGAAATAGTGTGATATTGCCATTGAATTATGACTAATATGGGGATTATTAAAATCTAATCTCTTATTAGTTTTATATCTGAAAGCTATTCCTCCATAATCCAATAGAGCACTTAGCAAATAGATCTCACTCTTGTGAGGTTGTGAGGTATGTATATCATATCCATAAAGCAAAAAATAACCTTTTATACATTTGATTTGGTCCTAATAAGACTTATAGAATGAATTGAAGATATGATAGTAATCAAAAATAAGTATCAATTTATTTTTTAGAAACAAATTTTTAGGTATTATCTAATTTGTGGATTCTAAACCAAAAGAAACCTAGGGTAGACCCATATGGTGTTATACACAAAAATGGCTATCTATAGTGTTATTGGAAGGTTTAGAAATCTCACAGTACAGATACATAAGCCAACAATTTTTTGAAAAAAAATGAATTGTTAAATTTATGCTTAATTTTGAATTTGAATGAGGTTTATACAAACTTACAAAAATTCTGTTAAATTTAAGGTGTTGTGTGTATGTACTGAATTGGGCAAGAATTCTCCATAAAAGATTTGAATCCTGAATGAGCTCAATTTGAATTGGTTTAAAGCCAGTTTATGGCTTTAAATAACTAGAAGGGAAAAATTCACTCAAAAACGTGGAACAAAGGAAAAAACATAAAAAATGCCAGGGTACCCAGCTTTTGGGATATGCAGGAGCCAAAATACAGATTTTCTCCTTTATTGAAGTATTTTAAAGGTTATTAAAACTTTAATATTAGATTTTAATTGAAAATTAAATTTTGAAATGGTCTATTCCTCCTTTGGACAGGAATTAAAAGCTAAAAAGAAGGGTAAATCCCTATATGCAGGCTTGTTGTGAACCTTTGAGATATGACCACATACCCAAAAAGGTCACAAGAAATATTTAAAATAATTACCTTAAAACTACAAAAATGCCATAAATAGGCATAAAACTTGGGTTAACTGAAAACAAATGAATAAACATGTAAAATAAATTATACCATTGGATTCCCCATGGTAAAATACACATATACCATTTTCATGGCATATCTGTAAAGTCAATATTTAATGAGTTATAAGTAATAATACCTTATAAAAAACATAAATCCTTAATTATTTCAAATACCAATGAAGCAACATGTAAAATAAATGGTACCATTGGATTTGCCATAAAGGTCCACACATAAAACAATTAAGAAGCTAATCTCCAAAGTCAATACTTAAGGAGTTAAGCTGAATATATGCACTTTTTTGGTCAATGCATATATTCAAGGATTTTAGCTAATATCTTTTGAAATATGCATGATAGAGTGCTTAACCAAAGGTAAAGTCACCACGTAATTACTGTAGGAATACAGAAATGAACTTTATTTCACAAGCTATCAACAAGGTTAAAACCTGTAAGGGATTGTTGATTAAAATCAATAGAGCTGTTGACCACTTTGTTGTGAAAGTGGTCCAAACTTAAAAGAAAGTAGACAGTTGAATTCTACTAGTTCATTCGTGAAGAATGATGTATTTTTATTACAATATTCAAGGTATAACCCCTTGAAATCATTGTTTGAAGTTTAAAATATTAAATTTTGACAGAAAAGAGGAGTTACAAGAAAAAACATCAAAAATACATTTTTGATGATGTAATGAAATGCTCTTAGCAGTTTGAAGTGGACATGCCAAGATATCAGAATCCACTCTCAGAATATATGTACCATATATAACTTAAACGTTATTAATGATCAAAGTTTAAGCTTAAATTTGATCATTTAAGAACACTCACTGTAATATTATTTTAAGTTTAACAGTCATATAAGTAATAAAACTGGTGAATACTATTATAATATGATTAAAACTAATAAAATCCACAAAGATTAGGCTTCTGCCAAGCTTATGATGTCATAAAACTTAGAGCTATAGTGATAACTCTAAATAATGGCGTAATTATAAGGTAAGATGGTTTGATCATAATGTAATCATCCCCAAACCTTACAATATTGATCAATTCTAGTAGAAAGCATCAGTACACGTCTACTAGAAGCCTGTTGGTCTCTAGGAGGGAGGTATTTACTATAAATAGAGCTCTATTTACTCTGTTTTCCCCTCAGACGCTTACAAAACATTAAATCATTAAATAAAAAGGTAATTTCTTTATTATGTATATATAAAACTTTTATATTATTAAAGACCAAAGATAATATTATGATAATATTAATCTCTGAAGTGATTATTGCATTTATTTAATTGTTTTGTTTAAATTTCTCTTAAAAACCTCAATTCCATGTAAAATCAAGAAAAATTGTAATTTCTCTTAAATTTTATTGTAACTACAATTTAAATAAGTTGTATTTACATTTCTAGGCGTAAATGTATTCAAAATTATTATATTAAGCATTAAAAGTAGGTTAATTCTCTTATTATAATAATTTTTCTCTGTTATTACTTTAATAACTCTAAATATTATTGTTATTAATTGTTTTTTATTAATAAAAAAACAATTATTTACACCTTTTGTATTTGTTGGTAACAATCATAAAGTGCTTTTAAATATATTAATTATTCTATATTAATATATTTATTTTATATATTATTTTTTTATAATATAAATTATATTATTATATTTAATTAATAATATAATTATTTTACGCCATAATTATAATAATTCTTTATTATTATAATTATTTTTATCTTATTTATTTCATTTATGAGGACATTCATAGTACAATAAGTAAAATATTAGTAATTTTTACTTATTGTTTCATAGTCAAACCTTACACTTTTCATCAAGCTTTTAAGGACTATCAAAGCTTAATTAGGCTTAAATAAGCTTAAAATCAAATTTAAAAAGCATTTAAGCCTTACAAAGAGTTAAGGCTTGGTGTGTATTGCTACTCTTCCTCATACAAATAGCAATAACTTCAAAAATTCATAGAAAATCCAATTCTTGATGGATTTACAAGGAATTTTCAAAAATCTTCCAAGCTGATATTATATCTGTATTAATTAAACTGTGAAAATCTTCCTTAGTAAGCTCCCCTGGTATTCAGACTTGAAGATACCTCTTTCAATTCTTAAAAAAATTAAGATTTCTTTAAAAATTGATCAAAAATCTTACTTAAGAGAGTTTTTCTCAAGGGTTCATTTTTCAGTTTTACATGTTATGAGCCTTAATATAATTAAATGAATTTTATCTTGAAGCTTCAAATAATAATATTAAGCAAGAATTCAAGCTACTTGTAGTCAAGAATAACACTTGTATCTTTAAATTGAGATGAAAAATAAGTTACCTTACATTAGGAACCTTATTTTTTGGGATGGGCTTTGAGTTTCAATCTGAAAAAGACCTCTGTATACATTATTGATAATGAGAGATTCTCCGAAGGCATAAAAGAAGTCTTTTAATCACTGTTTTGTCAATCATCATAATTCAATGAATAAAATTAGACAGTTAATAATGTAAATTTTTCTTTTATACAACATCATATTATAGAAAGTAATTTTTAAGATATCTTATTCTTCATGAGTTTTGAAAAAAAATTGAAATTTTAGGATTCAGATTATATTGTTATAATCACCAATGATTTCTTTTATCTTATAAAATTGATTTTTTGAATATTATTTGAAATTCACAAATTTCCTCTAACACTGTTCAATCTTGTTTGATCAAAAAAAGGGTGTTTTATTCCATTGAAATATTGATTCTTGATGTGGTTTTAGCTTATAAAAATTATTTGATACCATAGCTGTTGTTGTTTGACTTATTTGATAAAATAATATTATAAGTAAGCTTTTGTCTGAATCACCAGGGCAAATGTCATGTTATAAGGCTGAGTCTATGATGAAGCTTTTCATGACTAGTTACAAACTTTAAATATGACTGTAATATGGTGAAAATAGTAATAAAAAGGATTATCTATGATAATAAGGGTTTATAAAAGAATATCCAGGCCTTTACTATTAAGAAATAGTGGTGGTGAGCACTGTTGAAAGCGCTGGGTGCAGCTTTACCTGTTGGGTTACAATAAAAAAGACTACAATGATTAAAATTATAATTATAACTGATTATTTTCCAAGAGTATAACTGTTTTTGACAGCTGTACTATGTAGGAGTTCAAGAGCAGGATTAGGAAACTTTTTCTGGTGGAGAAAAGGTCCCTTTTTATCCTAAAACTGGGTGAAAAAGGCCTCTAGACCTTTCCATGTAGAGGAAGTGAAGATTTTTCACTTCCAAAGACTGGCTTGTGGTTTTCACAAGGCCTGTATATCCTGTATTGGGCTCAGATGGGGTTTTGAAACCACATATGGGAGGTTTTCACCAATACAGGGTGAAAAATTTCATCTGGAGACCACATAGCCCTCTTCTAACATGTATGACGCATAGAATGCTGTACAGAACCGGTACAGGACCCCAGTATTGATCAAAAATGAGCTATTGAAGTATAAAAAGGCTTCTTTTTCTTTTTGACACCTCATAATCACAGTTATGGGAGAATATCCCACAGTAAGGTTGTATTGGTCTAACTGTGGGATTTTGACCTTAAAGATGTCATAACTTTGTGAGTTTTTGAGATATCAAGCTCAAAGTTGGTTCATTTTGTAGTCCTGGATGTGCTATACACAATGATACCTCATTTTGATATGGCTATCATTAAATATGGCAAACCTATGCCATGTACAAGAGTTTTTGTACATATGTATGATTTGCTTAAAATGTGTATGGAACTTGTTTGCCTCATAACTTTTGTTCTAGATGAGATATGGGGAAATGGATGGAACCATCAGATAGCCCTCATTGTTCCCTTTCCAAAAAGACCTCAGTTTAGTTATCTCACACTAAAACTGTAGAAGCTAGATGAGAGGTGAATATTTTATTCACCCTTATTTGACCTTGTTTTGGTCATAACTTCTGTGATTGTGGTGCTAGCTCAATTTTTCTAGAAAAATTGGATAGCCCAAGCTTAGAGCTCCATTTTAATTACCTGTTCAATGGGGTTAAGCCTCTTACTCTGGATTTCAGATGAGAGGTTAACAATAAGGTTTATGTTCAGCAACAACTTTGAGCAGGAATAACATTGTTATTCCTTTTCCTATGATGGTGGGACTTGTATAGTTGAAAAAAGGTGAGTTTCCTCTTTATTTTGATACATTTTGAGCTGGCTTGGCTCAGATCCATGTTTGGGTGGTATCTTTTCTCTACCAGTGGTTTATGGTATTTGGCTGTCATGCTTGTGCTCTGGTTTTGAATCACAGGCTCACATACCCTCCCTCTAAAAAAGGCTCATCATTGATAAGACTTTTCAGTCTTCCTAGAGGCCCTGAGTCTCCTTAGATGAAGGTTCCCATCTTGTATTCCAACTTTTGCCAACCATTTGTCTGTATCTGCTGTCTGGTTTTTAAATCTGACCAAGTATTGTCTCTGGTCCTTACCATTCAGTCTAATTTTCCTGGCCTTGATGATTTTGTTCAAAGTACCAGGGGAGTCTTCCACTTCCACTATTTTTGATGGAGTGTGATTTTTCTTCCTGGAGGGGAACTTGTCCTCCTCTGTCTGGAAGTATGGCTTAACCAAACTCACTGGGAATACTGGGTGTTTCCTAGAAAACTCCTGTGAGTTTTACCTCCAATTCATTTTCCCTATCAGCTTAATGATAGTGAAGGGCCCTACAAATGAGTCTCTAATTTTTTTTTTCCCTTAAGATTGTTGAAATTAAGTGTGGACACTAGCACTTAGTCCCCTTCTTTAAAGTCAGGTTCCATGTGTGATTTGTCCCACCTCTTTTTGTTGTATTATTTTGCCTCAGCTACGCATTTGGGAGCTGTGTAACAAGCCTTCTTCCACATATCATGGAAGTCCATGGCTGTGGGGTAGATGGTTAGAAGATTCTTCTTCAAGTGATCCACAGGCAATAGGGGATTCCACACTTTTTCTACCAGACAAGGTGATTTTCCTGTGGTAGAATGCTGACTTATATTATAAGCCAGTTGGACAGCTGGTAGAAGGGTCACCCAGTCATGGGTGTATCCTTCATGGTCCTTGTATTCCATGCCATAGGCACAGAACCTTCTAAGGATGTCTTCCATAGTCTGGATCATCCTCTCAGCTAGGCCATCTGTTTGGGGATGATAAGCTGTGGAAAAAGCAAGCTTGGTGCCAAGCATGTCATACAAGTTGGTCCAAAATTCAGATGTGAATTTTGAGTCCCTGTCACTGATGGTGATTTTTGCGACTCCACATGTGGATATGATGTTATTCCAAAATAACAAGGCTGTATCTATTGCTGTGTCTTCCTTATGAAATGGTAGGCACCTCAAACTTTTGCTATACCTATCAACTATGACTAGGAAGGCATTGTAATTTTCTTTGCCTCCTGGGACAAGTCCTGTAACCCAGTCCATGTTGATGGTTTCCCATGGGTGTTTGGGTTCTTCTATGTGTTGAAGTAGCCCATAATTCTTCCCATGTTTTCTATTTGCCTTCTGGAATATTTCACAAGTGTTGATATATTCACTCAGCTCTTGTACCCATTTGGTCCACCAAGCTGTGCTTGCTACTATTTCTTTGGTCCTGTCTTCACTCATGTCTCCCATATAGGGGCAGTCATTGCATTCCTGCAGGATCAAGGCTATATTTTCCCTGTCTACTACTGTGAGTGAACTTGTGTGTTTCTCTCTATGGTGGAGCAGGAAATCTATAAGGAAAAATGTTTTGTCCTTATAGTCCCTCAACCAGGGCTCCTCTAACTGGGATTTAAGTTCTGGGCTTCTGTAGTTCTGTTGAAGGAGTTGTAACAGTATGCCACACTGTTTGTGTTTGGCATATGTCTTTATTACTGCACTGAGAAATTTATTATGCAGTTGTGAGGAACTTATTCCCAATATTGGAGTTTCCGTTCCTTGTGAATCAATTTCTCCACTGTCTGGTGCCCATCCAGAAAATCTGAAGTTTCTACTCCTATCTATTTCCATGAAATGCATAGGGATCTTGGCTTTTACTTCAGGGTCATAAGCTGGATTTCTTTTGACATTGTCCAGTGGCCATCTGCTGAGTCCATCTGCATTGGTGTGGATTTTTCCTTTGTTGTATATAGTGATAATATTGCCTCTATACTCTTGGATGGCTATTTTCCACCTCAGCATTTGTCTATTGGTAGTCTTCATGTTCAGTAAAGACTTCAAGGCTGTGCATTCTGTGTAGACTTCAAAGACTGCACCCTCCAAATAATAGTAGAGTTTCTCCAGAGACCAGACTAGGCATAGGAATTCAGTCTGTATGGCCCCATACCTGGCTTCTGAATCTTTCAGCTGCCTAGAGGTGTAGAATATCACACCCTCTCTTGGTTCACCATCTACAATTTGTCTCTGTTGAAGGGCTGCCCCTAAACCTTGGCTACATTCTGCATCTATATATAACTTGAATGGTGGTTCAAAGTCAGGTAAGATGAGCACAGGTGCATTTGTGAGTTCATGTTTGATCCTCTCATATGCATCCCTCCTTTCCTTGTTAATTTGAAAAACTAAATCTTTTGAACATAACTTGTATAGACTACTAGTTGTGTGGGAAAACTTCTGATGTGGTTTCTGTAGTAGCTGGCAAGCCCAAGGAAAGATTGCATCTCTTTGATGTTCTTTGGTACTGGCTCTAGAAGTACTTCTGCTACTTTGTTCTGGCCTATTGCCAGACTAAGACCTGAGACTTTGTGTCCCAGTGCCAGTAATTATTGTTGGCCAAAGTTTAACTTTTTAAGTGAAATTTTCAGATTTATGGGCATGCACTTACTTAGTACTCTGTCTATATACTGCACATGCTCTTCCAATTTCTCTGAGTATATAATGATGTCATAAATATATACTACCATCCAGCCTTCCAGTATCCATTCTTTAAATATTGTGTCCATCATCCTTTGGAAGTGGACTGGTGCATATTTGATGCCAAATGGCATCCTGGTGTACTCATATATACCCATATGGCATATGATTCTGAGTAGTTTCATGGAGTTTGGCTTAACTAAATTCTGGTGGAAGCCTTTCATAAAATACATCTTAGTTATGTATTTGGCTTTTTCCAGTTTGTCTAGGGCATGAGGTATCCTTGGTATAGGGTACCTGCCAGCTTTTGTGTAGCTATTCAGAGCTCTGAAATCCCCACACAACCTAGCTTTCCCATAACGCCAGTTGATGAGGACAGGAGTGGTGATTTCCACTATTTCATTGTGTCCTATCTTCCTGATGACATCCATTTCTAGGAGTTCATTGATGTTTTTCTCAATTTCCTTCCTAGTTTCCAGACTTGCTGGGTATGAAGGTCCTCTCAGGATGGGTGGATAGGGTCTTTCCACATCCAGATATAATTGTATATCATGGCCTCTGAATTTGCATAATGGTTCTTCACCAATGGCAAATGCTGGTTCATGTTCCTCAGCATCTTCAGTAAACTAAGCTTCTGTTTACTGGTGAGGTTGGTGCTGAATTGGCCTTCTCTGAATTCATTCAGTAATTCCTCCAGTGGATCATGGGTGGACATCTGGTATATATCAAGTGAAAATTTCTTTTCCTTGTTTGTACCAATAGTAATATGCCTATTTTTAATGTTGTAAATATCAATGCCATACATCCTCTGGTAGTTTGTTCCCAGTAAAACCTTTGGATATGGGCATCTTCAAGAACAAAAAACTCTGAATTGAGTCTGATATTACCTTTCATGTGGGGTATAATCATCTGTTTGATAATTTCCCCGATGGATGTCATCTTCCCTGATGCAATTTTGAAGTTCTTTGCCTTGGTTGGTAAGAGTTTTCTTTCCCAATTTGGGAAGTGATTATTCAGATAATTTCTGGCCACTATTGAGCAGTGTGCTCCACTGTCAATGATCAATGGGTGTTTAGAATTGTCTATGCAAACAGTAATTTTTGTGGCTGTCCCATATATGTATGCCATTCCTTCAGTTGGTGTAACTAGGAATGTTTGTGCATCTTGTGTGTGTTTACACAAGTTTTTTTTTGCAGTGTCTTGTGGCATGCCTGATTGTAACTGTCTGTCCTGAATTTCTAGTGGTGTTTCCTCTTGGCACTCCATTAGAAATTCATCTCTTGGGTCTTGGCCTTCATCAGATTTTTCTCTGATGGAATCACCCCCAGAGTCTGATTCATAATTCTCTGTGGGAGATTCCTCCTCTGGGACTTTCTCAATGGCATATACTTTCTTCTTTGCCTTTGGTCAATCATTGGCATAATGGTCTGTTGAACCACAATTGTGACAAGAATTCTTCTTCTTAGTCACTTCTGCCACTCTTTCTCTGGGTTTTTCTTTAAACTCCACCCTGAAAGGGTGTTTTGCTCTGATACCACTTCTTTTGTATGGGGAATATTCCCCTATATCTGTTCTCTTCCTTAAATCTTGTAAGCTATTTGCAATGTCATCTAGAGTGCAAATTTGGTTGCATCTGAATTTTACTGAATTCTCTAGTTCTCCTGGCATTTGTGTCAGGAGTTTGTGATTCCTCGTCTAAATATTTATTTGAGGATCAATTGCTTTAAGTCTTTTGGACTGTCTGAGACACCACTAATATTGATATTTGTCCACAGAGTACTTTTCATTTTAGAATGAAATGGTCTTCTGCCATATCTAAGTACCATTGCTGTACTTGGGGATGATTTGACTCTTCCACCATGGATTTCTTTAATCTCTGTGTACCAAATACTACCATGTCCTTTAAATGCTGTATTGAATCTAGCAGTAATCCGGTAGTCTGGTATACTTGGTACATCAATGAAGAGTCCATCAATATAATCAATGAGCTCCATTCAATCATATTCTCCTGTGCCAGAGATTTTGGGACAGCTTGAGGGCTCCAGAAGCTGTTTTAATGCTTCCTTCTCAGAATAAGACATGTTTTCTACATCTTAGTATTGAGATGGAGAAATTTCCTTATTCTTCGAAAAAGAATCTGGTTTGATGTCTTCTTGGTGATATGGATTATCCAAAAAATGGCCTTGTGGTTGGGGCTTCATGTTATTGTAGACATTGAACAGTTTGTTTATGTTTTGATACAGACAATACTTGTCCCTTTTGCTGTGGTGGTGTTCTTGAAAGATTTGATTCAGTCTTTTGTTGGTCTATTCAGAGGCTTTGATCAATTGAGAATGTCCCCCTTGAAGAGTTTTGACAGTTTTGTCCATAGATTCTGTTAATGTTTTCATCCTCTCATGGCTTTCTTGGAGTCCTGAAAACTATTTTTGAGCTTGCTCAGCAAATTGGAACATTTGTAGCCACAGTGCATCACTGTTTAAGCTACTCTCAGGTGTAACAAAATTATGTTCAATCTGAGTGGGGGTAATATTTTTAATAATGGGGCTACTGATTCTAGAATTATGTACAGCTTTTTCTGGTTCTTGTGTACTTCTTTAACCAAGTACAACAGCTTCTGGATTATTGGGTCTGACTTTTTCTGCCTTTGGTTGAAAGTGGTCTTGTTTTTGCCCTTGTATCCTTGTGTTTCCCTGGAAACTTCCTTGGATTGTGAAGAATGGAAACTCTTTCCCACTGATCTTCCGGTTCCTGAATGGTGTGAAGCTACTGGAGAGCTGGTTTGGCCTACTCCTTGTGAGCCTGAAGGAATCAGAGGATGCCCTGTCTGGGTCAGTTGTTCTTCTATAGCTTTGATAGTGGCTTGATTCTCCCTTATCCTGTTTGCCCTCACCTCCAGGAGTCTGAACTACCTGGTGGGGTTCCAACCATTGGTGATTACCATAATTTCTTTGAAGTCTATCTCCTTGGGAAATATCTTCTGAAAACTTGCTCTGAATTCTTCCCAGTGGGATGCTAGGTTGAACCTCTTGTTGTCCATGCTACATTGAAAAAGGTCTTTGAGGAGTTGGTGGAGCTGAAGAACTTGGTCCATACCCTTCCAGTCCTCTGGTTTCAGGTTTCTGTTGAATTGGAATGTGAATGGCAGAGTGGGTATGATTTCCCTCAATGTCTTGCCATCCACCACTGTGTCCAAGGTGTCCTCCTCCAGGTCTTTTGGTTCTGGACAAGGATTCTCTGTCCTCAGGCTGGTTTCTTTCAAAGCCAAGGTTTCTGAGGTGTACAGGTGACATATGAGTGTTTGCAAGCAGTAAGAAACTTAATGTTCTTAGGGTATTTACCTATGACTGTGGCTTGTACAAATTGGCTGTCTACTGCTTTTGGAAATTTTTCTTTAGAGGTTACAACTGGGTTAATGATTGTAATCATCCCTGTACAAGTGGTTGAGGTTGGTTTACCTTGTATCAATGCAGAGTTTTGTGGTTTTCTACTCCTCTGAGTGGAAATTGGTGTCCAATTTTTAGCTGTGATAAGGCCTTCACTGTGCCTCTTCCCTTTTCCTTTGCTGCCCTTTGGTTCTGAGGGTGTCACTGGTGTGTTGGCCTGTGACTGGGTCTCAAGTGGGATGAAGTTTCCTTCCACTGCATCAAACAGGAGAAATAGGGCTTAATGTCAGTTAAGACTTCTTAAAAGGCTGTTTGCACGTCTACAAATGGCCTCTGGGCAATATATTTCTATATTATGCCCTTGTATTGTGACAGTGCAGCTGAAATTCAAATTACACGTCATAAATAAAGCCTATTGATATCTGGTACACTGTTTGTATACCAGTATCTCACACATCAACTTCTAATTAGCAAGTATAATCCAAAAAGTGGTTCTGTAAAGGGAAATTGAAATTTTCATTATGCCCAGCCATTCCACTAATACTGTTGGTTTTACAGTAAGAGGTGCCCTTTTTAATTGAAAAAATGGACAGTATTGATGGGTTAAAATGTTTTGATATTTAAAACATGCCAAAAATAAAGGTTTTGTGGTAATTAAATTATAATCAACCATGCAACAAGGAAATTAAAAAACAAAACACACAGTGGTATATAACATATACCACTCAAAAAATAAATATAAGATATATGTTATAATTTATTTTTGAATAAAATTGCCCCTAAAAAAAGAAAAATAAGAAGAAACTAACTTCTATGTGTAAAAAGGTCCAAAAAAATCAAAAAAACACGGCCAGGCGACCAAAATGTCAGGCTGAGTCTATGATGAAGCTTTTAATGACTAGTTACAAGCTTTTAATATGACTGTGACACAGTGAAAATTTTAATAAAAAGGCTTATTTATGATAATAAGTGTTGATAAAAGAATATCCAGGCCTTTACTATCAAGAAATAGTGGTGGTGAGCACTGTTGAAAGCGCTGGGTGCAGCTTTACCTGTTGGGTTACAATAATAAAGACTAAAATGATTAAAATTATAATTATAACTGATTATTTTCCAAGAGTTTAACTTTTTTGACAGTTGTAATATGTAAGAATTCAAGATCAGGATGAGAAAACTTTTCTGGTGGAGAAAAGGTTGCTTTTTATCCTAACATTGGGTGAAAAAGGCCTCTAGACCTTTCCATGTAGAGGAAGTGAATATTTTTCCATTCCAAAGACTGGCTTGTGGTTTTCAAAAGGCCTTTATATCATTTATTGGGCTCAGATGTGGCTTTGAAACCCCATCTGGGCAGCTTTCATCAATACAGGGTGGAAACTTTCATTTGGAGACCACATAGCCCTCTTCTGACTTGTATGACAGATAAAATACTGTACAGAACCTGTACAGGACCCAAGTATTGAACAAATTATAAGGTATTGAAGTATAAAAAGGCTTCTTTGTCTGTTTGACACCTCATAAGCATAGCTATGGGAGAATATCCCACAGTAAGGTTGTATTGGTCTAACTGTGAGATTTTGACCTTAAAGGTGCCATACCTTTGTCAGTTTTTGAGATATAAATATCAAAGTTGGCTTATTGTGTAGCTATGGATGTTTTCTACACAATGGTAACTTATTTGATATGGCTATCATCAAATATGGCAGAGTCAAGCCATGTACAAGAGTTTTTGTACATATGTATTATTTGCTTAAAATCTGTATGGAGCTTGTTTTCCCTATAACTTTTGTTCTAGATGAGATATGGAATAATGAATGACACCATGAAATAGCTATGATTGTTCTACTTCTAAAAAGACCCCAATTTAGGTATCTCACACTAAAGCTGTAGAAGCTAGATGAGAGGTGAATATTTTATTCACCCTTATTTGACCTTATTTTGGTCATAAATTTTGTAATTCTGGTACTAGCTCAATTTGGCTATTCCTATCAGATAGAACTGACTGAGAGATTTATTTTGAATACCCATATTATGGGGTTAAGCCTCTTCCTCTGGATTTCAGATGAGAGGTGAAAAATAAGGTTTATGCTCAGCAACAACTTTGAGCAGGAATAACTTTGTTATTCCTTGCCCTATGATGGTGGGACTTGTATTTTTGAAAGGGGGGAGTTTCCCCTTTCTTTTGATACTTTTTGAGCTGGTTTGGTCATACCATTGGTTTATGGTATTTGGGTGTCATGCTTGTGCTCTGGGTTTGAGTCACAGGCTGACATATGTCAATCACCAGCAATTTACTTCATGTTGCACTGCTTTCAGTATAAAATCTTTCTTCAGTCACATTAGTATCACATCATACTCACTGAATTTAGTATTTTGTTTCTTGTCTTCCCCAAGACAACATCAATTGTGAAATATGTCACCCAAAGCAAAAACCCATATCAACACCACTTGCAATCTTTGGGGCCTTACAGCTCATGGTGCAAGGCAACAGTTTGGCATGCTCATGCTCATGCATGAGATTATTTCCTTCCCAAACGCTGATAATCTCCAAAATTTACCATGTATACTATCACCCATGATTTGGCTTCTGCCCCACCTGCTAATCATCTCTGCCAGGTGCCAATGCTTACACCTATGCAACAATATCCTTTGTCCCCTTACCTCCGCATCTCTGCCATCACCTAGCCTTATTCTTTCAAACATGCAACCTACAATTCTTGGGATCCTACACTTCCCTCAAATGCTCTGCAAAAATCATCCTTATGCTCATGAAATGATTGTTGTAAGGTTTGACTATGAAACAATAAGTAAAAATTACTAATATTTTACTTATTGTACTATTAATGTCCTTATAAATGAAATAAATAAGATAAAAATAACTATAATAATAAAGCATTATTATAATTATGGCGTAAAAATAATTATATTATTAAATAAATATAATAATATTATTTATATTAGAAAATATAATATAATGAAATAAATATATTAATATAAAATAATTAATATATTTAATGGCACTTTATTATTGTTACAAACAAACAATAAAGGCGTAAAAAATTGTTTTTTATTAATAAAAAACAATTAATAACAGTAATATTACCAATATTAAACCTATAAATTAATATAAATACTATTTATATTTATTAAAGAATTATTAAAGTAATAATAAAGAGAAAATTATTATAATAAGAGAAAATAACCTACTTTTAATACTTAATATAATAATTTTGAGATATTTTATTCCAAAAAACGTAAATACAACTTATTCAAATTGTATTTACAATGAAAAATAGAGATAAATTACAAATATTCTTGATTTTTACGTGGAAATGAGATTTTAGAGAGATTTTTAACAAAAACAATTAAATAAATGATTTAATCACGTCAAAATTGATGATTATAATAAGATGATCTTTGGTCTTTAATAATATAAAAGTTTTATATATAAAGAATAAAGATATTACATTTTTAATTTTATTGATTTAATGTTTTTGATGCATCTGAGGGGAAAACAGAGTAAAAATGGCTCTATTTATAGTAAATACCTCCCTCCCAGAGTCCAACAGTCTTCTAGTAGACGTGTACTGATCATATACACTCGAATTGATCAACATCTTAAGGTTTGGTGATGATTACATCATGATCAAACCATATTACATCCTTATTAGGCCATTATTTAGAGTTATCACTATAACTCTAGGTTTGATGACGTCAAAGGCTTGGCAGAACCCCAAAATTCGTGGTTTATTAGTTTTAATTATAAACTAAAAGTATTCACCAATTCTATCAATCATATGACTGTTAAACTTAATTTAAGGTTACAGTGAGTGATCACAAATGATCAAATTAAGTTCAAACTTTGATCCTTAATAACTTTTAGGATTTACACGCTACAGAAATTCAGAGAGTGAATTCTAATAGCTTGGCATAACCTTCTTATGCTGTCAAGAGTATTTCATTACATCATCAAAACTCTCTTTTTGATGATTTTTCTTGTAACTCATCTTTTCTGTTGAAATTTAATATTTTAAGCTTCAAACCATGATTTCAAGGGGTTATACCTTGAATATTATAATAAAATATACATCATTCTTCACGAATGAGCCAGTAGAATCCAACTGTCCCCTTTTTTTTAAGTTTGGACCACTTTGACAACAAAGTGGTCAACAGCTCTGTTGATTTTAATCAATAATCCCTTACAGGTTTTAACCTTGTTTATAACTTGTGGAAAAAAAAACTTTTTTTCTGTATTCCTACAGTAATTAAGTGATGACTTTATTTTTTGGCCCATCACTCTATCATGCATATTTCAAAAGATATTGGCTAAAATCCTTGAATATATGCATTGACCAAAAAAGTGCATATATTCAGGTTAATTCTTTAAGTATTGACTTTGGAGCTTAGCTTCTTAATTATTTTATATGTGGAGCTGTATGGATAATTCAATGATACCATTTATTTGACATGTTGTTTCATTGGAATTTGAAATAAATAGGGATTTGTGTTTTTTATAAGGTATTATTACTTATAACTTATTAAATATTGACTTTACAGATATGCCATAAAAATGATATATGTATATCTTACCATGGGGAATCCAATGGTATAGTTTATTTTACATATTTATTAATTGCTTTTTAAGTTAAACCAAGTTTTATCCCAATTTTTGGTATTTTTGTAGCTTTAAGTTAATTATTTTTAATGTATAATTATTTTGAATATTTCTTGTGACCTTTTTTGGGTATGTGGTCATATCTCAAAGGTTCACATTCCCTACCACCAAAAACGATTGTACCACAATCTGATATGTGGAATTAGGGTATCATCCACTGTCCTACCTCTTCAATAGACTTTGTTAGTCTTGAAGCTCAATAATGCTTAAATTTTCTATTTTTCAGGTTTTCTTTCATGTCTGAACCTTCTTAGTAGTTTATCAGCATTTGTTATATCTTTCTCAAGTAGCCATTTATCTTCTTGAGTTAAATTTCTATACCTTAAAAGGTATTCTCTTTCTTTTTTGTTTCTTGTCCTTCTTTCTTTAAGGACTTTTACTATCTTCTTTGCTTCTCCTTCTTCCAAGGGGGGAATTTCAAGTGGGGGTTTATTTCTAAGTGGAAATAACTCCTTTTCACTTGAGCTGTGAGGTTTTATCAGACTTACAGGGAAAGTCGGGTGTTTGTTCATTGATTCACCTGTGAGTTCCAATTGCACAGCATTGGGTCCATGAAGTGCTTTTATCATAAATGGTCCTGCAAAGCAATCTTTTAATTTCTTTGGGCCTTTTATGTTATTGAAATTAAGGGGTGATACTAGGACCAAGTCTCCTATTTTGAAATCAGTTGCTTATGACTTTTATCCCATCTTTCTTTTGCATATTTGAAAGAATCTTGCATAAATCTGTTTGCATGGTGTCTTGCCTTGTCAAGCATTATCTTAAGACTGCTTGCTGTTGGATGTATATCAACTAAGTCCTTTTTGATGGTATCATAAGGAAGTCTTGGATTCCAACCTTTTTCTAGCATTGCTGGTGTTTTTCCAGTAGAAGAATGGCTTGATGTTTTATATGCCAGTTCAAGAGCTGGTATCAGTGTACACCAATCATGGGTAAAACCATCAGAATATTTGAATTCTAGCCCATAAGCACAGAATCTTCTGATCATGTCCTCTAAGGTCTGTATCATTCTTTCTGCTAAACCATCAGTTTGAGGATGGTAAGCTGTTGAGAATGATAACTTTGTCCAAAACAAGTTATGGAGATTTGTCCATAATGCTGAAGTGAACTTTGGGTCTCTGTCACCTATAATATTCTGGAATAAGCCTGTATGGCTAATAACTTTATTCCATATCATTATGGCTGTGTCCATAGCTGTGTCATCTTTATGACATGGTAGGAACATGGGAGTTTTGCTATACCTGTCAACCAATACTAGGCATGCATTATAGCTTCTGTCTCCTCCTGGAGGTAATGCTGTTACCCAATCCATATGAACTATTTCCCAAGGGGATTTTGGTTCTTGGATTTGGATCATCATTCCAAATTTCTTTCCTGTGGCTCTGTTGGCCTTTTGACATCTGTCACAGGTTTGGCAGTATTCTATAACATCTTTCTTCCAATTTGGCCACCAAGAGCAGGTTTTCACCCTCTCTAGTGTTCTGTCTTCTGAAAGGTGTCCAGCTGCAACACTATCATGACACTCGTGTAAAATAGTGTTTATCAGGGTTCTATCTTTTAAGGCCATAACACATGTGTGTTTTGTTCTATGGTAAAGGATTCCATCAAGGAGGTGGAATCTTCCTTCATCATATGCCTTTTTTCCATGTTTAATCTAGTTTTTATGAAAGTGATGGGTCTTTGCAGTCTTTCATTAGAAGTTGGCTTAAGATATGGCAATTTTTGTCTATCTTATAGCTTTCTTTAACTTGGCTAAAGAATTCTGTGCCAATGTCTGTAACACATATTCTTTCTATATGGTGTTCTTCCTGTGGTACCCATGCTGGTTTGTCAGGGGTATTTGCTAGAGCCCATCTGCTAAGACCATCTGCATTTTTATGAATATTACCAGATTTATGAACAATAGTCATATTTCTTCTGTATTCTTGGATAGCAATTTGCCATCTCAGCATATGTCTATTTGGAGTTTTCATATTTAATAGAGATTTTACAGAATTACAGTCTGTAATCACATCAAATACTGTTCCATCCAAGTAATAATGTAATTTTTCTAAAGCCCACACTAAGAAGAGGCATTCCATTTGGCTTGCTCCATATCTTGCTTCTGTTGGCTTTATCTGTCTTGAAATAAAACAAATAGGTCCTTCCACTGGTTTATCATTGATGATTTGTGTTTGGTGTAGTGAAGCACCCAGGCCTTCTCCACAAGCATCAATGTAAAGTTTGAAGGGTAGTTTCCAATCTGGCATTAGAAGAAATGGGGCATTTGTTAAGGAATTTTTCAATTCTTCATATGCCTTGACTCTTTCTTCTGTCATTTCATAGACTATTTGTTGGTCACATAGCTTGTACAAGGATTTAGCAATTTTTGCAAAGTCCTTTATATGCTGTCTATAGTAACCAGCAAATCCTAGAAATGATTGCATTTCTTTTTTGGTTTGTGGCATTGGCTTAAGTAGTACTGCTGCTACTTTATTCTTGTCTATGGCTAGACTAAGTCCAGATACAACATGTCCTAGTTCTTTTAATTCACTGTATGTAAAATGACACTTTTTCAAGGAAATTTTCATATTCACTTGGACTATTTTTTGTAGTACCCTTTCTAGTCTTGTAAAGTGATTTTCCCAGGTTTCTGAGAAAACTCTGATATCATCAATATAGATAATTAACCATCCTTCTGATAGTTCTTCAGGAAATATGGTATTCATCATTCTTTGATAATGGGAAGGTGCATTTTTTATTTTGTACCTCCAGGAATCATTAGCCCACTTGGTGATTATTTATTGTTTCCACCAAGACCAGTTATTTTTGCCATTTGTTTGGCTTATGCCATAGTACCATCTTTTTGCAGATTTTTCAAACAATGAATTTAATCTTGCAGTGATTAATTCATCTGGTATGGCATAATCTTCTTGCAGCATGTCAATTGTTTTGATAAATGACATGTGGTCATATTCACCTTCTCCTGTGAATGTTGGCCATTCTTTCAATTGAGGTGCTTCCTTCATTAAGACTTGGTTATTGTCTTGGTGACTCAAGTCTGTTATGAATGGATTTGTTAATTCCTCTTTAGGTTTAACAGGGCTTCTTATGTGAGAAAATGGTGTTGATAACTTTGGCATATTTAAGTTAGCCTCATTAATTTTATCCATTTTTTCAGTAATAAGCCTTATTTCACTTTGAATGTCATCTTTCAGATGCATTCTTGCTTCATCACTCTTTTCCACATGGTCCAAAAGTAATTTTTGGTGTGATGAAGTCTTTTCTTCAAATTTTTCTACAGAAATGCTTAATTTGTTTAACTTTTCTGTAAGATTATCAATACTTACGTCATAATCGATTGTCAAAGGTTTTTCTTTGATATCACTTATGTATTTGTACAACTCTTGTTGTCCTTGTATTACTTTCTGAGTATTGTCAATTAATACTTTCCGTTTATTATTTCCAATCATAAATTTTGTGTTATCAATTTCTTTCTTATTTTGCACAACAAGTTTTGTTAAAGATGATAAGCTATTATTTACTTCTTGGAAAGCTAATAAGCTATTTTTAATGTCTTTAAGAGGTAAAATACTATTTTTAAGCTCTGTTAAAGTATTTACAACATCAGGAGACAAGGTTATTTCTTTGGGAAATGGGGTTGTCTCATTCTTTGTTCCTCTTTGTCTTTGAATTCCATAAAAGTTCTGGCCATGTTGAAGACATTGTCCATGGCATCTTTTTGGATTTTGGGGAGCCTGTAGCTTGGGGAATATGGTTTTCTCCAATTCTTTTTCTTGTTCTTCTTCCCTTCTTGGGGAAGTGGGTTGACTTGGGGCTTCTTCCTTGGTTGCCTCCTTATTTTTGGCATGGTACTCCTTGATCTTTTTGATTTGAGGTTTGGATGATAGTCAATTCCATCCATTGGAGTATCTCACTATTTCCTTCTCTTTGAGGAACTTTTTCAGGATGTGCCAGGAGTTCATCACTCCTTGGTGTATTTGGGGCAACATTTCCCAATCTTTGTCCTTGTACACTGTGTAGTACTGTTTGTACTGGCTCATGTAAATGTCTATTTGAGCCTTCTGAATGTGATTTGTACCTGTTTGAGTCACTCATACTTAGTTCCAATTTGGGTTCAGATATCATGGGCATTTCTGGGACTTGCCTTTGGGATAAGGCACTTCCTTGTGTGGATTCTGTTCCACTGGGGATATTGCCCTTCCTTTTCCCTTTTGAGGAATCAATTCTACCTCTGAGTCCAGCTCCATCTGATTGGATGGAGTATTGGGAGCCTCTTCTGGTAGTCATATTATAAGAAAAATAAGAAATAAGAGCATTTCAGAACAGGAATTCTTCTTATGGCAATTTATAAATGAGGTACTCACCTTCAGAGTCCTGAATGGTGGGTCCTGGAAAGTCCAATTTTTTGACTTTCTTTTTCTTGGTAATTATTGGTGCTGGAAAGCTTTGACAAGTTTCTTCCACCAATCTTTCAACAGTGGTTTGGTTATCCTCTGTTGGGTTGTCTTCAAACACTAAAAAAGTTGAATAAATTGAAGTCTTTTATATAAATGTGTTTTTTTGTCCGTAAGATATGTCAATTTTCCACGTAAAAATTGCTTTTATATCTTTTAAAAAATGAAAATGATTAAAGAAATGAAATTAAAATGAATAAAATAACTTTTTTATTGGTTTTTAATTTTATATATATATATATATATTTGATATTTTTTATGTTTTTATTTTCAAAGAATAAAATAAAAATGAATATGATTCTTTTATAAAATTAATTTATAGTATGTAATTATTTGTAATTTATAATATATCTTTTTTAATCACTAGAGTCACTCAAAGAAAGTTTTTGCAAGTCTAAGGATGTGAAAAACCACGTGTAAGACAATATAATTGCTTTCCAAATGCCTCAATAACTTTTAAAATCAATAAATATAAAATTATTATATAATTTTATGATTGGATAAGCCCAATTAGAATCTTTTTAACGATCTTTTAGAGTAAATATCACGGCCAGGCCCCCAAATGTAAGGTTTTACTATGAAACAATAAGTAAGAATTACTAATATTTTACTTATTGTACTATGAATGTCCTTATAAATGAAACAAATAAGATAAAAAGAATTATAATAATAAATAATTAATATAATTATGGCGTAAAAATAATTATATTATTAAATAAATATATTAATATTATTTATATTTTCAAATATAATATAATGAAATAAATATATTAATATAAAATAATGAATATATTTAATGGCACTTTATTATTGTTACAAACAAACAATAAAGGCGTAAAGAATTGGTTTTTATAAATAAAAAACAATTAATAACAATAATATTACCAATATTAAATTTATAAATTAATATAAATACTATTTATATTTATTAAAGAATTATTAAAGTAATAATAAAGAGAAAATTATTATAATAAGAGAAAATAACCTACTTTTAATACTTAATATAATAATTTTGAGATATTTTATGCCAAAAAATGTAAATACAACTTATTCAAATTGTATTTACAATAAAAAATAGAGAAAAATTACAAATATTCTTGATTTTTATGTGGAAATGAGATTTTAGAGAGATTTTTAACAAAAACAATTAAATAAATGATTTAATCATGTCAAAATTGATGATTATAATAAGATGATCTTTGGCCTTTAATAATATAAAAGTTTTATATATAAAGAATAAATATATTACCTTTTTAATTTTATTGATTTAATGTTTTTGATGCGTCTGAGGGGAAAACAGAGTAAAAATAGCTCTATTTACAGTAAATGCCTCCCTCCTAGAGTCCAACAGGCTTCTAGTAGACGTGTACCAATCATATCCACTGGAATTGATCAATATTTTAAGGTTTGGTGATGATTACATCATTATTACGCCATTATTTAGAGTTATCACTATAACTCTAAGTTTGGTGACGTCAAAGGCTTGGCAGAACCCCAAAATTCGTGAATTTTATTAGTTTTAATCATAAACTAACAGTATTCACCAATTCTAACACTCATATGACTGTTAAACTTAATTTAAGGTTACAGTGAGTGATCACAAATGATCAAATTAAGTTCAACCTTTGATCCTTAATAAATTTCAAGATTTACACGCTACAGCAATTCAGAGAGTGAATTTTAATAGCTTGGCATAGCCTTATTAATCTTCCAAGAGCATTTCATTACATCATCAAAAACTCTATTTTTGATGTTTTTTCTTGTAACTCATCTTTTCTGTCAAAATTTAACATTTTAAACTTAAAACCATGATTTCAAGGCGTTATACCTTGAATATTATAATAAAAAATGAATCATTCATCAGGAATGAGCCAGTAGAATCCAACTGTCTACTTTTTTTAAGTTTGGACCACTTTCACAACAAAGTGGTCAACAGCTCTGTTGATTTTAATCAATAATCCCTTACAGGTTTCAACCTTGTTTATAACTTGTAAAATAAACTTCAATTCTGTATTTCTACAGTAATTACGTGATGACTTTATTTTTGGTTCATCACTCTATCATGCATATTTCAAAAGATATTGGCTAAAATCCTTGAATATATGCATTGACCAAAAAAGTGCATATATTCAGGTTAATTATTTAAGTATTTACTTTGGAGCTTAGCTTCTTAATTATTTTATATGTGTATCTTTATGGAGAATCCAATGGTACCATTCATTTCACATGTTGTTTCATTGGCCTTTGAAATAAACAGGGATTTTTGTTTTCTATAAGGTATTATTACTTATAACTTATTAAATATTGACTTTACAGATATGCCATAAAAATGGTAGATGTGTATCGTACCATGGGGAATGCAATGGTATAATTTATTTCACATTTTTATTAATTGGTCTTTAAGTTAAACCAAGTTTTATGCCAATTTATTCTATTTTTGTAGCTTTAAGGTAATTATTTTTAATGTATAATTATTTTAAATATTTCTTGTGACAATTTTCAAGTATGTGGTCATATTTCAAAGGTTCAAAATTGTCTTCTGCATGGAAGACTGTTCATTTGCCCAATTTCCCCTCCTTACACTCATGTGCACATATGCTTCTGCCACACCACCTCTGCCTCTCTACTGTACACTAACCTTATGCTACTGCACTCCCACCTCATGTCATTCACACATATTCTTCCACAACAATACCTCTAAATCTTTACTGTATACTCACCTTTGCATTTGCACCCCCACCTGATAAGCTCTGCAGCTTACCATGCTTATGCTCCTGCACTTCCCTCTCATGCTCTCAATTTACTATCCAATGCTCCTGCACCATCTCCTGATTATTTCTGCCAGATGACCATGCTTATGCTTATGGAAAAGATTGGCTTTCAAAATACCTCCCAAAATCCTCTGCTGTGTTCCATCCTGATGCATCCACACCCCCTCATCATCTCCACAACTTACCATAATTATGATCCCACACTGCCCTGTCATGTTCTCAATTCATAATCTTTATGCTCACACTGTGTTTGGCTTCTGTGAAAATGCTTGCTCATTTGCCCAATTGACCATCCTTACACTCACACACACATTGGCTTCTGCTTTCCACCATTTACCATCCTCATGCTTCCGCCTCATATTCTACGCAGCTTACCATTCTTACACTCCTGCACTTCCCTCATGTTCTCAATTTCCCATCCTTGTGATCAATCAATTAATGATTTCTACACTGAGGGATGTTTATTTGCCCAATTGACCATTCTTATGCTCCTGTGAACATTGGCTTATGCCACATTTGCATTGGAAATTGATATCACACTCCTTCATGCTAATTTACAGTGTTGCAATTTTTCCACAAGAGTCATTCATTCCACAAACCTCTTGTCTCAGTAAATCAACCCTGATTCCCAGTGAACAATTCTCTCCCTCTATTTGATATGAGTGACATTACATTATAGTAGGTGTTTAGGCCCATAGGGTACAGTTGCCTTTTGGCATAAATGATTAACTGTCAGGCTGAGTCTATGTTGAAGAGGTAATAAGGCTATTTACAACTAAAACTATGACTGTGACACGGTAAAAAATAGATTTTTAAAGATAAAAGGTTGATAAAAGATGATTGAATTGAGATTTTAAGGGCTTTACTATGGAAATATAGTGGTGGTGAGCGCTGCTGAAAGCCCTGGGTGCAGTTTTATCTGTTGGGTTACAATAATAATGACTACAATAATTAAGTTTATAATTATACCTGATTATTAACCAAGAGTAAAACTGTTTTTGGAAGTTAACTACGTAGGTTATTCAAGAGCAGGATGAGGAAAGGTTTTTGGCTGTGAAAAGCCCTCCTTTTATCCTGAAATTGAGGTGGAAAGGCTGCTAGACCTTTCCACGTAGAGGAAGTGAAGATTTTTCACTCTCTATGACAGGCTTGTGGTTTGCAAACAGCCTGTATACTCTGTGTTGGGCTCAGATGTGGTTTTGAAACCACATCTGGGCGGATTTCACCAATACAGGGTGAAAATTTTCATCTGGGGACCTCACAGCCTGATTCTGATGTGTATGACGCGTAGAATGCTGTACAGAAACTGTATGGGACCCCAGTATTGACTGACATATGAGGTATTGAAGTAAAAACATGCTTCTTCGTCTATTTGACACCTCATATTCATGGTTATGGGATATTATCCCATGGTAAGGCTGTATCTGACAGCAGGTGGGATTTTGACCTTAAAATGGTCATAACTCTGTCGGTTTTTGAGATATCAAGCTCAAAGTTGGTTCATTGAATAGCTCTGTATGAGCTCTACACAATGGTACCCAGCTTGACATGGTTATCATTAAATATGACAAAGTTATCCCATGTACAAGTATTCTTGTACATTGGCGTGGTCTGGGCAAAAGCTGTATTAAGCTTGTTTGGCCAATAACTTCTGTTGTAGCTGAGCTATGAGGAAATGGATGGCACCATAAGATAGCCCTGATTGTGCTCTCTCCAAAAAGACCCCACTTTAGGTATCTCACACTAAAACTGTAAAAGTTAGATGAGAGGTGAATGTTTTGTTCACCCTTATTTGGTCTGAATTTGACCATAACTCAAGTAATACTGGTGCTAGCTCAGTTTGGCTAGCACCATTAGATAGCCCTGGATTAGAGCTTCATTTTGAATACCCATTTGATGGGGTTAAGCCTCTCCTTTTAGATTTTAGATGAGAGGTGAAAATTAAGGTTTATGCTCAGCAATAACTTTGAGCAGGAATAACTTTGTTATTTCTTGTCCTATGGTGATGGGACTTATATTTTCAGAAAGAGGTGAGTTTCCTCTTTCTTTTGATACCTTTTGCGCTAATTTGGCTCAGCTCCATGTTTTGGTGGTATTTTGGCTATACCATTGGTTTATCGTATTTTAGCTGTCATGCTTGTGCTCTGGTTTTGAGTCACAGGCTGACATTAACCCAATCACAGAAATATGCTGATTGGCCTTCTCCACCAACATCTTCTGGGGAGAAATTGGTGGGGATATCCACAGTTTTGTGGTTAAGATTTAAATTATGAGACTTGAAAATTAAAACCTAAAAAGTGGACTATTTAAAACCCAAATTGTGTCTGTTGTTTCTCCAAGAAAGCCATTTTATTTCATATCATTCAGATGGAACACTTTGCTTAGTCCTTAGCTCATGGGGGACAAATAGTTCAAAAATTGACTTGAGTAGGTTTCTCACTAGTCAATTTATTCAATGTTTCACAGTGAAGTTATTTCATTTGAATGAGATTAAATAATTTGAAACACATCACCTCCTTGAATTTACCAACAAATAAAATTTTCAAATGCAATACAAGCTCAATAGATATTGATGGAATTTTTCAAGGGTGTTCATGGGCAGGTTTTTTCTGGTGAGCATGTGGTTCTAAAATTATTTTGTTCTAGAAAATTCACTAAATAGTGAAATTATCTAAGTTGATATTTAAGCTCTTTCAAACTTTGAAAAATTCTCTAATATCAATATTACCTAAAAAATAATCAATTGTTAATATCTTGAATTTGATTTACTTCCACCACTTTTAGATCTCTTGCCTTGTTTTGTTAATTTTGATCTTTTTATTTTACAATTTTCAATTAAATTATCCATCAAAACATCACAATCTATTTACTTAATAAGCTACCTCCACTATGCCCCAACCAATTCGTCAAACCCTGGAAAATTTAACAGAATTCAATGAATTTCAAACTACAGCCCCAGAGAGTAGAAGTGAAATATCTGATATGGTCAGTGATAATGAATTAGGCATTGAAGTAGACAGCCTGTCACATCAAATTAATCCAGATCCACCAGTTCTCAAAGAATATGAGCATAGATTCATCTTGAATATTTGTAATCTCTCAAATACTGATAGTTTTTCATAGCCTTTATTTCAGATAAGCCTCCAAGCTCCCAGCAACCAAATTTTGAAAGCTATGAGAAGTAAAAGACTGTTTAACCTTTGAAACCAACAGAAGATGCTGGGAAATATGATGTAATTTTCAGTGGCAAGGTTGAAATTATGTCCAAAGAGCAATTTGGCTCAAAAATCACTCAAACAATCCCCAGGCTAGAAAAAATTCAAAATGATAGTAGAATTCCTGATTATGTACATCAAAATATTGGTGAAGCAATGAGCCTCTTCAAAATGGATTTGAACCATAGGCCCATCACTAATTGGATGAAACATTGATTAAAATGTCTGCTTAAAATATATGGATAGGTGTGGAGGTTGGAGAATCTCTACCTGAAGGATCTTGAGTGGTAATTGGAGTTCCAGGCAAAGGTTTAGGAAAACACCAAATATAAATTCCACCAAAAAAACAAAAAAAACACTGTAACTTTGAAGTGGCAAAAAATTCACTTGATCAAGGTGATGACAGTATCAATATTGAAGCTGAAAATGATGATGATGAAGCTCCAAAATCTGGAACCCCCCAGTACTTAATGAAACAATCCATGATAAACCCCTCCTGCCTCTGCTCAAAATATTAAAGAATTTCAAGAAAGGGGGATAATTAAACATATTTGTGAGCCTTAGAGGTATTTTTATATACCAAAAAGACCACAAATGATAAATTAAAATACAAATACAAATAAAATAACTTTATTTATATTATCAAAACAAAAATTGAAATATAAAAACAAATTTATACTAAAAATAAAAACTTAATTATAATTTAAAAATAAAATTACAAAAAAAATTTAAAATTATGAAAATTCATTTTTACTTGTAAAAATTATGTAAAAATGAATTTTTGATAAAAATTATGAAATTAGAATATTTTTGGTAAAAATTTATATGAAATATATTATGAATTTTTATCCAATAAATAAACATATAAAAATTATTTCACCATTTGATTCCTCATACAAAATTAGGTGGGGTCACCTCTGAGTCAAATTTTTGTAACTCAACTCTAAATAAGCTTAAATTAAGTTCTTAGTATTTTAAATGCAAAAATTGAAAATCCTCAAAACTTTAATTTAATTCACACCACATGTGGTGTTAACCATCAATTTTTGTGTTAAAATTGAGGTGTTGTGTTTAGCTTAGAAGTTTTGAGGAATTGAAGTATTTTCAATTGAATTCAATTGAAATGTCAAAATGTGCACGTGTATTACATAAGTGAACTTTGATTTACATATGAGGTATCAATTATTACTGTATTGTACTGTACAATTAAATTGAATTACATATGTAAATTACAAGTATAATACATGATGAGGAATTAAAGGAACAAATACATTGGAAAGATTAAAATTGGGGGGGAAAAGGAACTCTAGCTCTAAGGGGGAGCCAGACCCCCAAAATCCTTGCTGAAAGGCGTGAGATGTAAAAATTCACACAAACATTCATCACTTTTGGCCTGGAATTGAGTCACAGGGTCTGTGACTCAATTGATGATGAGGTTTTGATACCAACCAGGGCAGTTTTAACTGTTGCCAAGAGGGTAAAACTACCCTTAAGCTAAGACAATGTTAGTAAAACACTTTTAACTGGTTTCTATGCCTCTTACACACAATCTGACGTGTTTTGAAGGCTCTAGACCAGGAATTACTACAGTAATGGCTGATTTAAGGGTCTAAAATGGCTAAAACCAGCCCTTTTTTGGTCTAAACCAGGGTTCAATGATGCCATAATTGGCTTTTATGTTGTCAGACTGTTTTTCACGACTGACAAGAGTAAATTCTACTTTTGGAGTAAGAAAATTGATGGCTATAAAAGAATGTCTTCTTTGCCCCACTTTTCTCTTCATGTTAGAATCTTTTCCTGTTATAATTAGTTTAATCACTGTTAAACCAATCAATAAACAATTCCAACCACCATCTTTTAATCATTTTAATCCTTTTAACCACTTGAAAAAATCATTATAATCATTGTTTGTAACTCTTATAATCATTTTTACCCCTGAACCACCCCAAAAGTGAATTGAAGCATCTTTCATCACTGTGAGCTTTGTCACTTTGTTTCCAAATTCACTCTGGTCACTTTTGGGCGTGTTTTCTCTTTAATATTATTTTTAAAGACCTTGTTCTTTAATTAATTGCTTTCAGTTCTTTGCTCAATTATTTCCAATTGAAATTGCTCTTGAGGAAATTTCTTTTGTAGCCTTAAATATCTCTTGTAGAGTATTTTTGGATAACTTGTTATTGTTGGTAAAACAATAAATCTTTATAGTATTATTGTTTTATACTCATAGCGCTATAAAAAGTAAAATTGGCGTGTTTTCTCTTAAAAATAATATTTCTTACTATTTTTAATTGATTTTTACCTTATACAAATTTTGAGGACAGGAAAAGTACTTGATTTTTAATCAAAGTTTCATATCTGCACCTTACATTTGGGGGCCCAGCCATGATATTTTACCTGTGTAATATTTTTTTACTCTTTTTTGAACCTTTTTCTTACATTGAAAAATTTTATAAAACATATAAAAAATATTTATAATTCAAAAAACCCATAAAGAATAATTTTTTTTCATATTATAAGTGAGGCTTATATTTTGATTCCTTTTTTGAAATAACCTTTTTTTACTTAATTAATTGGCTTTTTCATTAATTTTAGTGTCTGACAACGTGGTAAGACAAGAGAACATTGAAACAGCATCGACAATCACCAGCATTATCCCTTCCACTACTGTTAATTCAGACCATAATAGTACTGTTATTGTGACTCAAAATAACCAACCTGAACCAATATCTTCTGTATTGATTAAATTGGATATACGTAATACCCTTCATAAAGGTAAGAATTTTGCCAATAGTAAGTTTTTGACATAAAAATACTATTTTAAGCCTTTTTTGTAAGCTGGATTCTATGTTGAATCAGTAATTAGGCTATTTACAACTAGAACTATGACTGTGACACGTGGAAATAATTTTAAAATAAGATTTTTAATATAATATAATGGTTTACAATATAATAACAGGGTTCTACTATTGAAAAATAGTGGTGGTGAGCGCTATTGAGAACCCTGGGTGCAGTCTTACCAATTGGATTACTATAATAAGAACTACAATAATTAAGATTATAATTATACCCTGATTATTACCCAAGAGTAAAACTGTTTTTGACAGTTTACTACGTAGGATATTCAAGAGCAGGATGAGGAAACAATCCTGGCTGTGAAAAGCCTCCCTTTTATCCTGAAATGGGGTGGAAAGGGTGCTAGACCTTTCCACGTAGAGGAAGTGAAGATTTTTCACTCTCTAGTACTGGCTTGTGGTTTGAAAACAGCCTGTATACTCTGTATTGGGCTCAGATGTGGTTTTGAAACCACATCTGGGCAGTTTTCACCAATACAGGGTGAAAAGTTTCATCTGGGGACCTCACAGCCTGATTCTGACGTTTATGACGCGTAGAATGCTGTACAGAAGCTGTATGGGACCCCAGTATTGACTGACATATGAGGTACTGAAGTAAAAAAAAGCTTCTTTGTCTATTTGACACCTCATATTCATGGTTATGGGATATTATCCCATGGTAAGGCTGTAGTGGTCAGAATGTGGGATTTTGACCTTAAAACAGCTATACCTTTGTCAGTTCTTGAGATATTAACCTCAAAACTGAACCGGTGTGTAGCCCTGTATGTGTTCTACACAATGGTACCTTATTTGATATGGTTATCATTAAATATTGCAAAGGTATGCCATGTACAAGATTTTTGTACATATGCGTGTTTTAGGTAAAAAGCTGTATTGAGCTTGTTTGCCCCATAACTTCTGCTGTAGTTGAGATATGGGGAAGTGGTTGACACCATCAGATAGCCCTGATTTTGCTCTTTCCAAAACAACCCCACTTCAAGTATCTCACACTAAAAGTGTAGAAGTTAGATGAGAGGTGAATGTTTTGTTCACCCTTCATTGGCCTGAAACTGACCATAACTCCAGTAATATTGGTGCTAGCTCAGTTTGGCTGGTACCACTGGATATCCCTGGCTTAGAGCTTCATTTTGAGTACCCATTTGATGGGGTTAAGCCTCTCCTTCTATATTTTAGATGGGAGGTGAAAATTAAGGTTTATGCTCAGCAACAACTTTGAGCAGGAATAACTTTGTTATTTCTTGTCCTATGGTGATGGGACCCATATACTCAGAAAGGAGTGAGTTTCCTCTTTCTTTTGATACTTTTTGAGCTGATTTGGCTCAGCTCCATGTTTTGGTGGTATCTTGGCTATACCATTGATTTATGGTATTTTGGCTGTCATGCTTGTGCTCTGGTTTTGAGTCACAGGCTGACACTGTTCAAGGAACAATTCTCAAGATTTTCAGATCTGTATTTACCCAAAATAATCAATACAGCTGGGTGATATACCCTCCAGGATCAGTCTTTTAATGTTTCCAATATACTGGCCACCTTTTTACCCCTGGGAAATTTTTCCCCATTCAATGCATCTATTAAATTTATTTTTCTTATTATTTCATTTTAATTCTTGGAAGTATATACTAATATTCATGAGTCAGTCATTTGCACCTTTTTGTAGCCTGTCAGTGAATATTGGTGGTCATATCCATTGCCAATTCCATTTTTCTTTCTGTCAGCTTGAAAAAGTGAATTGAGGATTAATTTGGTTGGCTCTTTGGCCTTTGGCTTCTCTTTATTATCTTTTTCCTCTTTCTTCTTTTATTAGCTTTAGCATATTTATACTTTCTCTCATTTTCCTTAATGAAATTTAATATTCAGTTATTTCTTTATTCTTTTGGAGCCCTCCAAGTGAGTTCTTGTTTCCTGAGTTCCAGGCCACTCTTGTTTTCTCCAAGAGCCCCATGAACATTGGGAATGTGAGCCTGTGAGTTATGTATGACATACCTGTAAGGCTAGAAATAACTTTTTATAAATTTGATTAATTCAAAAAGAGAATTTCAAAATGAATTTAAAGCAAAAAATAACTATAACTTAATATTTTTTCAAGAAAGCTATAAATATTATAGTGTTTTTAAATTCTACACAAAATGGAAATCTAAGGTAAACCCATAGGTTTTCATAAAAAAAATTCTATTTCTACTGTTATTGAAATTTTTAAGAATCTCATGGTACAAATACACAATTCAACAATTTTTACTAAAATTTTCAAATTGTTAAATTTAAGCCTAATTTTAAAGCAGCATGAGGTTTAAGAGAAGTTGAAAAAATTCTGTTAAATTTAATGAGTTTTGTATATTTATTCAATTGCCTAAGGATTTGCTGTCAGGCTGAGTCTATGATAAAGATGAAATAAGGCTATTTACAAATTTAACTATGACTGTGAAATGGATAAGAGTATTTAAAAAAGGTTTAATTAAAGATATAAAGGGCTTTACTAATGGGAATTAGTGGTGGTGAGCACTATTGAAAGCCCTGGGTGCAGCTTTACCTGTTGGTTTACAATAATAAAGACTACAATACTAAGATTTATAGTATAACCTGTTTATTTTCCAAGAGTAGAGCTTTTTTTGACAGTTTAACTACGTAGCAATGCAAGAGCAGGATGGGGATTCCTTTTCTGGCAGTAAAAAGGTGCCCTTTTATCCTGAAATGGGGTGAAAAGGCTGCTAAACATTTTCACGTAGAGGAAGTGAATATTTTTTACTGTAAAGGAAAGGTTTGTGGTTTGAAAAAGGCCTTTATAGCCTGTATTGGGCTCAGATGTGGGTTTTAAGCCACATCTGGGCAGCTTTCCCCAATATAGGGTGAAAACTTTCATCTGGGGACCACACAGCCTGATTCTGACATGTATGATGTGTAGAATGCGGTACAGAACCTGTATGGGACCCCAGTCTTGAATGAACTATGAGGTATTGAAGTAAAAACAAGATTCTTTTTCAGTTTGAAACCTCATAATCATGGTTATGGGATATTATCCCATGGTAAGGCTGTATTGGCCAAACTGTGGGATTTTGACCTTAAAACAGCCATAACTTTGTCAGTTTTTGAGATATCAACCTCAAAATTGGTTCTGTGTGTAGCCCTGTATGTGTTCTACACAATGGTTCCTCATTTGATATGGTTATAATTAAATATGGCAAATTTATGCCACGTACAAGACTTTTGTACATATGCATGTTTTAGGCAAAAGCTGTATTGGTCTTGTTTGCCTTATGCCTTTTGTTCTAGATGGGATATGGGGAAATGAATGGCCCCATCAGATATTCCTGATATTTCTCTTCCCAAAAAGACCTCACTTTAGGTATCTCACACTAAAACTGTAGAAGTTAGATGAGAGGTGAATATCTTACTCACTCTCATTTGGCCCGAATTTGGCCATAACTTCTGTAATACTGGTGCTAGCTCAGTTTGGCTGGTACCATTGGATAGCCCTGACTTAGAGCTTAATTTTGAATACCCATTTGATGGGCTTAAGCCTCTTAGTCTGTACTTCAGATGACAGGTGAAAATTAAGGTTTATGCTCAGCAACAGCTTTGAGCAGGAACAACTTTGTTATTCTTTGTCCTACAATTATGGGACTTGTATATTTGGAAAGGGGTAAGTTTCCTCTTTCTTTTTATACATCTTTAGCTGATTTGGCTCAGCTCCATGTTTTGGTGGTATCTTAGCTATACCATTGATTTATGGTATTTGGCTGTCATGCTTGTGCTCTGGGTTTGAGTCACAGGCTGACATTTTCAATAAAAGCTATAAATCCTGAATAAACTTATTTTAAATTGGCTTAAAGCCATTAAATGTCTTAAAATAAATAAAGGGCTCAATTCACCCAAAAAGGTGGCGGAAAGGGAAAAGGTAAAAGGAGCTGGGGTACCCAACCTTTGGGATATGCAAGAGCCCAAAAAAGGTTTTCCTCAAATATTGAAGGATTTCAAACATTATTCAAAATTCATGATTAGACTTCAATTGAAAATTAAACTTTAAATTGGTTTATTCCTCTTTTGGACAGGAATTACAAGCTGCCAAAGGGAAATTGCCTATATGAAGGCTTGTAATAAGGCTTTAAGAGCTTTCAAAGCTTAAATAAGCTTAAAACAAAATTTAAAATCCTTGAAACCTTACAAAAATTCATGGTTTAGTGTGTATTTCTATTTTTCCTCATAAAAATAGCAATAATCTCAAAGATTCATAGAAAATACAATTATTAATTGATTTACTTCAAATCTTCACACAGCTTACAAATTAATGTTATCTTTGAATAAAAGAAATATTGAGTATCTTCTATAATTAAGATCCTTGGGCTTTCAGCCCTGAAAATACCTAATTCAATTATGCTTGTAGAAAATTAAAATCTCTTTAGAAATTAATTAAAAATCTTATGCAAAAACATTTTTCTTGAAAGTTCATTGTCAAAGTGTTCATGTGATAAACTTTAATATAAATCAATTTATTTTATATTAAAACCTATAATAATAAACTTAAGTGTGAATTAAAGTTATTTTAAGTTAAGAATAACACTGGTAACTTTAAATCATAATTAAAAGAAAGCTACCTTAACTTAAGAACCTGATTCTTAATCCTGAGTTTTCAGTTCAATCTGAGAATACCCTCCATAGAAATTATTGATCATGAGAGCTTCTCTGAAGGCATAAAGCAAGCCTTTTAATCATTGTATTTGTCCATCATCATTGTATTTTTCCATCATCATCATTCAATCAATCACATTAAATTTAAATATCTTATCATTAAAATTGATTCTTAACTTCTTTCAGTTTCTATAAATTACAAATAAAGAAGTGAATCTTAGAATTCAGATTATATTTTCATAATCACCAATAATTCATTTTATCTCATAAAATTGTTGTTTTTAATATCTTTTAATATTCACAAATTTCCTCTAAAACTCTTTAATCTTATTTTAACAAAAAGAATTGTTTCATTCCTTTGTGAAATTGTCTTTTGTTGTGCTTTTTGCTTATAAAAAATAATTCATACTATAAATGCTGTCTTTGAACCTATTGTATTAAGTAAATATTATAATTAAGTTTTTCTATAAATATTCTATATTTCTTTATCTAGTATTGATTTTTCTATAGAGTCTCTATGAGAATTATCTCTGCACATTTTGTGTAATAATTTCTTTTATAAATAGAATTCTTATTATCTATAAGTGTTAAATATTATTTTTTTCCACATGTAATTGTCTCATTTTGAGCTATCATATTGCTTATCATTATCACTGTTAGTGAATATAATAATAATAAAGTACTTATGATTTATTATAATTATGAAGATTTGTTTTATGATCGACTGATTAAATAGTAACAAATTATTCCTTTTTTTATACAATTATTGCATGATTATATCCATTTTTGGCTATAATATTCAATTATATTTTATTTCCTTCTGAGGAAAATCATAGTACCCTTGATTTTAATTGCTATTATCAAGAGTTTTATAGAAAAATCTTTCAACTCAAGTTCTCTCCTAAATTAGAATCTCTGAGTTTAATCTTCTTATTCATCTTAGTTTTGCTCAGATGAATTCAAAGATATATCTATCCATTGGAATCCCAGGCTTCCTTTTTAGCTTATTTCTAGTTCTGAAATCCTTCTTTCTCTAAGTATTGTATTGTATTTCCACTTTAATGGGCCAATTGTATCACATTCTACTTGGGTAGTTTCTTTTAAAAATAGCAGGAGAAAATCTTTTGTATTAATTCCTCAAATCAATTCTATTTTACTTCTCAATACATTTAATACAATATCTCCATATTCAATACTGTATTTTATTAAATTATCATTTATTTTCCATTCTGTAAGCCACTATTCATTCTATTATTCTGAGAAAATTGATTCTTTTCAGAGGCCATATCATCAACAAGCCTTTACTAATATTAATGATATCTAAGCGTAACTGTACACTAATAAAATTGACTTCATCTATCTGAAATTTAAGTATGAAATCAATTTTCATTTCAGATATTTATCGTGTTTGAAAACCCAGAAAGGGTATTGTAAATTTTTTTACATTATATTCAAAAGGTATAGTCTTCTCTTCAGAAATTAAATACAGTCTTTTATAAGCTTTCCAAAAGTATTCAAGTTTTCTTTTGGTGAAGAATAACTTATCTTGTACTTGTTATAAATAAAAGAAGCCTCCGTGTAGATTCTTATAATAAGCATCTCTGTCATCTAATTTTGGGTTTGGCAAAGCCCGAACAAATTCCGATTGCATTATTTCTTCTTTTGCTTTAAAATAAAAAAAGTTAGTAATTTTAATTTGGAAAGTCAGATAGTTTGATAGAAAACATAAAATAATAATTTTGCAAAAGTTCATTCTTTATACTGTATTTTTTCATGTGAGAGCCATAAAGAATAAATCATTTATTTCTCATTTTGAAGTCACTTCCTACTTTTAATCTCAAACATATTATCATCATATATATATATCAGCTCAGTTAATCCATATTATTCTCACTTGTCTCAATAAGTTTGTGTTTTAAATTTTACTTTTAGCAATTATTTGTGTCTCATTTGCTCTTATTATGAGATCTTTTCTATATTAATTCATTCAAATATTCCAGGCCTCTCCCAATATCTCTTCCATTTCTGCATTTCATTCAGGATTTTCCTCTTGTATCATTATTCTAATAGCTATATCCTTATTTAAGATTTCTAAGCTATTTTATAGAGAATGCAACAAAGTATGTATTTAATTCAGGTTGGGATGAAAGAATTTTGAGATAAACCCAATATGCACCCTTATTCTTATTTATGAGATTACTTTATTTTGATATTTTAACAATGTAGACATAAATTCCTTGTTTCAAATTTAAAAATGAAAAGAATAAATAAACTGGATATTTATACATCAAAGAAAGATCCCTCTTGTTGAATTGAGAAATAATGAAATTAATTGTTGAAATATAATGATTTTAACACATATTGAATTAATAATTTAGATTTTCTTGGCTAATTTTTACTTTGAAGCTCAATGAATCTCAATTATCCTCTCTTTTCCAAACATGCAAAAACGGAAAAGCCTTAATACAAAAAATTAGCTTTGAGATGTATTCAATTTTCCCTTTGAATTGAATTTTTGACATCCTGAATGACATAAAATACATGATAATCTTCATTCATTTATCTAGAATATTTACTGAGTCTAGTCAGTTTAAATGAATTAATAGGAGAAGATAGAGCTGTGAAAACTATAGCACATTTAATATCTCGTAGAGATCTCATAATATTCATAATTATTTACTTTTTGGAATCTGATTTTTCATGTATAGGTATCAAGAGAGATTAGAAAGAATAATCACCAATTATTGATTAAGATATCACGCTTTACTTCTTTATTATTAAAAGATCATGTAAGATAAATGGCTTTAAGCAATTATTTGATAAAAAAAAGGAATTTTCTACAAAATCCCAATGAAGGACTATCATGATAAGCTAAGAATTACATTTTTATTTTCTTAAAATTTGATCCTAAAGATCTTAAACTTACTATGAACATCTTTGGTTCTACTTGATAAAAAAAATTAATACATTGTTAAAAATAATGCGGTGTCTAAGACCTTTGAAAGAAACCGTTAGAGATTCATCAAAAAACATTTTGACTCAAAATAAATTTAATTTTTAGAAAAATCAAAGCTTGAAGACAAAGACCAAAATTGATCCTATTTTCTTTAGTATGTACAAAGATTTAGGAGTACTTTTCTTTTAAGATAAAGCACAAAAAACATCTAAATTAATCACAGGCAATGTTAAGGCTAATATCCAACCAGAAGCTAAGAGAATTAGTAGATTAAATCTACTAGATTTATTTCTTACAATAAATAAAAATCTCTACTTTTGAATAGTTAATTAAGACTACATTATAAATGGAAATGAGATTCAGAGAGATTTACCTCTGAATCACAAATTTCTTCTTTCATGAGGAGCAGATTATTTGACTCTTTTATGAATCCTCTAATCAAAAAATTATAAATAATTCTTTTCAAACCTCTCTCTATTTCAAAAAGAAAACTTAAGACTTTGTTTTAAAAACCAATTAGGCTTCAGTTTCCTAATTCAATGTGAAATTCTAAAAATCTGTAGAATACGGCTTAAGAGATAGCTCAATTGAAGGATCTAACCCAAATACTTAATTTATGAGCCATGTGTCTCAAAAAGTGACTGAGATGGAATTCTTCGAGATTTATGAAAAAATACAGTTTTAAGAAATATTGCACCCCTGATAAATTTTGAATAATAGATAAAGAACACAAAATAAAAGTCCATATAAAAAACTGAAGGGAAAATTAGTAAAATAAAGTATCTCCCATAGTAAGCTTGGAGGCTTTGGAATTTACTTTGTAAAATCGGCTGAAAGCCATTCATTCTGGTATAAGTCAAATCTAGAATGAATGAAATGTTCAAGCTTTGATTTATTATTTATTTGAAAATTAAATAAGAGATAAAGAATCAAGATTTTAAAATCCTAAATATATGCATTTTCTTGGGTGTATTAGGTCACACCTAATATGTCTTCGATAAGATATTTTCAATCCAAAGCTGGATTCAAAAAGTATTTTCTAGGCTTCGCGCTCAATATATTAGGGCTAAAAGGGGATATGGTCTTCAAAAAGGATATAATTCTCAATAATAGTCTTAAAGAATGCTTCAGAACCGACTTGGACTTGGTGGATACGTTTTAAGATCTCTTTCACTCAGTTGTATCAGTAGATTACTCCAACCTATCTTCCAATAGTACGTGATTTGTAGCTATGTTGAATTGTTTTGAATGGTCAAAATATTTTTTTACATTCAATTTCGTCTCTTTAATTCATGATTTGGAGTCCTCCTGATACAATATATATATACTATCCCAAATTAATTTTTCTTTGCAAAGGATCATCCTGAAGATTTCTGAAAAAAACAAGTAAAAATATTCAAAATCTGGAAGATGCTCTTAATCATCCGGGCCACGAAAAACTATATTCTAATAATATTTCTCTTCCTTCAAATTATTAATCAGAAATTGAATTAACCTTTGAATTCAATAAAAAAGTCAAGAGTTTCTTTCCAAATTATTTCTTTTTCCTTATTCCCTTGAAATTGCCTTACTTATACTGATTCAGTGGCTAAATTAATTCAACAAAAATGAATAACAGATTTGATATATATGTGGAGAACATTTTTAACCACAAAAGAATAACTGGAATATTTTATATCACCTTATCCCCATTTGTATTAGTCCAAAAACTCAAAAACTGATATTCTTGATAAAATCTTTCAAAGAACCTGATCTAACACCATCAAAGAGTCTTAGATCAGACTCAATCTAGCACTCCTATGTCAAAAGTGAACTAGACTTGTGGCTTTTAATAAAACCATGGAGTAACTTTCCCATCAGAATCCTAGAAGACTTTTTTCTGAAGGACCCTGTCCTTGGAATTAAGAGTAATCCTGAAGATATAAGCTGCCCTCTTGTCAGCATGTGACTCAAAAACAGAGCACAAAAATGACAGTCAAATACCATAAACCGATGGTAGAGTAAAATACCACCAAAACATGGAGCTGAGCCAAACCAGCTTAAAAAGTACAAAAGAAAGAGGAAACTCACCTCTTTCCAAATATAAAAGTCCCATCATCATAGGACAAAGAATAACAAAGTTATTCCTGCTCAAAGAAGTTTATGAGCATAAACCTTAATTTTCACCTCTCAGCTGAGATTAAAAGGAAGAAGCTTAATCCCAACAAATGGGTATTCAAATTGAAGATCTAAGTCAGGGATATTCAATGGTACTATTTAAGCTGGGCTAGCACAAAGACTACAGAAGTTATAGCCAAAATAAGGTCAAATAAGGGTGAAGAAAATATTCACCTCCCATCCAGCTTCTACTGTTTTAGTTTGAGATACCTAAAGTTGGTCATTTTGGAAAGAGAAAAAACACGCTATCTGATGGTGCCATCCATTCCCCCATATCTCATCTATAGCAAAAAATATGGAGCAAACAAGTTACATACAGGTTTTGAAAAAATTATAAATATAGATAGCAACAATTGAACATGGCATAACTTTGCCATATTTAATGTTACCCATACCAAATGAGGTCCCATTGTGTAGATCTCATCCAGGGCTACACAATGAGCCCAATTTGAAGTCAACATAATAAAAACGGACAAATTCATAGTGGCTGTAAGGTTAAAATCCCACAGTTTGGCCAATACACCTTTACTGTGGGATACTATCCCATAACTATGATTATGAGGTGTCAAATAGACAAAGAAGCTTGTTTAGACTTCAATACTTGGGTCGCATACAGGTTCTGTACGGCTTTCTACACGTTATACACCTCAGAAGAGGGCTGTGTGGTCCCCAGATGAAAATATTTACCCTGTATTGGGGAAAGCTGCCTAGATGTGGTTTCAAAACCACATCTGAGCCCAATACAGAGAATACAGGCCTAGTTAAAACCACAAGCCAGTACTCTGAAGTAAAAAATATTCACTTTTTCTAAATGGATGGTCTAGAGGACCTTCCCACCCCATTTCAGGATAAAAGGAGGCCTTTTCTCTTCCAGAAAAGGAATTCACATCCTGCCCATGAATTCCTACATATTACAACTTTTCAAAACAGCTATACTCTTTTAAAATAATCAGGTATACCTTAAACTAGTATATTGTAGCTCTTATTATAGTAACTCAACTGGTAGGACTGCACCCAGGGCATTCAACAGCACTCACCACCACTATTATCATAGAAAAGCCCTCATACCATAACTCCAAAACCTTATTTCAATACTTCATGTCACAGTCAAATTTATATTTGTAAATACATCTATTAATAATTCATCATAGACTCAGCCTGACACCTCTTTACCAATGGATGAGGGAGAAACAAATTTGTACTTAATTACACTCACTTATCATATGTTTTCTTTGTTGTGTTTTGTCTCACTCACTCTTGACATCACACTCAAGTCAGATGTGGCTACTCCACTACTCTGCTGTTGGAATTTCATTATTTGCTGATGGGTATATCCTTGATGATTTAAGAATGATATATTTAGAGCAAATTAAACTATTATAAACTATATAGCAATGGTTCTTTCTGTATAAAGTAATTTAGAAAAATGGGAAGTTTTAACCCACTGGGTTTTATTTAAGCTTTCTTGATGCCCTGAAAGGCAGATCTTGAACATAATTTCTTGACGACCTGATGTAGGGATTATGGGATACTTTTAAGCTCACTTTACCATAAATTGGATTTTGTGTTGAGGTTTTGTATGCTTCTCTTAAAGTAATACATAGCTATCTTGATATTATCAATTATTGGCCATAGGGTTTCATTGTTTGTGAAGGTGTCCATGTTCAAGCTGTTTCCATTGTTGAGTGAGCACTTGTGTTTTGTTAGTTAATGGCCATAATTGTACTTTTATCTATGGGTACCATGTACTATAGGTGCCCCATAATGCAAACTACTTTTTTAGGTAATCACAGATTTCAGGTGCAGATGTTTCTTATAGTGTTCATTTTAGGCTTGTTGCAAGCATAGCAGAATCTTTGAGCAATATGATCTCTTCAAAATAACTGTGTGTGTATAGATCCAAATTTTTTGGGTTCACTATGTCAATCCAGGCAAATTTCAATCTATATTAGTATTTCAAAGAGAATATTACCACTTTCATCCTTGTGCTGTTATGCAAAGTGAGCTGTAGTATATGATTTACAATGCAGCTGGAATAGCATTAAGCAAAGGTGTATATTGCAAGTAATTTGTAATCTTGTGAGAAGGTTAGAGAATTGTTCCACAGTTTTAAGAATGATATAGGCTATTCTGCACAATGTGAATTTAGGCTAATAATTTTAGTGGACACTATGTATAGAACAGGCTTGAGGCTTAAAAGCATTGAGTACTGACTGCATGTACATACAGTAAAACTCTGAACTCACCATTCTAATAAGTGTCATTGTGGCACTTAGGGGAACTGATTATCATCCAAAGTTTGGCTATCCACAGTTAAAGGAGTGATTTATTATTGAAAAGGAGTTGATAGGAGTTGATATATTAACAACACTGTTATGTAGGCAACACATATTGTGGAACAATACAGGAGGTAGTTGCATTTGGTTGGAGTATATATCCGGAGTTATATTAGGAATAGTGAAGGTGATGTGCTTGGGTCAACACTATAAAAAAGAGTGGGTTTATGTGTTGGATAGGTTTGGAACTGACTACTTAGTGGCCTAAAAGAAATACCCAAACACTTATTTCAAAATTTTAGTGTTGGCCTGCATGGCCCCCAATTTTTTCAATTTCATTTTTGTTCATCATCCAAGTATCTTCATATTTGTCTTGTTTCAATTTATCAGTTTCTCTTACCATGAGCAAATTGGCTACACCTGACAGAAGGTGTTGCATTTGGAATTTGACAAGGGGAATACATTTAATTGAGGTTTAAAATAGGAAAGAAGTTATATTTAGAAATAAAGGTTTTTGGAACAAACTCAAGCCACATGTGCAAGCCACAAACCTTCAATTCAATTGAATCAATATTAGTGTTTGGTGAGGATCTTCCAAGATAAATAATTCAAAGATAAATTATAAAATGAATCATTTTAATTCTGAATCATTGTTTCCTTTTCTTTTTACTGAAAATGAGTTGTTACAAAGATACAATTTTTAAAGCTGTTTTATTGGTCTTTTAATAAATATCAGAACTTCACTATTCAAGCTTTCTCAATATAATATATTAAAATAAACATATGAGAAACATTTACATTTTAATCCTTGTCTTTTTAAATAGTCCCAAACTAATGATAAAGTCTATAAAGGAATAACAGATTCTTTTCACATTTAGGTAATTTATAAGAAAAGAATTACCATGAATTGGTTTCTCCAATTAAAGTTTTCATTTTGAAAGATATCTTATATGTTATTTTTTCCTCTTTGTAAGATTGCTCTATGGAACTGTTGATAATATTACTATTAATCAACAGTACTATGACTTTTCTTATGAAATATAATAATAAGAATTATTAGAACCACAATTAAATAATTTAAGAATTAATTATTTCTTTTACTTTTAAAAAACTACTGGTGATTGTAAAAGTAAGCAGTAATTGCCTACAAGAGTCAATTAAAAGAGGAATTTAAAAGTTCTTTATTAAAACAAAAAATAATTTTAATATATAATTATCATTTACAAGAATAATTATAAAGATAACTCTTGAAGAAAACTATTACTAGAGAAAAACTTGAAGAATTAGAATAAATTACTCACTAATACTCCAAGGAACTTCTTTCAAGGTAATAGTAGAGCAATTTGATGGGTAATTGTGGATTTAAAAGGATAAAAATTGATTTATGAAAATATTACAACAATATATAGCTGATTTGTATGATTTCACATTTTTCTTATTGACTCTAAAATAATAAAACACTTAAGAAAATTTTTAACTAATACTTACTTAATGGTAATAAAGGTATAATTGAATAATGTGATGCTTTGGAAAAAACAGAAAGAGGAGGCCTCTTTTAAGTCTAGGACAGCTCAAAAAGGTGTTCCATGGAGCAAACTGAAAAACCAGTGAGTGAGAAACCAGAAATCCCTTTCAATTAATGATTGCATCATCTGTTGTCATGAAAGATTATCATAATTACTTAATTGATGCTTTTACATGACTACTAACCCAAATATGGTTATGAATAAAAGGAGTAACAGCTTTAAATCTTCTTTTATTCAAAAATAACATTTATTTATCAAAGTTGTCAATTTTATTGGAAATTTCATCACAGAGTGCATTTTCTATGAATTTTTCAAGATTTAGTGTTTCACATGGAATCATCAAAAATGGACTATAACTAAAACTTTTAATTTTTCTTAGAAAATTGGAATTATTTTTGGTTTTTGTATGAACTATACAGCTCTTACTTAGTACTGAAAGTTTCAGAAAGATTCATTAAGAATTGTATTTCTAATGAACTTTTGAAGTTTTTACCTCATTTCTACATAGAATTGCAAATAGCACTATATGGCTGGTTGCTATGAGGTAAATCAATGAATACTAGTCCAAAAAGGGTTTTAATTGCTGTTTTGGTGTTTATCAATGGAAAATAATTAAGAAATGACATGTTTACAGGAGTCTAAGTTGCTCTTTACCTCCTTGGCACGTCAAAATAGCAGCTTATTTGCTATTTTCTTACAATATAATGAAGTTTTGACTTGGTAACCAAGTTCCCAAAAGGTTTGAGTATACTAATTGAGCCAAGATAAGCCAAGTATCCAAGATTTAGAGCTGTCCATGCCTCAGAGGCCTCAGAAGTTTGGCACCTTGGCTCTCTTTGATGTCTTTCGTCCCCCTTGACTATTTTCACGTCAAAAATAGGATTTCAGGCTTAAAGACTGATATCCACCATGGGTGTACCAAGCGTTTATGTTTTAATACCATAATATTAAGTGCCACAAACATGCATAACACTATTCTTAGTGTATATGTAACATGGGATTTCTCACATTCCCATTATTTTGGCATGAAATTGAGAAAAACAAACATTTTCACAATTCTTTTATGTGCTATTGAAGTATTTTCCATATTACCACCTCAAAGAGTTGTTTTAAGCTTATTCACTCTATGGAGCTACCCTAGCTAAATTTTGTGTAGAATCCAAATCTGGCCTTGAATCCATGGATTTACTTAATCAGTGAAAAGTTATTCATCTTTTCTGAAATCAAAAATGCTGAATTTTGAATATATGCATGACTTATGCATTATGCATAGTTCAGAAGTTATTTCAAAGAGAATTGTGGCCTATTTGGGTATGTAAAATATACCTCAAGGCTCACATTCCCTTTCACCAAAAAATAAAGTTGTACTACAATTTTATTAATGGTATCAATAAGAAAAAGGCCCCAAAGGACGTTAATGTCCAATGTCCAACCTCTTTACATTACTCAGATCAAGTAATTTAAAGCACATTTATAGACATATTCAGGCTTGTGGCCTTCTTTCATGTCAAAATCTTCTTAAGAGTTTATCTGAGTCATGTATTTTTGATTCTGCCAGCCATTCATCTTCATGTACTGGATTTCTATATCTGACAAGATATTCTCTATGCTTTTCACCCCTAAGTCTCCTTTCTTTAATGAATTTCTTTATCTTTTTGTCTTCACTCTGTTCCACTGGTGGTACAGGCAAAGGAGTTGGGTTCCTTAAAGGAGACAATTATTTTTCATCTGTTTGATAAGGTTTTATCAAGTTTACTGGAAAGGTGGTGTGTTTATTTTCTAACTCACCACTCAATTCAACTTGAACTGCATTGGCTCCATCTAAGGCAACAATAACAAAAGGTCCTACATAAGAATCTTTAAGTTTCTTTGGGCCTTTGATATTATTAAATTCAAGCTTGAAACTAGAACTAAGTCCCCTACTTTGAACTCTGGTACTTTGTGACTCTTGTCCCACTTCTGTTTTGCATAGTCAAAAGTGTCATTCATACTCTGTTTTGCATGATTTTTCCCTTTATCGAGCATTATCTTGAAGCTGGAAGCTGTAGGATCAATTTCAATCAAGTCTTTCCTAAGTGTTTCTTCTGGGAGTCTTGGATTCCATCCTTTTTTTAACATAGCAGGAGTTTGTCCTGTAGAAGAATGGACTGATGTCTTATATGCCAGTTCCAATTCAGGTATTAAGTTGCACCGTTCATGGGTAAATCCATCTTAGTCTTTGAATTCTAATCCATAAGCACAGAATCTCCTGATAATATCCTCTAAAGTTTGCATTATTCTCTCTGCTAGTGCATCTGTTTGAGCGTGATATGCTGTTGATAATGATAACTTAGTCCCAAAGAATCTGTGAAGATTGGTCCAAAGTGCAGATGTGAATTTGGGATCTCTCTCACTTATTATATTCTTAAATAACCCTGTGTGAGAAATAAATCTACTCCATAGAAGAAAAGCTATATCCATAGCAGTGTCATTTTTATGAAATGGTAAGAATATGGGAGTTTTGCTATATCTGTCTACAATGACTAAACAAGCATTATGACCTTTGTCACCACTTGGTGGAATTCTTGTGACCCAATCCATGTGATGAACTTCTCAAGGGGATTTTGGTTCTTGAATATGAATCATCAGTCCAAACTTCTTGCCTGTACTCCTGTTTGCGTTTTGGCATCTATCACAGGTATGGCAATATTCAATGGTTTCTTTTATCCAAGATTGCCACCATGCACAATTCTTCACTTTTTCAAGTGTTCTGTCTTCTGACAGGTGTCCAGAGTAGATTCTATCATGGAATTCATGAATAATGGTATTGGTAAGCAATCTGCTACACAATTTCATTTACCTCATTTCTATGTAGAATTGCAAAGAGCACTATATGGCTGGTTGCTATGAGGTAAATCAATGGATACTAGTCCAGAAAGGGTTTTAATTACTCTTTTAGGGCTTATCCATGAAAAATAATTAAGAATTGACATGGTTACATGAGTCTAAGTTGCACTTTACCTCCTTGAGACGTCAAAATAACCACTTATTTGCTATTTTCTTATGATTTAATGAGATTTTAACTTGGTAACCAAGCTCACAAAAGGTTTAAATATACTAATTGGGCTATGATCAGAAATGGGCTCAAGCTTTAGTGCTGTCCATACCTCAGAGGCCTCAGAAGTTGGGTACCCTGGCTCTCTTTGATGTCTTTTGTCCCCCTTGACTATTTTCACATCAAAAATATGATTTCAGGCTTAAAGACTGATATCCACCATGGGTGTACCAAAATTGTATTTATGAATACAATAATATTGAGTGCCACAAACATGCATAACACTATTATTAGTGTATATGTAACATGGGATTTCTCACATTCCCATTATTTTGTTGTGAAATTGAGAAAAACAAAACTTTTCACAATTCTTTCATGTGGTATTGATGATGTGGTATTAAAGTATTTTCTATATTACCATCTCAAAGAGTTGTTTTTAGCTTATTCACTCTATGGAGCTACCCTAGGTGAAATCTTGTGTAGAATCCAAATCTAGCCTTGAATCCATTAATTTACTTACTCAATAAAAAGTTTTTCATATTTTCTGAAATCAAAAATGATGAATTCAGAATATATGCATGACTTATGGGTTATGCATAGTTCAGAAGTTATTTTAAAGATAATTTTGGCCTATTTTGTATGTAAAATATACCTCAAGGCTCACACTCTTCTTGCAGTAATATGATTTGTTTTTAATTGAAATAATCCCTCAGGTTTAAATACAGCATTTTTTCAGAAAGAGTAGGGTGTCAAAATTGGATATTCAATAAACGAAAATAACTATACTTCATCCATAAAATTAACTTAAATGATTCTTTCTCATGTATAGCTGGAACATATAATAATCAATGGGAAAATATTTTGTTTGACTTTTGATCCTCAGGATGTTTCTCTATTATACAATTCAAAGGGTAAATTTGAGAGAAATTTAAATATTCAGAGAAAGAAAGATGGCTTAATAATAAAGAGCTACATTACAGCTGCATATGAAAATATCTTTTTTAGGGATTTTCAGATCCCAAGATTTTTCTCCCTGACACTAATCCTTATATTAATTTGTGTAATCTTGTTGGAAAATAATTAATTATCAATTCACCATAACTATTTAGTACATTATTTTTATATTATCAGAAAAATAAACCTCCTTAGCTCTTTCTTATTTTGTGAGCTTTGATTTTGATAAAATTACCAGTGAATTTTTATCAAATAGGATATTTAAGCTCTAATACCTAATAATTCCCTAGTGAGTTTGCATAAAACATGTTATGTGAAAGCTTTGAATAAATGTAATTTGAAAAAAGGGATATGTTTATTATTTATTTCAATTAATTATCTTTTATTCAAAAGCTATTTGTTGACATCATTTACTATTTCATCCATTTTTGGGTTATTTTTACACCATTCCTAGTTTTCATACTTCTTCATGTAACCAGTAATCAGTGAAAATTACAAATAGTGATCTGCATCCTGAAAGACTCAATATAATTCCTGTATTTTATCTTTGGAGAAATTCATTTCTTCAAGATAGTTGTGTGAGCTTATCAATACTAAACTATGAACAAACTCATGTTTCAAAAACAGATTCAAAAAATTATTAGCCCATCACTCAATCTTGATAATCTCTCAGATTTATGTGGGAAATTTGTATAAAGTCTAATTCATAACTCTCTAATAGATATTTTAATCAGTTAAAAAAAATTAAAGAGAAAAACAACTATTTGTGCGTTGCTCATTTATTTCTTCTTTTGTCGTAAAAGCATTGTAATAAAGACAATTTTTCATAAAATTCCTTTTCAGAATTCATTTTCAAGCTACTGAGGAGTTTATTAACTCAAATATAATTACAGAAACTAATTTGATGCAAAATATAAATCAATTGATAATGATGAGGTATCTATAAGGTATAGTTTATTAAGCTATATAGTCAGATCATTTAAGCATTTCAAATATCTGATATAGTAATATATCTTGTTTTAAGTTTTGGTTTTTATGTTGGGAAATAGGCTTAAAGGAATAGCTCAAATTTGGTTATAAAAAAATAGTTTTCATAAATAAGCTAAAATTTTTCTAGCAGAAAGCTTGAAGTGATATGAATATCACTTCAGAGAAATGTACAACCAGATTCAAAGAATTGCCCCAGTAATGGATAACAAATTATCCTTTAATTATTGAAACCTTTTCAAGAAATTGACCAAAAATTTAATACTTGGTAGATTTCATTTCATCAACAGCTTCCTGTATTATTCTTTCAAACAAATTAATCACACTTTTTGTAAGAGACTTCATTAATGTAGAACTCAAATCAGGAATCATATTCTTCTTTAACTTAAAATATTAGTAAGATTTGGAAAAAGACAGCTTTGGAAACAATTCAGTTTTTCTTATTTTCTTTTTTATTTTCAAACTAATTTTCCATTTGAATATTGAAGAAATCTGACCATGATTATTTTTACATAAGGCTTTTGTAATATTTCTGACTCAATTGAATGAGTAATATGTGCATATAGCTCACAAAGCATTAGGCACCTGGTCTCCATCTTATGAAGCTGAACAGAAGATGTAAATCCTGAGATGAAATTCCTATGGGTATATTAAAGAAATCTATAGCTTATTAATCCTGGGAATACTTTTTTTGTTTGAAACTAAAATACTTATGATTTTAATTGTGGGACAAGAAATGATAAAAGAACGAGACTAATGAAAATTCGTGCAAAATACCAATTAAAAGAATAAATTCATCACGAAAAATTAATTTGAAAAAGTCTTGGACAGAGGAGTTGTAGTGTTTTTTTATTATTATATTGTAATTTTTTTCCAATATCATAGTTAGCTTCTTTTTTTCCTTATTGGAAGGAAATAAGTAGAAAATTTTGTCATCCTGTTCTTTTGAAAAGATTATTTTTGCGTTTTTTTTAAATTTAAAGATCAATTTTTTTTCAGTATCCTTATATATGTATATATATATATATTTGTATTCCTTGCTCAGTAAGGACTAGGTCCAAGCTAATTTCCAAATCGAGCACCTGCTGTCAGGTGTAGCAAATTTTCTCATGGTGTCTCTCTTTCAAAGCTCAAATGACTTACTCAATCTCATAAGAAATTCATCATCTCACTTTTTGGATGATCTCGCTTCTTCTCTTTAGCTTTATTATTATCATTATTTCACTTAAATGAATGATTAATTCAACAATTGAATCATCATTTCTGTTATTTTTTCTTATTGTCTACTACAATGATGATCACTCAAGGTGAGTGATTTCCTTTATGATCAAGGTTTTTTCTTTTCAATTGAGCTTAAAGTCAATCGATTCTTTATAAATATCAATTTCAGTTATTTGTATTGCTGTGGAAAGAACAATGTCAATGGTTATCACTGTTGGAAGCTCAATATACCATTTTATTACCTTGCATTGATGTGGGTAATTTTATTTCAATGAAATCACCTACAATCTAACAATTTATTTTTTGATAATTTTATATTCTAAAGCATGAATTACCTAAACAAAGGAACTCATGGATGAATAGTTGGCCTATGAGACGGAGGCCTTTCAATATGACCTGCAAGTCAAAAATTAAATCTTCCTACAATAACAATACATGATACAGTCAAGAAATATGAAGAAAAAAACTTTTAAACCTTACCTATACCTGGATGACCTCAAAAACTGAACGATTGAGACAAACGACAGATACTAAGAGTTGTCAATCAACATCCATGTGAAAGGTCAGTTAACGTCAAGCAAATGATTAAAGCGGAAGTAAGAATTGGAAAAGTTCGTAAAGCTATACATCAAAAAGGCAAACACTCATGTATAGCAGTGAATAAACCTTACCTTACTGAAAACCACATGGCTTGTTGACTCCAATTTTCCAGGAACCATCAACATTGGATGGTCAACAATTGTAAAGTGGTTATTTGGACTGACGAATTGGGAAAGAAATGTATGCAAAAAAGAGTGTGGCAATTACAGAAAAAGAAATATAATATTGATTTCATGCAGGTAATCAGAGAGTTATGATATGGGGCACCTTTTGTGGAAGATTTCAATCTAACTTGATAATACCTCCAACACAACAAAAAACAGCACAAATGTTTTTTGATAATGTTTATATACCAGGATTGATACCTTTCATTGAAGAACTTTGGCTTTACAAACAAGAAAACCTCATACTCATGAAGGATGGGGCACCAATTCATTCAGCTCCAATCAGAAATGAATGGTGAGGAAACAAGAAAATTCAAAAGCTAATTTTGATAGTCAAGTCACCCAATCTCAACCCCATCAAGAACCTCTGGTTCAAGATGAAGTATATGGTTATGGCTCTTTACAATATGAGAACCATTGACAAACTCCAAGAGGCAAAGTTTATGGCCTGGGATTTAATATCAGTGTCTCATCTGGATTCACTGCTTGCATCCATGCCACATAGGATGCAAGCATTCATCCACAAAAATGGTGCTCCAGTGCGATGGTAGGAGAAACCAAATTTCTTATTTTATTTTCATTTTTAATATAAAAAAAATTATTATTAAATTAAACAAGAATATTATTATTTTGTTATGAATTATCTAGTGTATTATTAACATGAAATGCAAATTTATTATTGCAATGCTACTTAAGCATTAAAAAGCTGTGTGAAAAAAATAAACACAAAAAAACAGTGCCCCAAGAAAGTGTTTGGATCTTTCTTTTAGAGGTGTATGTCCCTCAACTTGCCCCTGCAGTCAGTCATTGAGTAAGTGTGAGGGGGAACAGGGGAATTTATGATCATATTATGTTTGGAGAGTCGCAGTTGAAGGAATTTAGAATGATCATATGAGGTTTGGAGAGTTGCAGTTAAAGGAATTTAGATTAGATATTAGATACTAGCTGCTGTTGTTTTCTCTTCGTGTTGTCACCCTCGTTTCTCTCCATTATAATTGTGCTTCTGACTTTCTTTCCACCTTGGGTACTTGTTCTCTTACTTTGTTTTCTTTGCGCTGCATATTAATGAAAAGCCACACCTTAGCTTCTAAAAGCTTAAAAAACTCCTCATTCAGAAATAAGTATTAAATGAATTCTACATCCAATAAGATCTATCAAATACTTCATTCTAAATTTTAACTTTAAAGCTTCATAATTCTTAAGAAATAATTCGCAAAAATTCGCTTTGATCTATATTATTATTGACTTAATCTATATAATTGAAGAACAGGAATCCAATTTAAAGTAAATAAATTAGTCGGCTCATTACTTTCTTAAACCAAACCTGGATCCTCAATGTCACCAGATGCATCGAGTCTGGAAGAGAATAATAATTAATAACCTGAAATATATTGGCTAAAATATCTTGATGAAATGGGCGCTAATTCATATACTTAATGTAACTTCACAAAAACTACTTATTGATAACAATTTGTGATAAATAAAAATATTTTATTAGTTGAAAAAGTAATTATAGAAAGCTATAAGTTGTAGCCTATGATTTTGTAGTATTATTTTTTCTTATACCTTCCTTATTCAATATATATAATTGATATCTCCCAATTATAATATTACATATGGTATAGTACAGTGTTTGTATATCCTCTATGGCTTATTTAAGATTTAAGGAGCCATTATTTAAATTGGAAAACATATTTTATATTAATTTCCTATTGTTCAGCGCATATTAAAAGTATCAAAATGATATAAATAAAATACAATTTTGACTAATCAAGAACCCCTGATATAATTGAGAATAGTTCTTTTTTAAAAAATATTGAATAATTTCGTCTCAATGAAATCTATAGAGGACTCCAAAGATTAACTCACCTTTCTGGCCTTTATTTTATGAGAAAGAAAAAAAATATGAACCAATTTTTGAATCCATCATTTTATCAAATTTGGCCATGCCAGAAAACTATTTGTGGTATGTTTATTTGATAGTCTTTATTATGTCAAAAGCTCAGGATAACTTATTATTATAAACTACCCTATTTTCTCTCAGTTGAATACCTCCTTTTTCTAAAAATTCTTCTTTCTGGAATACTGAAAAAAGATTATGATACAGGTTGAAGGTTTTTTATTATCTTAGTATGATGAATAGGGCTTTAACATAATTCAACTATACTAATGAAAGATTAAAGGCGCTCAATTCATTTATTTGAAATATTTTTTTAAATTTTTTTGTGTTTATATTAAATTAGACAGACTGAAATAAGTTTATTTCAATAATGGTACTTACATGAATCCATAATACCTGAATAAACTGGCTTTAAATGTGAATTCAAGTTGGGGAAAATAAAAACTATGTTCATGTTTTTTAGATCTATGTGAGATTTATCCCCTTTGATTTTGTCAAAAGATGTTGGAGGGATTCCCTGTATTAATGGTGCTACTACCTTAATTGGAAGTAATACATCATTCTCTTGTTTAAGCTGTATTGATATTGTGTTTTATGGAAAAAAAATAAGATCTTTTGAGAAGACAATTTTGCTCATTTATTTGTAATAGAAGCTCGATAAAATAATCACCTGATTATTGTAGTTGAGATATGAGAATATAGACTCAATCCACAACTTAATATGTTGCATAAGATTGCCCTCATCATTTCTTCCTTTTATTGTCATCCAGCATTCAATATTCTAAAAAAAAGCTCTCAAGATCCTTTAATACCTCTCAAGTGTGACTTTCAAATTGGAAACTTCGTTTTTGAAGTATTTAAATTATTCTACAGTCATAGGACTTGCAATGTAATATATAGCCATATTGAAAGAAAACCTTTGATATGAAATCATTGAGGCCTTTAAATTCTCTTCATGAAAAGAATTCTCAGTTCTTTCAATTCAGTATTATTTCATATTGATGCAATGGTACATCACACCATTCTTGATTTGAATTGTTTTTTTGTTAGTCTACCAATTCCTTATTTGGAGTAACTATGATAAAAGAAAAAGAAACCTCAGTTACTTTAGATCAATTTAAATTGAATTAAAATATGAACAAGAGTCATTTCCCTAATTTTGAATATGTCCAATGGCTTGAGATTGCTTGGCATTGGCATAGTTCCACCACTACCTCTCAAGAATGAATAGGACCAATTCAAGATTTACCTCCGTTATTCTCAAAGTTATTCAGATTGTTTTTTTCTGTTGAATGAATAAAAGAAGCGCTTGTATATCTAGATCGAATTTGATCTTGAAAAACTAGAGAGCCAGTTACAATCTTTCAATTTGTCATCAATAATGTCCCGTGTAAGTAAAAAATTCTCATGTACAGATTTTTGAGCCCACTTCTATAGCAGCTCCTACACCTTGAGACATCTTACTAATAAAGATTCTTTTGTTTTTGTTGATATAGAAATTATTTTCCGTTGGAAGACTCAGTTTTTAGATTTTATCCAAAAAGAGATCTAAGGTTGTTTTAAAGGACATTTTTCTTTTTTTTATATACTTTCAGATCATCTATCAAAATTTTTCCCCATTAGAATTTGATTGAACTTTTTCAAAATTGATTTGTTCCTTGATTTCTCTAAATTAATTCATGGTTGTTTCTCGTTTGCTTTATTTTATAACAATGGTGGTTCTCTCGATAGAAATTTTCTGAGCCTCTTGTTTCATTTTCCCTTTTTTTATCCTTGTGATGCTTTTCTTACTTCCTCAAAAAGAATTCTCCATCAGGTTAATCTTTTAATCTTCTTTTAAGTCCTCCCTTAGAGGTCTATGTCCTATGGGATGCAATTTTCCTTGCTTGCCTTGGTTATCAATCCAATATCCTTCATTGGTGAGCGAGCTTTTTTTTGTTTCAATATAAAGCCTCTTTTCTTTTTCGACAGAATAATTAAATGCTCTGAATTTCTCTCCAAAATTTCCTAATTTGATCTTCTCCAAGATTTCTAATTCAGAAATTTGATTAGGGTCTTCAAGGTGGTTTGTGGTAAACATAGAATTTTTGTTGGTAAACATAATAACGATAGGCGGATAGTATGATATTGGAATATCACGAAGAGATTTTCTGGGGGGGAGGCAGGTAAATAACTCCCAAGAAAATAAAATAAAATGATGAGATGTAAATGGGGTAAGGTGGCAGGTCTTGTCATCCAACGGTATAACAAGCAGCAAATGATAAATTGGGTTGTGGCAATTGACAGATTAAGGATTCAGGACGCCGATCAAGGGAAAATAAACTTGGTAGACATAAGTCTAATTGACTGTCGTAGGTATGGCTTGAGGCTGTTTCCACTGTAGTTGGACTTATAGCCGGTTTGAATGCCTTGGGACACTAGTTCCAGTCTCCACAAGCAAGAATTAATTTTTCAATTGACAGTTCGTGTCAAGTTGTCGCGTCTTTCCTGGATTTTTATCATGAAGTAAGGGACGGATGTATGATTCTCTCCGCTTTTGCTGAGCCATCAAGCTGGAAAGGCCCAAGGATGATATGTCTCAAACACTACATGGTATGATCATATCCAGGGATGAGAAGATTAAGATAAAATCACTCGAGTACATTCTCTTTGCGCTCAATCTCCCATTCCTATACCATCTTTGTTCAGACTTATTTCTGATTTATATGTTATATAATCAGGAGGAGTATCTAAGGTAATTATCTTCTTCTATCTGTCAACGTTACTAAAAACTTTGATGTTGATGCAGTTTTTCTTGTCACAGCTCTCTAAAGTAACTCCGTGATATTGTGATAGTAAATAAATTTGTACGAGAAAAATTGACTCAGCAGGTAGTTCTATCATCTGCTCTACTTCTACTAAAATGTTAGCTCACCCTCGTTTCCCATGATGACTAATGTAGATGTGTCTCGCCTGTGCTTGTTTAAGGACATAGCCCTTAATATATATATATATATATATACTCACAGGTACATGACCTAATTCTGTGTATCAACTTGAATAGTTATGCTGATTATTACTGTTGTTAGTTTCTATTACTGCTACTGTTTTTACTCAGTATCAGCGCAATAAAGATTACAAACTAAATCTCTTACAATTTTAACTTTGGAATGTTTCATCCCCACTCAACTAATAAGCCTTTTCCGGTTTGATGTTTTAATTCCTTGTCAAGGTTTCACATATAGTCCCAAAAGTGTTGGCCTATGAATTTCCTGACTTCTTTTGCCAGTAGTGTAACACTATTAAGTTACCCTCTTTAAATGGTGAGTTACGTTGGTGTAATGCTGGCCCACGCGAGCTCTCAACAGCTTGCTTGTATAGAGCAGAGGCTCTGAAAAACGTAACATCATTATAATCCTGGGTGTCTTATTTCTTTAAAGCAAGTGTCGGGCGTCAGCATATCTGGACGCCACATAAGTAGGAAGAGTCCCCTTAGAGCATGTCGTAAGCTGAAGAATATACATACCAGAAGCTGATTTCTCACCTAAAATTTGACAGTTTGATCGCTTAATTGACTGGTTGTGCCAAACCAACTCACGGGAAAGACGGGTGTGAGATCTGTTGATGCTCAGCTGCTAGTTGGAGCAGTTGTGCATTCCACTTTTGGGGTAATCACAAAAATAAGGCTTGTTACGGTGCCAAAGCCAACTGGGACACGTCAGGCTTGCCGAGGAAGGTGTGGCATCTGAGCAAGTGTTTAGAAAACGTTGATTTGTATTGTACAGTAAGCCCTGATGATTCTAGCGTTTTTTGACATGGTGCCTCTATGCAGCTGCTGGTTTTCCTTTTCCCATCAGACCAAAAAACGTTAGATTGAGGATAATTGCAGTTGTCTACTGAGATCGGCTAGTGTCCCAAGCTCTCACTTCCACCAAAGCGCAATCTTGTCATGCTTCGAAACGATGATGAGCTCGTCTAACAGGCCAGTTTCCTTTCTCTTATCGGCACGTTACGCTGAGTTGGACCGATAACTAGAAGCTTACTCCGATGCAAGTCGGGAAAAGAGCTCTCCAGATCTTCCCATGATAGCCTGACAAGGTGTTGAACACTTGATTGCTGCTGCAAATTATGTCGATGCCTTGAATTGCTTGGCTGATGAGACAAGTGCAATTCGGACTTTTGGCAAGTCTGACGGGGCGATGTGTATAAAGCGTTGATACAAGAAGCTAGAATAATAAAAGTATACCCAACAGATCACCAAATTGAACAACAATAAATCTTACTAATAAGGTATATTGATGTGTAGCTTTTCGGTGATGCTCTATAATCGCATTATGATCAATGTCGTCGGAGAGATGGAGACGAAGGATTCTGACGCATCCTACCTACATCCACTTATAGCTGTACCGGCCCAGAGATAAGTACGGTAGTATATATTTCTACGTGTGCATACCATTGTAAATCAGAAAGAAAGGGACGTGAGAAAGAATTGGGACAAAAAGGTTTTACCATTCATAACAGTCTAGCAAGGTTTGGATTGATCATTCGTCATTCCAACACGCATTCCTCTGGTTAGGGCATCTTACGCAAAAAGACGGTAGTATCCTATCCCAGAGATTTTCGCCCTCGTTTTTACGCTTTTGTCTTGTTTCAATCCACAGCCTGCCTTCTCTCCTCTTTTCCATCACATTACTGTTTTATTTTCGTCACTGGTTTCTCAGTCTAGAAGGGGTTGTGATGGCAGAACCCAAGCTCGACTGAACCAGAACTTATCGCGGGGCTGCCTATACACATATTCTTAAATCGTAATGTAATAGGAAGACTATGGAGTTATCATACTTTTATCCTCTTACAACAAGTGGTCTGTGCTACAAGTTACAAGAAGCTTGCGGTGTTGGCATGTGAGGTTTTAGGGGATGTGTGCCGTCGAAACGCTCAGCCAACAGTTTTGCCATAGCTTTCATGTAGCCCAGTCCGATGCGTATAAACCTTGCCTTTAATGGGGTTCTCCCCGCCCCATCACCGTCGGTTGGTAGAAATCTGGTAATATTTGTCGCCTTCTTCATCACTCGTCTTCAATATTTCATCTGTGTTCACCTTCGTGTTACAAGTCACAAACACTCCTTTCCACTTACACTATCACAAAATGCTTTCCTCAGCTGGCGTCATCCGCCTTGTCCTTTTGTTTCCTGCCTTTGCTACTGTAGTCCTCTCTCAAGGAAGTGGCCAAATGTATAAACCACAAAAGAATAACCACATGGCCAAAGGCTCAGGGTATGGCGAGACCTTAACTTGCACCCACTACACCCAAGGGAACACCACATCCGCCGGTGCGCTGCATGATCCCTTGGAATATTTTCCAGTCAGCAACTTGCTCAAATTATTTTTCCCATCTATTGATTTCAGGCTGCAATGAAGTCCCCGGTCGCGTGTGCCGCAAAGGTTGCGTAGGCGGTATAGGTAAACGAGCACTTTTTAATGAACAATAGCTTTTGGCTTCCCGACATTGAAACGGTTTTTTTCCAAATAGTCGCCAATAACTGTACGTTAAATCATGAAGACACACCCAGCCAACAAACCTGCACGATTGCGTTCGGAAAGTCATCCGCTACTATCAGTGGTAAGACATCATTCCGTCGTCCTTTTCCCAAGCTTGTGTTCTTATTATGCTATGCTAGTCTGCGGGAACGAAATGGGTTACTTTAGCTGCACGGGATCATGGGATGGCAACGGAAGTAAGTGTTTGCGTTGGTATTTTCCATATAACTGCTTTCTCAATTGGCTTTGAATTGGTTCATTCTCATGATGGAAGCTTGCTATGGTTGTCGAGACACCAACCCCGCATTCGCTGGCTCTGGCAATCAAACCGAGCCATCTGACTCCTTCACTGGCGACCACAATAACACAACCAATCCACCACCAGCTGATTCTGACAACGAGTGCGTTACCTGCACTCTTCATAAAACCTGGGCCTAGCCTCACTAATTTGTTCCCTTGTATTTTTTTGTTCTTGGTTGAGTAGATCACCCACATCAGCTGCTGCGTCACTCTCTTTCGGAGGCATTGGCGCATTTTTGATTTTGGTTGCTGGTGCCCTACTTAATTGACTTCCCCCGACCTAATTATACCTCTCAACTCAATTATCCATCGTAGAAGTGCTACCTAGGAATTAAGTCATGTGAATTTTGAAGGAGATGTTCGTTACGTTGTCATGCTACTGTGGTTACTTGAATAAAAGGCTAGCAGTAATTATCTGTGAACATGAATCAGTTAAGCGTATACATAAGTAGTCTTGAAACGTTTTACAAATTATTATTCCAGTACTGAGACAGCGTTACAAGCAAAGAATTATGGTTGATATAACTTGCTTATTTAGCTTTTCCAAAAAATCATAAGCAACAATCTATCAACTCAACCAGATGTCAAGGTATTTACACCTATGACTGAAGTGAGGAGGATGCAATAGCGACAAAGAATAACACACCTGGAAGTGTGTGGGACAAATGAGACAATGAGAATCAATGAGAATAATACAAGAGAAGTCATTGACTCTTTATATAAACTAATCTAAAACAAGTGACGGTCTAGTAAGGTAGTAGATTGTCTTGCTTTTGAACATTGTCATAACTAAGTATATAAGAGTGGAATTTTTCATGATACCTCTTATTGTCAGCCTGTGACTCAAAACCAGAGCACAAGCATGACATCCAAAATACCATAAACCAATGGTATAGCCAAGATACCACCAAAACATGGATCTGAGCCAAATTACCTCAAAAGGTATCAAAAGAAAGACGAAACTAACCCCTTTCCAAATATACAAGTCCCATCATCATAGGAAAAAGAATAACAAAGTTATTCATGCTGAATGCTGTTGCTGAGCATAAACCTTAATTTTCACCTCTCATCGGAAATACAGAGTAAGAGGCTTAACCCCATCAAATGGGTATGCAAAATGAAGCTTCAAGTCAGGGCTATCCAATGGTACCAGCCAAACTGAGCTAGCACCAACATTACTGAAGTTATGGTCAAATTCAGACCAAATAAGGTTGAGCAAAACATTCACCTCTCATCTAACTTCTACAGTTTAGTGTGAGATAATTAAAGAGGGGTATTTTTAGAAAGAGCACAATCAGGGGTATCCAATGGTGTCATCTATTTCCTCATATCTCAACTATAGCAGAATTTATGGGGCAAACAAGCCCAATACAGCTTTTTGCCTAAACCACGCATGTGAATAAAAATCTTGTACATGGCATAACTTTGCCATATTTAATGATGGCCATATCAAATAAGGTACCATTGTGTAGAACACATACAGGGATACACACTGCTTCAGTTTTGAGGTTGATATCTCAAAAACTGACAAAGTTATGGCTGTTTTAAGGTCAAAATCCCACATTTTGTCCAATACAGTCTTACCATGGGATAATACCCCATAACCATGATTATAAGGTGTCAAAAAGATGAAGGAGAATGTTTATACTTCATCACCTCATAAGTCAGTGAATTCTGAGGTCCCATACAGTTTCTGTACAGCATTCTACGCGTAATACACATCAGAAGAAGGCTATGTGGTCCCCAGATGAAATTTTTCACGCTGTATTGGTGAAACTGCCCAGATTTGGTTTCAAAACCACATCTGAGCCCAATAAAGACTATACAGGTCCTTGCAAACCAAAAGCCTGTTTCAGAGAGTGAAAAAATCTTCACCTCCTCCATGTGGAAAGGTCTAAGAGCCCTTCCACCCCATTTTAGGATACAAAGGAGGATTTTCACAGCCAGAAATGCTTTCCTCATCCTGCTCTTGAATACCCTACGTGGTAAACTGTCAAAAAAGTTTTACTCTTGGGTAATAAACAGGCATAATTATAATCTTAATTATTGTAGTCTTTATTGTTGTAATCCAACAGGTAAAGCTGCACCCAGGGCTTTCAACAGCGCTCACCACCACTATTCTATAATAGTAAAGCCCTTTAATTCTATTATAAACCCTTATTTCTCCATAAAAACACTCTTATTTTAATCTTTTATCACGTGTCACAGTCATAGTTAAAGTTGTAAATAGACTAATTACTGCTTCATGATAGACTCAACCTCACATTTTGGGGGCCTGGCCATGTTTTTTAACCTTTTTGGACCTTATAAGTAAGTTTTTCACTTATTTATCACTTTCTGACTATTTTTTTACATTTTTAGGCATATTTTTCTTTAAATATATATATATTATATATATATTAATTTAATTGGTCTATGTACCACCTTTTACTCATATTTTAAGAGTATCTGTTACGTGGTTAATACCCACAAAATCTTTATTATTGGTGTGTTTTGCATGTAAAAACACATAATCCATCAATAAGTCCTGTATATCTGATTAAATAAGGACACCTCCGACTGTAAAACCAAAAGTTGAGGTGTGGTTAAGTGTATTGATGACTCAATTACACCTATACAGATCACACTTGAAAACCACAAGTGAATCTGTGGGATACTGGTACACAAACAGTGTAACAGGGTACCAAAAGCTGTAATTCTGATGTGGAATTGCTAATTCAATTACACTGTAATTATACAGGGCATATTGTAGTAATATACAAGCCCGGAGGCCATTCTTAGACATGCAAACAGCATTTTAAGAAGTCTTAACTGACATGAGCCCTCTTTTTCCTACTTTGATTCATTGGAAGAGAATTATATCCCACTTGTGACCCAGTGACACCCTCAGAGGGAAAAAGAAAGAGGCACAGTGAAGGCCTGATTACAGCAAAAAATTGGACACCAATAGCCACCCAGAGAAGTAGAAAACCACAAAACTCTGCATCAATACAAGGTAAACCAACCTTAACAACTTGTACAGGGATGATTACTATAATTAACCCAGTTGTGACCTCTAAAGGTAAATTGCCCTAATCAGCAGACAACAAATTTGTACAAGGCACAGTCAAAGGTAAATACCCTAAGAACATAAAGTTTTTGACTGCTTGCAAACACGGATATGTCACGTGTATACCTCAGAGACCTTGGCTTCCAAAGGAACCAGCCAGAGAAAAGAGAAGACCTCTCCAGAACCAGAAGACCTGGAAGAGGACACCTTGGACACAGCGGTGGATGGCAAAACAATGAGGGAGATAATATCAACCCTGCCATTCACACTCCAATTCAACAGGAACCTCAAACCAGAGGACTGGAAGGATATGGATCAAGTTCTTCAGCTCCACCAACTCCTCAAAGATTTATTTCAATGGAGCATGGACAACAAGAGGTTCAACCTGGCATCTCACTGGGAACTTGGAGCAAGCTTCCAGAATATCTGTCTCAAAGAGATAGAATTCAAAGACCTTATGGTAATAACCAAAGGTTTGAATCCTATCAGGAAGTTCAGACTCCTGGTGGCAAGGGCACAGAGGATAAGGGAGAATCAAGCCACTATCCAAGCTATAGAAGAACAGTTAACCCAAACAGGGCCTACTAAGATTCCTTCAGGCTCACAAGGAGCAGGCCAAATTAGCTCTCCAGTGGCTTCACACCATTCAGAAACCAGCAGAACAGTAGCCAAGAGTCACCATTCTTCACAATTCCAGGAAGTTTCCAGGAGAAGACAAGGAAACAAGGGCAAGAACAAAACCTCCTTCAACCAGAGGAGGAAAGAGTCAGACCCCATGATCCAGAAGCTGTTGGACTTGGTAAAAGAAGTACACAAGAGCCAGAAGTAGTTGTAAGCCACTCTAGAATCAGTAGTCCCATTAATACAAATATTACCCCCACTCAGATTGAACATAATGTTATCACACCTGAGAGTAACTTAAACAGTGATGCACTGTGGTTACAAATGTCCCAATATGCTGAGCATACTCAAAAGCAGCTTGCAGAACTTGAAGCAAGCCATGAGAGGATGAAAAAATTAACAACATCCATGGATCAAACTGTTAAAACTCTTCAAGAAGGACATGATAAATTGAGCAAAGCCTCTGAAGAAACCAACAAAAGACTGAATATAGTCTTTGAAGAACAACACCACAGCAAAAGGGACAGGGATTGTCTGGATCAAGACATAAACAAATTGTTTAATGTCTACCATAGCATGAAGCCCCAACCACAAGGCCATGTTATGGATAATCCATATCAACCAGATGACATCAAACCAGATGCCATGTTGATGAATGAGGCAAGATCTCCATCACAATACCAGGATGGAGATGACATGTCTTATTCAGAGAAGGAAGCCTTGAAAAAGCTTCCTGAGGCCTCAAGCTGGCCCAAATTCTCTGGAACAGGAGAATATGATCATATGAAACTCATAGAATATATTGATGGACTCTTCATTGATTTACCAAGCATACCAGATTACTGGATTACTGCTAGACTAAATACAGCATTTAAAGGTCATGCTATTATATGGTACACAGAAATGAAAGAAATCCATGGCAGGAGAAACTGGCCATGGTGGAAGAGTCAAATCATCCAGAAGTACAGTAATGGTACTTGGATATGGCAAAAGACCATGTAATTTGAAAATGACAAATACTCTGTGGGCAAAGATCCATATGAGTGGTGTCTTAGACAGTCTAAAAGACTTAAAGCCATTGATCCTCAGATGAACATCCAAATGAGGAATCACAAAATTCTGACACAACTGCCAAGAGAACTAGAGCATGCAGTAAAGTGCAGATGCAACCAAAATTGCACTCTAGATGACATTGCTAATACCTTACAAGACATAAGGAAAAGAACTAATATAGGGAAATTCACCCCATAGAAGAGCAGTGGTTTCAAAGAGAAACAACCTTTCAGAGTAGAGCTTATAGACAAACCCAAATAAAGGGTGGCAGAAGTGGAAAAGAAAAAGAATTCTTGTCACAATTGTGGTTCAGCAGACCACTTTGCCAAAAACTGTTCAAAGGCAAATAAAAAGGTCTATTCCATTGAGAAAGTCCCAGAGGAAGAATCCCCAAATGAGGATTCTGAATCATACTCCATGGGTGATGCCATCAGAGAACCACCTGATGATGACCAAGACCCAAAAGAAAAATTTCTAGTGGAATACCAAGAGGAAACCCCACTAGAAATTCAGGAAATACAGTTGGAAGCAGGAATGCCACAGGACACTACCAACAAAAACTTGTGCAAACATACACAAGATGCACAAACATTCCTAGTTACACCAACCAAAGGGATGGCATATATACATGGAACAGCCACAAAAGTGAGTTTCTGTATTGACAATGCTCAACACCCACTGATAATTGACAGTCAAGCACACTTCTCCATAGTGGCCAGCAAATATCTGGACAACCACTTCCCAAATTAGGAAGAACAGCTATTGCCCACCAAGGCAAAGAACTTTAAAAGTGCATCAGGGAAGATGACTTCCATTGGGACAATTATCAAAGAGATAATTATACCCCAAAGGAAAGGTAATATCAGACTCAACCCAGAGTTTGTAATGCTTGATGATGTCCACATCCAAGGGTTCTTACTGGGAACAGATTACCAGAGGATGTATGGCATAGATATTTACAACAGTAAAAATAGGCACATTACCATTGGTACCAACAAGGAAAAGAAAGTTTCACTTGATATATACCAGATATCTTCTCAAGATCCACTGGAAGAACTTCTGAATGAATTCAGAGAGGGACAGTTTAGCACTGCCCTGACCAGTAAACAAAAACTAGGTCTACTGAAGATGCCGAGGAAGAACAGACCAGCATTTGCCATTTCTGAAGAACAATTAGGCAAGATCAAAGGCCATGATATAGAATTATATATGGATATGGAGAGACCTTATCCACCCATGCTTGAGAGACCTTCTTATCCAGAAAGCCTGGAGACCAGGAAAGAAATTGAAAAACATATCGATGAATTCCTGGACATGGATGTCATCAGAAAGATTGGACACAATGAAATAGTGGAAATCACCACTCCTGTCCTAATCACCTGGCATGATGGCAAGTATAGACTGTGTGGAGACTTCAGAGCTCTGAATAACTACACAAAAGCAGACAGGTACCCTATACCCAGGATACCTCATGCCTTGGATAAACTGGCTAAACCCAAATACATAACCAAAATGGATTGTATGAAAGGTTTCCACCAAAATGGAGTTAAACCAAGCTCTATGAAATTGCTCAGAATAATATGCCATATGGGCATATATGAGTACACTAGGATGCCATTTGGCATCAAGAATGCACCAGTACACTTCCAAAGGATGATGGACGCAATATATCAAGAAGAAATATTGGAAGGCTGGATGGTGGTATAAATTGATGATATCATTATATTATCAGACACATGGGAGGACTATGTACAATATATAGACAGAGTGCTAAGTAAATGTACACCCATAAATCTGAACATTTCTCTGAAAAGGTGTAATTTTGGCCAACAAGGGCTACTGGATCTAGGACATAAAGTTTCAGGTCTTAGTCTGGCAATTGACCAGAATAAAGTAGCAGCAGTACTGAAAAAGCCAGTACCAAAGAGCATCAATGAGATGCAATCTTTCCTTGGGTTTGCTAGCTACTACAGAAACCACATCAAGAATTTTGCCCACATAACTAGTAGTTTATACAAGTTATGTTCAAAAGATGTAGTTTGTGAAATTAACAAAGAAAGAAGGGATGCATATGAGAGGATCAAACATGAACTCACAAATGCACCTGTGCTCATCTTGCCTTACTTTGCACTACCATTCAAGTTATATATAGATGAAGCATGTAGCCAAGGCTTAGGAGCAGCCCTTCACCAAAGAAAAATTGTGGATGATGAACCCAGAGAGGGAGTAATATGCTACATCTCTAGGCAACTGAAAGATTCAGAAGCTAGGTATGGGGCCACCCAGACTGAATGTCTATGTCTAGTCTGGGCTCTGGAAAAACTCCATTATTATCTGGAGGGTGCAGTCTTTACTAAACATGAAGACTACAAATAGACACATGCTGAGATGGCAATTAGCCATCCAGGAGTATAGAGGGAACATGACCATCATATATAAAGAAGGTAGAAGCCATACCAATGCAGATGGCCTTAGCAGATGGCCACTGGATAATGTCAAGAGCAATCCAGCTTATGACCCTGAAGTTGCAGCCAAGATCCCTATCCATTTCATAGAAATAGATAGGAGGAGGAACTTCAGATTCTCTGAAGGGGAACCAGGGAGTGGTACCCTTGACAGTGGGAACACTGATTCAGAAGGAAGAGAAACTTCCATACTGGGAATAAGTTCATCAGAACTACACAATGAATTTTTCAGTGCAGTACTGAAGTCTTATGCCAAACACAAACAATGTGGAATATTACTACAACTCCTTAAAGAAAGGTACAGGAGTCCAGAGCTGGAATCCAAGCTGGAAGAACCCTGGTTGAGGGCCTACAAGGATAACAAGCTCTTCCTTGTGGATGGTCTGCTTTACCACAGAGAGAAGCACACAAGTGTACTCACAGTGGTAGACAGAGATCACATCTCTCTGATCCTACAGGATTGTCATGACTGCACCTACATGGGCCACATGAGTGAAGACAGGACCAGAGAGAGGGTAGCAAGCACAGCTTGGTGGCCCAAGTGGGAACAAGAGTTGAGTGAATACATCAGCACTTGTGAAAGATGCCAAAAGGCAAATAGGAAACATGGGACGAAGTATGGGTTACTTCAACATATAGAGGAACCCAAAAACCCATGGGAAACCATCAATATGGACTGGGTCACAGGACTTGTCCCAGGGGGCAAAGAAAACTACAATGCCTGCCTAATCATAGTTGATAGGTTCAGCAAGAGTATGAGGTGTCTACCAGGCCATAAAGAGGACACAGCCATGGATACTGCTCTGTTATTCTGGAATAACATCATATCAACCTATGGAGTCCCCAAGATAATCATTAGTGATAGGGACCCAAAGTTAACATCTGAATTTTGAACCAACTTATATGACATGCTTGGCACCAGAATTGCATTTTCCGCAGCTTACCATCCACAAACAGATGGCCTGGCTGAGAGGATGATCCAGAGAATGGAGGACATCCTTGGAAGGTTCTGTGCCTATGGCATGGTATACAAGGACCATGAGGGAATACACCCATGACTGGGTTACCCTTCTACCAGCTGTCAAACTGGATTATAATACAAGTCAGGACTCTACCACAGGAAAAACACCTGCAGTGGTAGAGAAAGGGTGGAATACCCTGCTGCCTGTGGATCACTTGAAGAAGAATCTTCTGACCATCCACCCCACAGCCAAAGACTTCCATGATATGTGGAAGAGTGCTTGTGACACAGCCGCCAAATGCATGGCTGAGGCAAAAGAATATAATAAGCAGAGGTGGGACAAGACACACATGGAACCTGACTTTAAGGAAGGGGACCAGGTGCTAGTGTCTACACTGAGCTTTAATAATCTGAAAAGACCTAAGAAAATGAGAGAGTCATTTTTAGGGCCTTTCACTATCATTGAATTGATAGGGAAGAATGCAGTGGAAGTCAAACTTACAGAGGAATTTTCCAGAAAGCACCCAGTTTTTCCAGTGAGTTTGGCCAAGCCATACTTCCAAACAGAGGAGGGAGAATTCCCCTCCAGGAGGAAGAACCTTACACCACCAGGGATAGTGGAAGTGGAGGATTTACCTGGACCTGTGAGTAAAATCATCAGGGCCAGGAAGATCTGAATTAATGGGAAGGATCAGAGACAATACTTAATCATATTCAAGAACCAAACAGCTGATAAAGACAAATGGTTGGCAGAAGATGCCATACCAGATGGGAACCTTCATTTAAGGAGATTCAGAGCCTCTAGGAGTACTAAACAGTCTCATCAATGATGAGCCTTTTTTAGAGGGAGGGTATGTCAGCCTGTGATTCAAAACCAGAGCACAAGCATGACAGCCAAAATACCATAAACCAATGGTATAGCCAAGATACCACCAAAACATGGAGCGGAGCCAAATTACCTCAAAAGGTATCAAAAGAAAGAGGAAAATAACCCCTTTCCAAATATACAAGTCCCATCATCATAGGACAAAGAATAAAAAAGTTATTCATGCTCAAAGTTATTGCTGAGAATAAACCTTAATTTTCACCTCTCATCTGAAATACAGATTAAGAGGCTTAACCCCATCAAATGGGTATGCAAAATGAAGCTCTAAGTCAGGGCTATCCAATGGTACCAGCCAAACTGACCCAAAACACCAACATTACTGAAGTTATGGTCAAATTCAGACCAAATAAGGTTGAACAAAACATTCACCTCTCATCTAACTTCTACAGTTTTAGTGTGAGATACTTAAAGTGGGGTCTTTTTGGAAGGAGCACAATCAGGGCTATCTGATGGTGTCATCAAATTCCTCATATCTCAACTATAGCAGAGGTTATGGGGCAAACAAGCCCAATACAGCTTTTTGGCTAAACCACGCATGTGTATAAAAATCTTGTACATGGCATAACTTTGCCATATTTAATGATAACCATATCAAATAAGGTACCATTTTTCAGAACACATAAAGGGCTAAAAATTGATTCAGCTTTGAGGTTGATATCTCACAAGTGACAAAGTTATGGCTGTTTCAAGGTCAAAATTCCACATTTTGTCCAATACAGTTTTACCATGGGATGATATCCCATAACCATGATTATAAGGTGTCAAAAAGATGAAGGAGAATGTTTATACTTCAATACCTCATACGTCATTCAATTCTGAGGTCCCAAGCAGTTTCTGTCCAGCATTCTACGCGTAATACACATCAGAAGAAGGCTATGTGGTTCCCACATGAAATTTTTCACGCTGTATTGGTGAAAACTGCCCAGATTTGGTTTCAAAACCACATCTGAGCCCAATAAAGACTATACAGGTCCTTGCAAACTAAAAGCCTGTTTCAGAGAGTGAAAAAATCTTCACCTCCTCTATGTGGAAAGGTCTAAGAGCCCTTCCACCCCATTGTAGGATAAAAAGGAGGATTTTCACAGCCAGAAATACTTTCCTCATCCTGCTCTTGAATACCCTACGTGGTAAACTGTCAAAAAAACTTACTCTTGGGTAATAAACAGGCATAATTATAATCTTAATTATTGTAGTCTTTATTATTGTAATCCAACAGGTAAAGCTGCACCCAGGGCTTTCAACAGCGCTCAACACCACTATTCTATAATAGTAAAACCCTTTAATTCTATTATAAACCCTTATTTCTCTATAAAAACACTCTTATTTTAATCTCTCATCATGTGTCACAGTCATAGTTAAAGTTGTAAATAGCCTAATTACTGCTTCATCATAGACTCAACCTGACACTTATCTCAAAGTGGATCCTGAGAGTGCTACTTTAAGGTGTTGTCTTGACACAATCCTCCTGACCCTTTCATAGGATTAGTTGAGCACGCCTTTTAGAGCAAGTAAGAGATTACAGATACTAAAACCTTGATTTTCTTGATCAATTGTAAAACATTACGCAAGGCATCGTGTATGGAAAAGGTGGACTTCCAATCTGTGGATTTGGTCTAACTGGACTGAAATACAACATTTTGCGCTCCAGACTGTTGTAACAAATGGCAAGAACTGGCAAGGATAGTGTCATCAATACAATATTACTTAATGCTACAAAATAACTTGAGCACACCTGGCAAGGATAGTGTAATCAAGAAACTATTACTTAATGTTACGGAATCACTTGAGCACACCTAAGCATGTGAGAAATGTTGGTGAGTAAGTCAAATAGACAATTATGGAATAAGGCACAACATGTTACACAGAACTATTCATATATTTTCATCTAATTACTTAATCCTTTGTTTATCTTGTTTCTTAGTAACAGAATAATTGTGATCCTGCCAGTGTAAGGCCCAGTTTATGTTTGTGTTTCAAAATAAATTTTGAATTTATTTCGAAATTAATTCTCAAAATTAAATAATTATTTTTAATTAGAAATAAGCTCAAAAAATTGGAAATTGACTTTCAATTTCATTTGACATTTATGATCTATCTACTATTGCAAATTAAAGCTCATTTTTTCTGCTCAGTAGGCCAAAATGACATTATTATTTTTTCCTGTCCTAATTTCTTTTGGCACTTATTTGTTATTTATTATGGATAATTCTCATATAATCTATATTATGCTGAGTTTGGTAGCTGCATGGTCATTTCATCTGACATGGTATGCTAAAGGTAGGTGTCAACAGCATCATGAAATTACACGAGGAAGGTGTTTCAATCCATGGTTCAAAGAGGATTTATACAATGAAACTTGTTTCATTGGGCTTTTTCTAATGGGATGCCACAATTACTTTCATTTAGCACAATTATTATTAAATTATATCCCTAATTCCTTTCAAGAAGATATGCAAGATTTAACAATCAAAGAGAAGGTTGACATAGCTTTACATAGGTTGGGTCATGGTACCTCTTATGATACGGTGGGACATGTGTTCAATGTGGGGAAAGTGACAGAATATCAAGTCACCAAGTCCATGGTTCATTCAGTTTTGGCTGCATTACATTATTCAACAATCATGTAAGTGTATAATTTCACTCGCCTTTTTCAAGACAAATTACTCAACTGATTTTGATGTGGTTATGTAGATTTCCAGCCACAGATGACATAGAAAGATGGGAAGAAATCAAGGAAACATTTAGACAAAGGAAAGGACTAAAAAATATCATTGGGGCTATTGATGGAACCCACATTCCAATAATCCCACCAGAAAATGATGAATGTAGCTCATATGTGAACAGGAAGGGTTGGCATTAAATTGTGTTTTAATGCATTGTTGATGGTCATGGGAATTTTTGCAATGTCAGTATAACTTTTCAAGTTAAAATTTGAATTACTATCTGATTGACATTGTACATGCAGGTGTATGGAGGTCTGCCTGGATCAGTACATGATAGTTGTGTTTTCAGGAAATCATAGATTGGCCAAGATCTTATCAATGGTGTGGCAAGATTTCTGCCTGATTGCTTACTCATTGGCAATTCAGGCTATTAATTAAGACTCTAAATTCTTGTGCCTTCAAGGAACCCTCAAGATGAAGAAGGAGCAAATTTTAATAATATTCATCCTTCAACCAGGTAATCCAATTGTTTGTAAAATTTCAAAAAATAACCAGGTAATTGTGTGGTAGAATTGTGGTGGATCAGGCCTTTGGACATTTGAAGAATTGTTTTAATTGCCTCCTGACTCCACAGGAAATAGTGCCTTTACATAAATTTAAAGTAACAATTGCTTGTATGATTCTGCATAATATATTAAGGGTGTTGGTAAACCCACTAAGCTTTTAGTAAAAACACGTAAGCCCTTACGTGTTTTTACCATAAACTTACGTGTTTTTACCAAATTATGGCCAAAACACGTAATTTTATGGTAAAAACACGTAAGTAACCTAATTTTTTTATAAAAATTCCTCAGGCTCATTTTTGAGAATTTTTAACATTTTTTTTTGCCATATTTTTTCGGACATGGGATGTGAAGGTCCCCAAATTTTTTCAATTTTTTTTTTTGCCCAATTTTTCTATTTTGGGCAATTTGGTAAAATGGCCCATTTTTTAAAAAAAATTCATTAAAAATGTTCTCACTTATGAATTTCAATAATTTTTTTTTTAAAATGAAGGTGAGAATGTTGAGAATAATAAACCAGAAGCCCAACATTTTGGTATTTTTTTTGCAAGAACATTTGTAGGCCCAAAAAGTCCATGTTTTTTCACGTTTTTTTGTTCATGTTTGTAATTAAATTGAAAATGCCATTTATGACATAAATTGAATTCAAAATTTAATTTATGATGAGTGGAAGTTAAAATTTGATTTTTGGCATTAACAGTGTCATTTATCACATAAAAAGTGCCATGAATGGCATCACTAATGACATAATAATGCCATAAATAGCATCAAGAATGACATACAGATGCCATTTATGGCCAGAAAATTGGCATAAATGGCATTAAAGCAATGCAATAAATTGAATTTAATGGCCTTGACAATGCCATTAATGGCCTTAAAAATGGCATGAATGGCCTTAACATTGGCCTTAAAAATGGAATTAATGGCCTTAACTATAACATAAATGGCATCAAAAATGCCATTTATGGAATCAAAAATTCCATTTGTGGAATTACATAAATGGAATTAACAATGCCATTTATGGTGTTACATAAATGGCATTATTCCATTTATTGCATTGATAATGCCATTTATGGCATTAATGGCATCAGAAATGTTGCATTTTTGATGCCACAGATGGCATTGTTGATGCCATAAATGGGATTAATGGCATCAATAATATTTCATTGATAATGCCATTTATGGCACTGTTAATGCCATTTATGGCATTGTTAATGCCATTTATGGCATTGTTAATGCCATTTATGTCATTGTTAATGCCATTTATGTCATTGTTAATGCCATTTATGGCAATGTTGATTCCATAAATGGCATTAATGGCATCAGAAATATTTCATTGATAATTCCATTAATGGCACTGTTAATGCCATAAATGGAATTTTTAATGCCACAAATGGCATTTTTAATGCCACAAATGGCATTAATGGAATCATAAATGCCATAAATAGCCATATCCCATTCAAAAACCATCCCTTACGTGTTTTTACCAATTTGCTTACGTGTTTTTACCAATACCCTATATTAAATAGGAATCAGGGAACCTTTTTAGCCAATTGGAATTGAAGTAATATTTAAGATGATCAGGTAGGATAGTCTAGAAATAATATTGATTTAATTTTCTATCTTGACTCACAAATATTTAATGTATTAATAATGAGATGAAGATTTTCCAGTTACAAGCTTTATTATCAGAATATATTATAAGACTCTTTTTTACAAAATAAATATTAATTATTAAACTAATCAAATTAGGCATTCCTGTGGTCTTGAGAAATCAAAGGGCCAGTTCTCTTTCACAATCAAATATTGAGACAACTATTGTTAGTTAAATAGGAATTCAAAAGGTAAAACACATGGTGATATCAAGCTCACTGAGAAGTAAGATAATATATTATATCAAGAGGCTTTCTAAGGGTGATTCGAGATCATTAAGCTCTTGTAAGGCTTTTTCTTGCAATTTTTCTATAATGCAATCTTTCATATTCAGCTCAGCTTGGAGTAATGCAATTTCTTCATCGTGGCCTTCATTTTCCCTTTTGAGAACTGCAATATGGCTCAGGATTTTCCACTTTCTCACTTTAGTTTCATCAATTTCTCCCAAATTGCAGATATACTCATTGCTGTAAGCCACTTGATGAGCTTGACATGAATTTCTATTGAAAATTGATGATGAGGAACTCATGATGAGTATGTAATTGTGAAACTAATTGCACTTTTACTTTTATGCACAAGAGGTTTTGGGATCAGGAATAAATAAGTAGAACTTTAATGCAGTTTGAGCAGGAGAGATAAGTTTTTGGCAATGATGAGATACAACAAATGAACTATCTTTATATTAGATTCTACAATATTTCTAAAAATAATTGATCTACAAGTAAATTGGGGTATTTTTCTTATAACAGCATGGATTATCAACGTTTTTGGGGTTTTACTAGTATACAAATCCATTTTCAATTCAAACACATCACCTATAAAGGAAATTTTGATGGCCCATGGAAAGAATCTGTGGGAATTAGTTTCCTTCATCTCAACCATTACAACCCATATTAACTAGTTATCATTTCATTTTACAAAAGAACTTTTTGTCAAACCAAAACAATTTAAGTCTTTTTTAGCTTATTAATATTTCACAATTGTCAAGTATGGATCTTGAACACATACCTCGTTTGTAACCAATTCTATTTACCCAAATGCAAACTGGATGGAGGCTTATCCAATGGCACTCTGTCATTTTTGACAAAATTGCCATCATATACATATTCAACTGATTGTTTCTTCTTTGTACTTCATCCCATATTTGTGTTTCTCTTAGGTGGTGTTCCTCTTCTCATTCACACATCAACATTTGTCTTTCATCATCTTGCGATCTTTGCATTCAGTCTCTCTCTTCAGTTTGATCCTGGCTTTGCTGTAACATAATAATTGATGGCAATAACAAGTTTATCATATTTCTATTAATGTTATTCATGAAGTTCTGATCCCCATGGGTGGTTCCCTTGCTGACGCTTGATGTATGACTTAAACAATTACAAGGCCCCGCACATGATGACCCATGAACGTTGTGTGAAGTTTGGCTACCTTCTGGTTGACTTGGGATATTTAACGGATTTCCTGGCCAATCTCCCATCTCCTCCCTGTTTCCTGATCCACCATTTGAACTGCCTGAATGGCCCACTTGAGCAGCAGATGGTTCCGTGGGTACCACAATGTCCTCATGCATTGTTTCCCCATCATTGCGACTGGAAGGAGCTGCAAAGTCTCCTGATTCAAAACCCACCTCATTTGTGCCGTCATTATTTTAATTTATCTCTTTAAGTAACTCAAAAGCCTATTATTTAACCAATCTTAGTAATGATATTTAATGATCAGGAAATTTGGACTCACCTACATAGCCATGTGATGTTTCTTTAGTTGGATGTATAGACTTCCTCCTCCAGTGGCATCACAAGAACACTTTATATTCTAATGAGTATAGTGTTTCAGCTTAGTTTTCATAATAATTTAAGTAATATAAAACCTTCTATATAGCCATTAATGCTTTGTATCATTACTCCAGTGTCTCAAGGGCAAGGTCTTTTAAGAGAGGGAATTCCTGTTTCCAATTTTTGTTTGTCTTGAAAAATTGAGTCCATGGAATGAATTCAGATGTTGTTTCATCCCTATTAACAAAATCAAAACATAAGTCTTGCATGATCTCCAATAATTGGTGAGTACTATCTTAATTCCAAAAAAGATAACTTTTTCAATTCATTTGATTTGCTTCTTGAGCCAGACACCATTCAACCTGGTTTGGTCTTTGGGCTTTAGCATTAACTTGGTTGTTTTCCCGTTGTTGCCTCTTAAGCATGAATTTATGTTCTAATTTCTGTTGATACAATCATGCTTCTTCACTTGTATGTCTTTTTTGTCTTTGAGCTGAGGTTTGACTTGGCAAAGCTTCAAAAACATTGTGCACAATGATTTTTCCACTCATTTGTTGCTCCATATTTTCATTTGTGAGATTTGGGCTCACTTGGACCAAGTCAATGTCTTCATCTTCTTCCGGATTACCACTCAGGAGGCGATTCAGGGGTTCATATGAAAATCATTGAGAATTAGGGGTAAGGTTAGCCATGATGTAGAATTTATTGATGATTAAAATTATATGTGCAAACCAAATCAAATAAAATATATTTTTCTTCAAAAAAAGGTGAAATTGACCTTGTGAGTTTTGAATTAAATTAAAGATTAATTTTGAATAAAAATTGATGAAAAAAAAATTATTTAATTGTGAAAATTAATTTCAAAATATATTCAAAATTTAGTTTGAAACCCAAACATAAACCGGGCCTAAATTGTTAATATGACTAAAGAAACATACTTATTTATTACAGTGTAACTGTTGCCACTGTTGAGAATTAGCGCCAACACGACTGAGTACTGAGGGTGGGCCCCATTTCTGATCCATGTGGTAATTCCTGTGGATGGTTTTTTCAAGATTAGGGAATGGGGAATGAAATCTAGGAAACGGGAATGGGCATGGTCCAAAAGGAAAATCCCATGCGGGGATAAAAAAATAATTTTTTAAAGTTATAGAACCAAAAATTCTCAATCACTAACCAAAGGTGTCGAAGAGTACAAGATAATAAAATAAAAAAATGTAACAAAAAAAAACCAGAACAATATTATGAGCTCACTCATGATGATATGATTGGCCAAATTTATGAGCCCAATTTTTTACACAAGCCAACTGTTCAACATGTGCTGCTGACAGTGATGATGACTGTTATTTAAGAATTTTCCTCCTACCCAAGAAACCTTTCTCAGAATGTGAACTAGTTGATGGGATGGCCAAATATTTGCATGTCATAATGGAGAGAGTATGGGAAATATTAACTTGGAAATTCCAAAAAAATATAATATCAGTATCCTTTGGCTCAGGAGGTTCAGCTAAGAACCTCCTGATCTCAGTTTCCAAGGTACACCTCTCCTGCAAGCAGGAAGGGTAAAGTTTATAAAACAAATATATTAATATAAAGAAATGGCTTACCTTTCTATGTTCCTACCCCTTGAAAAATTCAGTGAGAATAATTTGTGATTGAACTTTGAGATGATTATTTTTGTAATTTTTCAGGAAATGCAAAATCTTAAAGTGTTGAACCATGAATTTGGTGCTTCCTGTAAGATACTCTTTAAGTTTTGTATTGCAGCGAGCACCTACAGAATTATTGAATTGGCATTTCACATATTGTTTTTCAAGATCTTGAGGGTATTTCCATACCCAAAAGCATTTGCTTAATTGGGATAGTTTGTCCCCAGAGACCTGAGTAGACTAGTCAGAATTGCTGGTGGATGTTTATGAAGGTTGTGAAGGTGGCTCTAGCTGCATCCAATGAAGAATAATTATTTTTTTGTTTATTTTTTCATTGAAGAAAAAAATAATGGTGGTTCAACTATGATGACTAATATTGATAAATGAAATGAAATGTTTTTTCAGAGAAAAAAAATTGTACAAGTAGCACAATACTTGAAGCTCACTAGGTGAGATGGGATGAAGTTTGGGAAATGATAATTAAAAGGAAACATAAAAAAATGAAAAATTGATGGATGAAAAAAATGAAGAGAAAAGTGTGACAAAGAAAAACTTGGGGAGGGAGAAAATGGTTCCAAAGTGTCTCACCTGATCACCATTGTGCTTGGACAATAGGAACTGGATGTGGAAAAAAAAGGGAAAAAAGGAAAAAAAAACATGAATTGTAGCTGGGATGGGATAGGGCTAGGGCCAGGGTGAGAAAAATATATGGGGCCCATCCTTATCTTACTGAGTACTAGTACAGAAGAGCTAATATCATAGTAACTAAGACATTGTTAGATTTGTTATAAGTATAGAGTAAACCTAACCAATTTGCAGCTGTAGCTCATAACAGCAGACCACCACTGAATGGACCAATCCTATTGGTCACAGATGACCAGAGCAGTCCATCCATGAAGATTGTTCTTATAGCTCCTCTGAAACACTGAATGTGTTTGCTCAAGATTTCATTTTGATTATTTTTTTATGTTTTTTATTATTTTTATTGATATTTTTTAATTTGGTTCTTCCATCTCATACTACAGTAAATCTTTTCAAAACCCATATGTGTTGGTAGACAACTTTTTCATGGGTTAAGACAAGCTATGAGACTTGGGAGGGCCTTCCAAAGCCCATATTTTCAAACTCGTGAGCCTGTATGAGTTTTTTTGTCACACCACTGCAAAACTTCATAAATGCAAGCCCATATGTTTCATGATAAGTAAGAAAGCTTTTAAAATTTCATTTTCAGAGTGAGGAATGATAGAAAGATTCACAAGCCATGATAGAGATAGAGTGTAGCACACAAATATGTAATATTTTAGTTCTAAAAGATAAAAAACACAACAGTAGCTAATTAATTCAAACATGGACTAAATATTCCAGAAGGTACTTATTCACAAAATGATTAGGGGCCTGAGAGTCAAGAAAAAAATTTGAAGCCTCCAAGTTTTCACTCAACTGATCAGTATTCCTTGAATAGCAAGAAGGAATGTAGTTCATAATTCAATTTGCTGAATTTTGAACTTCAGATAAACAGGGTATTTGTATTTATGCTTACTCACAGTTAATTTTATCCTCTCCTTGAGTAAATTTCCTTTTGATTGAAATTCTCAGCTGTAGATAGTATTTCATGTTCATTTTCACATTATTGATTGAGAAGCTCTGAAATTGACATTTGGTTTTTCTGTTTAATTAGACCCAGGGATTCCAATCTCTGATTTTCTTCTTTCATAAATGCTTCAGATTGAGTTTTTCCAGGATCAATGAGTATTGAATAAGGCATACCAGTGGTGGCATGTTGGTCTGGATGGTCGGTACAAACAGTCCAAATAAACCAAAAACACATTCTGGTTTAATAAACCCAATGTTGGTAAGTAACCTGCCTAATCAACCAAGAACGGATAACCCAAAACCTAATTTCAAAAGATGTGGTCCCTGCCCACATAGCAATAAGCACAAGCTCCTTAACCCAGAAAATACTCTCCACCTTCCTCCCACATAAAATCTTTCCTTGCTTTCTCATGCACCCTCCTCATGACCAATTTTGTTTTTGAATTTTTTCATTTTAACTTTCCAATCTTGCATTACATCAACAATTCCAGATCTAACACTCTACCCCTTCCTACCTAAATTGCAACAAATAACTGCTTCATTCTGATCCATCAGAACCAGTCTTATTTTGAACTCAACATCATATTTTCAACATCACAGCAGAACCTTAGCCCATCACACTGCCTTTGATTATTGACCAATCCATACAAATTTGACAATAACCACCATTCAACTTGGTCTCCAGATATTCTATATAAGCAGTGATGGCTGGGCTGCAATTTAATGTTAAATTATCCATTGAGAGTGGACTTCAGACCCTTACTCTGTAAATTTGTAAGTATTCACTATTTTTCTGTTATTCTCATAAGAAATTTGTGACTTACCTCTTTAGCAATAAACCCAGGTGAATTGAATAGAATGGGTGATGATCTGATTAGCACCAATGAATATGATGACAAAGATCTTTTCAATGGAACTTCTAGTGGTGCGGAGAATTAAAAATGCATTAATGATGATGGTCATCTAGTCAAGCCACAAAAACGCTGATGTATACAATCAGCTGTGTATGATTATTATGAGGTGAGTCCAATAGTCTCTTATGATACCAACTTTATCAAATTAATGCATTGGGTATTTTAGAGTCTTACCGCAAATGGTGAGTGGGTGCAAGATAAGAGTCATTTTTGATATACGTACCATTGTAGGCACTGCACCTGAGTAGTGATGGTTATCACAATCCATTGTCATATTAGAAGCTAATGAAATTTCCTTGAAGTGTTAAAATTTCATTCTTAGGCCAAAATACTGCAAATCTGAATAAGCACCACTCCAAATGTTGTGGTTTCTTTTTGGCTTTGGAAAGAAAAATACCTGGCTCAATTCACCCCAACCTAGGTGCCAAATCAGCAGCCAAAGATCAGGGAATGCTAAACAAGAGTCTTGTGGAGGCCCTTGTGGCAATACAAGTCTCCTTCTCAACTTTTGAAACGCCCTGGATGCAACAAATTTTACACTGCCTATCTCCTACTTTTATTTGGCCCAAACGCCAAAGGATTGCAGCCATGGCAAGCAATCTCTATCTCGAATGCAAACAGAAGTCGATTGAGGAGGCTTCCAATGTCCCTCAAGGTACCTACCTCAGTGCAGCAATTGATTGTTGGACAATAAAATATCAAACACAGAGTTATGTGGCTATGGTAGGTCAATGGGTTGACCCCATTAAGTATACCTTTTGGAAGTGCCCTCTCTCTTTTGCAGTGAGTATTTCAATTCTTTTTTGCAAAACAATAGCTGATCCTCTGTGATCTTAGAAAATTACTGGTGTCCATACAGGTAAAGCCATTGCATGGAGTGTGTGGGAGTCTCTATCCAAGCATGGCATGGTTCATTGGCTATACAGAATCACTGGGGATAATGCTGAAAATAATTTGGCAATGGCCATTGCCCTCAAGCGCAAATTGTGTGGTGTCAATATCAAGTGGCCTCCCAATTCTTGCTTTCATTGGTTTGACTGCCATGTCCTCAATTTAGTTGAAAAGAAATTTTTAGTGCATATGTGAGAACTAACCAATGAGAATTACAAGTCCTTTGATTGCTACTTATCTCTGGAACGTGCACCCATTGAAGATTGCAAAGATGAAAACCCTCCAGCAGCCCAAGAATTACAAGGTAAATCATGGGTGTACTATGTGATATACAAATTTACAACTAACTTTTTCTCTATTAATAGGCTCCATCAAGAGAGTTGGGAATTCCTACCATCACACATCTTGAAAATGCAAAAATCAAGCATTCAATGAAGTTACGTTAAAAACACAGGACAAAAGTGAAGCCCTTCATCACATTACGGCCAAGAACAGCTCATTCAGGGCGGATATTGACAGTGAGATAATAGTGAGTTTACAACCTCCAGGTGAGATCATTTCCTTATCCATATCTTCTTCATGCTAATATGTCTTCAATTCAACTCTAGCTAGGCACACAATTGTACAAGCCTTAAGAGACCTGTTCTCTCACATATGCGGCTCAGGAAAACAAAGGGATCTCTACATTAAAGCAAGAAACAAAACACAAGACCCAAAGGTCCTTCCAATCCCCATTCCAATGACCTTTTGGAATTTTTTTACACCAGATCCATAGAGCAAAACACCTGAAGATCTTCATCCAATTTTACACAAACATTCCTTATGGCAAGAATCACTATCTCAGTGAGGAGATATGGAGCTCCATGGAGTTCATGGAGACCATATTGGTACTATTTGAAAAGGAATCTAATGTATTCCAGTCAAAATTTCCAACAAAGCATTTAGTACTGCCCTATCATAGGGTGATAATGAAACAATTGGAGAATTATGCTCATGATAGCCCAATCACTTGGTGTCAGGCATGCAAGGCAGCGCAAACAAAACTCCAAATTATTATGATCTTGAGGTGAAGAATGATGATAGATTGATTGCAATGCTCCTCAACCCAAGATATTGCAAAGGAATATTTAAACATTTGAAGGTCCCAGCATTATGGGAAAATGTTATTGTAGGCCAGCTAATGAATGAATGTGCCATGAGGACTTGAATCAGGGCCATGGAATTGGAGGACCGAGCCAATGCCAATTCATCTGATTGAATAAGTGAAGCTGACAACAATGATTTGCTTTGTCACCTGGGGAAAGCTCCCATTGAAACAAATGATGAAGCCCCACAATCCCACAAGGATGAAGTGGCTGCTTACCCCCAAAATCTTCATCCAATGTCAAGAGGTGAGCATAGAGTGTATTACTGGAGGATGAGTAATCTCCTCAGGCTTAAGGCACAGGCTGTGATACTGATGCAATCCCCTTTTGGTAGCACCAAATTTTGATGGGAAATTTCTTCTTTTTGGGGAAAATTGCCTTGCAATATTTGAGCATCCCAGCATCATCAGCTGCAGTCTAACATTTCTTTCCCAAAAGTGGACGGCTCAAGTTTTCAGCTTGTGCTAGTCTGGGATCCTGTTCAATTGCACATCTTGCTTTCCTGAGTGAGTGGCTCAATAATGAGCAACACCTTTTTTCAATCAGGTGTGATTTCACATCAGATGTTGGCGATGCTATTTAGGGATTGGATGCAAGCGTTTTTTTGTTACAAAATGCAATGCTATTACTTTTTGACTGAATTGAAAACTCTTATTGAGTACTCTTTCAATTCTTGGCTGTAAAAACTGAAACTGAATACTAATTTCAGTACTGTGAGACTTATTAAGTAAATACCAACATGCAGTTTATGTTGGTAATACTTGGAAAAAATGTGAATTCAAGTGGTAAAGCTTCAAACTGTTTTAGAACTGCAATGCCACCCCTGAGGCATACCAATGATTTTTATATGATACCAAAAATTTAAGATTGTGTCACAGGGGCTCTAGTGGAAAACAAGAGTGGCCTGGCACTCAGGAATCAAGAACTCACTTGGAGGGCTCCAAAAAGATAAAGAAATAACAAGGAGCATATTTCTTTAGAGAAGAATAAGAGTAAGGACAAGTATGCCAAAGATAAAGGAAAAAGGAAGCCAATGGCCAAGATTCTAAAGAAAGGCAAAAGCCAAAGAGCCAACAAAATGAATCCTCAATTCACTTTATCAACCTTCCAGAAAGAACAATGGAATGAGTAAAGGATATGATCACCAATATCCACTGACTGGCAAAGAAGAAAAGGTGCAAATGACTGACTTAAGATTATCAGTATTTAACTTAATAAAAAAAGAAAATAAGCAAAAAAATAAATCCAATATATTAATTAACTGGGGAAAAGGTCCCCAGGGAAGGAAAAGTGGCCAGTATATGTGAAATGTTGAAGACTTATCCTGGAGGGTTAATCTCACAGCTTTATTGTCTGTTTTGAGTAAATACAGATCTGGTCATCTTGAGAATTGAACTGTGTGACTGAATCCCCACAGTGGAATATGAATTGGCTGAAAAGGGCCAAGGCCATACTAATTGAGTTGTCCAAAAAATACTGAAGTACTTGATGCCTTGAAAACTGCATGAATTATTGATGCCCTCTTGAAATTACCCTTGGAATCATCCTGAAAAGAAAAATACAACCCAACTCCTGCAGGGCCAGGTGGTTGGGGTCCTTGAATGGTCTTCTGGTAGCAGCCCAGACTGAATGACTAAAAAGACTTCCTTCCAAATGGGTGATGGATTTGGGGACTTGAATTGAAAATACATAATTTGGTCCTGAAAACATTACTATTGGACTTCTGAGAAAGATTGATGCATAATGGTATATTATACCATATATGCACCATGCCTGAATACTTTGGTGAAGGAGAGTTCTTCCCCTGAATTGAGGGGAAACCTTTCTACCCCTTGGTGGTTTCCAGAGGCCAGGGGTTTAAAGTGGCCAATGTGTGGTTCTTTGCAGATTTGGGTCCTGGTGTCCTTTTGGCCATTTTTGGGAATATTGAGATTGGGGGCCAAACTTGGCTCAGGTGGGCTGGCGGATGGCCCCTTTTGGCCTCATTGTATTTAGGCCAAAAGGGGCCTAAGGGTCCCATAGACCATGGGCCGTGAATTACAGCCTGTGGGATTTAGAGGCCGTAGGGGGCCTAAATGGCCCAAAAAGGCCACTTAGGCCTTAGACCCCATAATTAAAGGGTTTGCGCCAAACGCCCTGGTGATGGCTAGAGTGCCCAGAAGCCCCTGGAAGGCCAGATGGACTCACAGGCCCAAAACAAAAGTATTTGCCTGGGGGTTGGTGAGGTGGACAATTGGCCAAAAGGGCCAATGATTGCAGGATATGGCTTGAGGGCATAAGTGGGCAGTGAAAGGTGATGTGGCCCAAAGTCTATAAAACAACAAAATGATCCAATTGGCCATAAAAAAAGGTCAGGCTATATTTGCCACAGACACCCACGGGGGGTAATTACATGTGGTTCTGGCAGAACCCCCCACCTTGCATAGTGGGCTCCTGAGCACCAAACCAAGGTCAAAGCCTGTTGAGGCTGTTGAGAAGGATTGGATGTAAGGATTACAGATGTATTTAATCTTGAAAGAAATTTTATGATTGGTAGGAGGTTGGCATATGATGTGAGGATGATTTAGTCTTCTTCTGACATTTGGCTATGGAAGTATTGAAGAATTGAGTTGATATGAAGATTTTGGAATTAAGCTCATAAGAAGGAAAATTTTGAAAAAATATAAGGAAAGAAAGATAAAGAAAAATAAAAGGAAAATAAGGAAAGGAAATGAAAAGAAATGAGGTCTTGGGGGAGATTCCAATCTTGATCACAGAAGCGGAAAGCAGATTTGGATTGGCCAAGGACCTGAAAAACAATGTGGTATTCCATACCAGCTCTTCCAAGGTTCAAATCCACAATGTCAAAGCTAAAACTTTAATTAAGAATAATGATAACAACAATAATAATATGTATATAAGAAAATAAAGATAAAAAGTGAAACATTGAAGTAAAGAAATTTCAAGAAAAAGGAAGAGAGCTATATTAAAATAACAAAAGCAAGTATTCCACTGGAATCTACATCAAACTTTATCTATAGTCACATATTGCCTCAACCCCATAATATCAATAAATCCCTAGATATCATGGCTTAAAGAAGAGAAATGATACTACACACTCTATACTAGGTACAAGAAGATGTTTAAAAATAATTCAGCTTGTCTAAATATTCTATATGAATAAAAATGTTTAATATTACATAAATAATACCATTACTCTTAAAACATCATGTGTTACATGTCTGGACATAAAAAAATACCTACATATAGATAACATACTGTTACATTACTCAATCCCCACTTAAACTCCCATAACCAAACATTACAGGTATTATTTACAAATTAAGTTTTACATAGAAAAATACTCAACTAAATAAAGATCAAGGCTGTGAAGAAGAAAAACAAGGTTAGCAGAGATAAGAATAAAGTTTTCAAAAATGGTGCAATCAACCAAAAATACGGTGCAATATCTGTATCAAATGACACCATTCCAAATTTAACCACCAGAAGAAGTCTATCAAGGCTGTGAAGAAGTAAAATAAGCAAAAATTTCTCAAGGCTGTGCATAATAAGAAGAAAGTTCAGTTAAAATAGCAGTATAATTCAAAAAGTATGGTGCAATATCTGTATGAAATGACACCATTCCAACTTTAACCACCAGCAAAAATGTCTCAAGGCTGTGAAGAAAAAGGGAGGTTAGTAGAGATAGGGATACAGTTTAAAAAAATGGTGCACTCAACCAAAAATATGACGCAATATCTGTATCAAATTACACCATTCCAAATTTCGCCAGTAGCAAAAATGTCTCAATGCTGTGCACTGACAATAATAAGGTTCAGAATGGTACAATCAACAAAAAAAAGATGGTGGAATACCTTGACCAAATGTCAACATTTCTAATTTAACCAGAAGCAAAAATGTCTCAACCTGAAATTTTTCTAAATCCCTTGTTTTGGGAAGGCTCTATGGAGGGCCCAAAAGGTATAAATAAAGGGCCTCTCTCCCTGTTTTTCCCCCTATGCTTCTGATGCAGACAATAATATTGAGGATAAATCCATCCCTTTTCTCGTAGGATAATATTGTAATTATATTGAAAAAGATCAGTAGCAAGGCGCAGTATCTTATAGTATTGATTAGGGTTTTGGTAAAAGCACATAAGCTTTTAGTAAAAACACGTAAGCCCTTACGTGTTTTTACCATAAACTTACGTGTTTTTACCAAATTATGGCCAAAACACGTAAGTGACCTAGTTTTTTTATGAAATTTCTCAGGCTCAGCTTTGAGAGTCTTTAACATTTTTTTTGCTATATTTTTTCCGACATGGGATGTGAAGGTCCCCAAATTTTTTCAAATTTTGTTTTTTTGCACAATTTGGTAAAATGGCCCAAATTTTTTAGAAAAAATTCATTAAAAATGTTCCCACTAATGAATTTCAAATTTTTTTTTTTAAAATGAAGGTGAGAATGTTGAGAATAATAAACCAGAAGCCCAAAAATTTGGTATTTTTTTGCAAGAGCATTTGTAGGCCCAAAAAGTCCATGTTTTTTTTTGTGTTTTTGTTCATGTTTGTAATTGAATTGAAAATGCCATTTATTACATAAATTGAATTCAAAATGTAATTTATGATGAGTGGAAGTTAAAATTTGATTTTTGGCATTAACAGTGCCATTTATCACATCAAAAGTGCCATAAATGGCATCACTAATGACATAATAATGCCATAAATGGCATCAAGAATGACATACAGATGCCATTTATGGCCAGAAAATTGGCATAAATGGCATTACATCAATTCCATAAATTGAATTAAATGGCCTTGACAATGCCATTTATGCATTTAACAATGCCATAAATGGCCTTAACATTGGCCTTAAAAATGGCATGGATGGCGTTAACATTGGCCTTAAAAATGGAATTAATAGCCTTAACTATGTCATAAATGGTATCAAAAATTCCATTTGTGGAATTAAATAAATGGAATTAACAATGCCATTTATGGTGTTACATAAATGACATTATGCCATTTATTGCATTGATAATGACATTCATGGTATTAGTAATGCCATTAATCACATTGTTCATGTGGCGTTATTAATGCCCTTTATGGCATTAATGGCATCAGAATTTTTGCATTTTTAATGCCACAAATGGCATTGTTGATGCCATAAATGGAATTGATGGTATCACTAATATTTCATTGATAATGCCATTAAAAGTGCCATAAATGACATTAAAAGTGCCATAAATGGCATTGTTAATGCCATAAATGGCATTGTTAATGCCATAAATGGAATTTTTAATGCCATTTATGGCACTGTTAATGTCATTTATGGCACTTTTAATGCAATTTATGTCATTGTTAATGCCATTTATGGCATTGTTGATTCCATAAATGGCATTAATGGCATCAGGAATATTGCATTGATAATGCCATTAATGGCACTGTTAATGCCATAAATGGAATTTTTAATGCCACAAATGGCATTTATGGCATCATAAATGCCATAAAAACCCATATTTCATTTAAAAACCATCCCTTATGTGTTTTTACCATAAAACTACGTGTTTTTACCAATTGATGCTAAAAACATGTAAGGTCTTACGTGTTTTTACCAATACCCATCATTTATTATTAATTAATGGAAGATATTTATGATATTATTGAAAGAGTTTACTATTATCCAATAGTCTTACCATTATAGTAATAGTGTTGGAGTAGTGTTGAAGATATTATCATTAGTGAGCTTATCTGATTTATCAATAACCCTTATTTATAGAAGGGATATCATCTTACCCTTATGCCTTATATCATAAACCCTTTAGATATATTGGATTATACTTTGTCACAGAGGCTCTTATGGAAGTAAGAGTGTCATGGCACTCAGGAATCAAGAAATCACTTGGAGGGCTCCAAAAGAGGATAAGAAATACTACGGAATATATTTCTTAAGCAGGAATAAGAGAGAGGAAAAATATGCCAAAGATAACAAATAATAATGAGAAGGAAGCCAAAGGCCGAAGATAAAAGAAAAGCCAAAGACCAAGAAGCCAACCAAGTGAATCCTCAATTCACTGTTTCAACCTGCCAGAAAGAACAATGGAATCAGTAAAGGATATGACCACCAATATCCACTGACAGGCGAGGAAAGAAAGAATAAAAGGTGCTAATGACTAACTTAAGATTATGAGTTTTAAATTTAATAATGTAAAAGAAAATAAGGATAAAAAGAAACCCAATTTATTAATTAACTGGGGAAAAAGTCCCCAGGTGATGAAAGGTGGGTGGTATATGTGAAAAGTTGAAAGATTGATCCTGGAAGGTGGATCAATGACTGTATTGTCCAAATCGGGAAATACAGTTCTGGTCATCTTGAAATTTGAACTGTGTGATGGAATTCACACATTGGAATGTGAAATGGCCCAATCGGGCCTAGGCCATACAGGTTGATTGAGTGAGGCCTGTACAGATGAATTGAGTTGTCCAAGGAGTATTGAAATACTTGATGCCTTGAAAACTGATTGAATTGATGTAATACCTCTTGAGAATTGCCCTTTGAATAATCCTGAATAATGTACCAACCCAACTCCTGCAGATACAGGTGGTTGGGATCCTTGAAGAGTCTTCTGATTGCTGCCATAACTTGTCAGACTGATGAGCTGAATAATCCTCCTTCAAAATGGGCGTTGGATTTTGAGACCTTGATATAGAAAGGTGGAAATGGGTGCTGAGAATGTCACCATTGGATTGCTGAGAAAAAATGGTGCATAATGGTATATAATACCATATATGCACCACGCCTGCAACCTTGAATACGGATGGTATGAAGGAATGGAAGGAATTCCCCATAACTTGAGGGGAAGGCTGACTGAGCTGATCTGGTGGCCTCTGGTGACTGCCAGAGCCCATGGCTGAGATATCGGTGCATGGTGGTCCATTGCCAAAAATGGGTCCTACGGGGTTTATGGCCAAATTGGTTTCCAGAAGGTCTTTGGCCAATTTTGGCTCAGGTGGGTCCAAATGTGGTTTGGGACCCACCTGGATGCCCCCTTTGGCCTCATTGTATTGGGCCAAAAGTGGGTTAATTGGCCTGCGGACCGTGGACCATGAATCACGGCCCAAGGGCTGTAGGAGCCGTAGGGGGCCTAAATGGCCCAAAAAGTCTATTTAGGCCAAAATCCCCCTAATGAAAGGGGGTGGCCCAAAACCAAGGATGATGGATAGGGGGCCTGGAGACCCCTAGAAGACAAAAGGACCCCCCAGGCCCCAAATCAAAGATGAAGGCCTGGGGGTTGGTGAAGTGGAAATTGGCCAAGGAGGCCAATGACGGCAGGAATGTCCCTTGGAATGGGTTATGGCGTAAGAGCCATAGAACACCCAAGGGGGCCAATTGGCCATAAATGATATGACATGACCAATTGGCCCCAACTTGGCTCCAGGTTGGATTGCTGCAACCCTCAAGGAGGAGGGTCAAACTTGTGGTTGTGACAGTACCCCCCTACCTTGAATGGTGAGCTCCTGCGCATGAAGATAAGGTAGAAGATTGTTGAGGCTGTTGAGATGGATTGAACAGAAGGATTCCAGAGATTTTTGAATCTTGCAAAGAAAATCTTGAACTGAGTATAATGTTGGCATATGAATTGAGGTTGACATAGTCTTCTCTTGACATTTGGCTTTGAGAATGTTGAAGGATTGAATTTGACGTAGAACTTTGGAATAAAGATTATAATAAAAGACATTTAAAGAAAAAGGAAAAATAAAGATAAAGAAACAGATGTAAAGAAAGGAAAAGAGAAATAAAATAAAAAAGAAGAATGAATTTTGAGGGAGAGTCCAATCTTCATCACGAATTTTGGTGGTTGATTTGCAAGTGGCCAGGGACCTGGATAAAAGAATTTGATCCCAGGTGCTCACAGAGTGGCCAAGGTGATGTTTTGAAAATATTGTAGACCCCTCAGAGAAGTGAACACCAGGAGAGGAACTTACTTTTAGTAGTTGCCACTCCCGCCAGTGCCATAAATAGGAATATAAATTTGATAAAGGAATGTATTGAATTGGCAAACTTGGAAAGGAAAATAAAGGTGAAGTGGTTCATTTGCTCAAGTGAAAAATGGCCATGATTTGGGATTGATGTTGAAAGCCAGGCCAACAAATCTGTGTCCAAATTGCAAAGTGCTCACAGAGTGGCCAAGGTGATGCTCACAACAAAGAAGAGTAGAATACCCCTAAAGGTGCATACCAGGAGTGGGACTTACCTTTGGCAATTCCTCTCCCCACCAAGCACCATAAAATGCTCAAGCTTTTGAAGAATTGGGTCCTGGCTTGTCAGGATACAAAGAATGGAATCCTTTGACAAGTTCAGGACAATTCTTGAGGTTTTTGGCTGGTTCCCATGTGGATCTTTCTGGGTCTTGACTGAAACCTTTCCATTCCACTAGATACCATAGTTTTCATCTCTTGAGCTTTGAATCCAGTATTTGAGAGACTTCCCATTCCTCTTCTTCTTCAATGATAATTGGAGGAGGAGCCAGGTGTTCCGATCATCTTGATGATAACTGACATAAATCTGAAGATACTGTTCTAGTATCTGATTTACCCTCTCTGTCTGTTCATCAGTTTCTGGATGATAATCAGTTGACAAGTCTCTTGAAATCTTGAGCTGCTGACAAAGATTGGTCCAAAAAGAAGAGACAAAGAGTGAACCTCTATCACTGACAATGCTTAACAGAAGGACATGCTTTGAAAAGATATTCTTGATGAATAAATGGGCCAATCCAGGGAAGTGATTGAAGACATTGTTGTAATAAAAACCACCATTTTGAGAATCTGCCCACTATAACCAGGATTGCATCAAAGGAATTGGACAACGGAAGTTGAGTGATGAAGTCCATTGAAAGACAAATCCAAGGACCATTTGGAATTGGAAGAGGTTTGAGGAATCCAAACTTCTTATGATGAATATTCTTGTTTCTTGAGCACTGTTGACAGGATGAAACATAATCCTTGATAAATTGAGTCATGCCGGACCAGTGGGAATCCCGCTTGACAAGTTTGAGAGTCTTTTCTTGGCCAGGGTGGCCAGCTAGAGGAGAATCATGACGATTTTGAAGAATACCATGTTGAATTGTGGGGTCATTTGAGACCACCACCCAATCTTTGAAGAGAAGAGGTTAAGAAGAGGAATCAAGAGAATAATCTTGGACAGATTTACCTTTACCCAAATCTTCAAGGATACTTCTGTACTGAGGATCTTGCCATAATTTCTTCTGGATTGAATCAATAAAATTTGAAAAAGATTCCACCTTGACTGCAAAATACTTTGAGGGTTGAACTTCATCTTGCTTAATGATTTGATGAAAATTAATTGAATTCTTGCTGATGAAATCCTCCCCCCTCTCCGGATAGACGTTGTCCCGATGTGATAAAGAATCTGGAAGAGTAGCTAGGTGGCCAGGGCGGTAAGTGATTGAAAAATGAAATTCAGAAAGGAATTCAGCCCAACAGGCTTGACGGCGAGTGAATACTTTAGAAGTCATGAAGTATTGAAGGGAAGAGTGATTGGTGAGAACTTCAAAAGGGCAAGAGAGTGAAAGAAGAAAAGCCCTCCAGCGCTTGAGAGCCCAGACAATGCCAAGGAGTTCCTTGTCATGAATTTCATAATTGAGCTCTGCTGGAATAAGCTTGCAGCTGTCGAATGCAATGGGATGTTTTGCTGAGTCAGAGGCCTGACTCAGTACAGCACCCAAAGCATAATCTGATGCATTGGTCTCTACAATGGTGGGTAGAGAAGGATTGAAGTGGGAAAGGATTGGAGGGGTGGTGAAAGCCTCTTTGAGTTGGTGAAACTGACTGAGAGCTTCCTCATTGAGGGGAAAACATGAATCTTTCTTAAGGAAACTGGTGAGTGAACTGATATTCTTTGAATAATTCTTGATGAAACGGAGGTAGAAATTGGCAAAGCCAAGGAAGGATTGAAGAGCCTTGAGGTTTCTTGGAGGCGGCCAATTGAGAATCTGCTGGACTTTTTCTTGGTCCATCTTGAGGCCTTCAGAAGAAACTACATAACCAAGTTATTCCACACTTGAAACATGAAACAGGCATTTGGATGCCTTAGCAAAAAGGTTATTGGCTCTGAGTCTGGAAAGAACAGTGGAAACATGAGTGACATTTTCTTCCTCAGATTTGGAAAAGACCATAATGTCATCCAAATAAACCACAACATAAACATTGAGAAGATCTTGAAAGATATAATTGACAAGATTTTGAAAAGAAGCAGGAGCATTGGTGAGCCCAAATGGCATAACCAAGTACTCATAACTGCCATATTTAGTTCTAAAACAAGTCAAGTGTTCATCACCCTCCTTGATTCTGAGCAGGTTATATGTACCACACATATCAATCTTGGAGAAGATAAAAGAACCATTAAAAACATTGAGAAGCTGATACTTAGGAGGAACAGGATACTGGTTCTTCCTAGTAACAGCATTGAGTTTGCGGTAATCAACACACAAACGGAGGCCACCATCTTTCTTTTTGACAAAGAGGACAGGTTCTCCTGTTGAAGAGGAGCTTTGCTGGATGAAACCTTTCTCTACATTCTCTGAAATGTAGGCCCTGAGTGTATCTGACTCTTGTTTGGATAAAGAGTAGATCACCCCAACTGGAGGTAGAGATCCCTCCAGCTCAATATGATGATCACAGGCACGGTGAGGAGGAAGTTTTTCTGCTTTCACCTTTGAGAATACATCCAAATATTGGTGATAGACAGAAGGAAAAACCTTAATCACAGTTTCTACTTCTTCTGGCTCTTCCTCTTCATCCCACAACTCCTCCAGGGAGTCATGATAAGATGAGGGAGGAAGGTCCATATTCCCAAATAAGAGAAGAAGTGAAGATAAACAATTATATTCTCCAACATCTTGTATCTTTTTGAAGACTTCATCTCTAGGAGATAGTAATGACTGTGGGAAATTAAGGGAAGGGATATGGACAGATGATGGAAATGATGGTGTTCTAGAATCACCAACCAGAGCTGCACATGATTTGGCAGAAGAAAAGTCATTATGGAAAGATTTAGAAGGATCATAATAGTCCAAATGATCAGGATTAAAGGTGATCAGCCCTTTCCCCCAATCAATAGAAGGATTAAAATGATTGAGAAAGTCAAAGCCCAATATGAGGTCTTCTCCCTTGGGAGTATCAATGACTAAAAAGTCCCATTCAAAGCTTGGGAAGGAAGGGAGCTCAACCATATATTTAGTATGGTGAGTCACAAATAAGGAAGGGGACTCAGAGGAGTCCAAAATGATAAGAGGAATCTCCTCTGGAAGTTCTGACGTAGTCAATGAGTACTTGTGAACAAACTGCTTTGCAATAAATGAGTGTGTAGCACCAGAATCAATGAGAATACTGTAAAAAACATCAGAAAGAGAAGAAAAAACAAATTATTTAAGAGAATATTTGACACCAGTATTCAGAATGGACAATTGTGCTCTGAAAGGAAAAGTGTGAAGACCATTGAACACAACATTGTCTCCACTCAGGCTTTTCCCTGGCTGGGAAATTAGCCTGACGGTTGGGTAAGCTTGTTTTGAGGTCCTTTGAAGCAAAACTCAAGACTATGCTTCCCACCACAATAGGTACAAAGACCCTCTTTGATTCTTCTTTCTTTTTCCAAATTCATGAGCTTGAACTCCTTATTCAACAAAGAAGAATGGGGCTTGTCCCTCTTCTGAAAATTCTGCTTCTTGTGACTTGAACTTGAAGAATTTTGAGGATGAGAAGTACTTGATCTTGGGGCTTCAAGTTTTTCCTCTTGGTAGCGATTCTTCTCCTTTTGCCTTTCATGGTACCTGGTATCAAGTTCCAGGGTAACGTCCATTAAGTCTTGAAGAAAATCAATATTTGAAGGATGGGAGGCCAATTGATCCAGAATCCTGGATGGCAATCCCTTCCTGAAATGATGGATGAGAGCTCTTTCACCCCAATCCCCGCTTCGTGAGACTAAGCTTCTAAAATCAGCAATGTATAGTGATACATGCCCTCCTTCTTTCATTCTTAAGGAATCCAACTCTGCTTCTGCTTTTCTGACTTCATTCAGGTCACCAAACAAAGTGAATAGTTGTGATTCAAATAAATTCCAAGAATTGAGAAGGTATTTGGGATCATAATTGGTGAGATTGGAAAGATAAGGCTCAATCCATTTTGCAGCCCTGCCAATAAGAAATGAAGTGGCATAAAGAACCTTCTTCCTGTCTTCAGAGATGTTTGCTGGATCATTATAAAAAATGAATTGACAAGACTGGATAAAGAATCTGACTTTGAAGGGCTGAGTACCATCAAAGCATTCTGGTGCCTTCATAGATGAAGTCTTGAAGGCTGGTGGTCTTGATGAATCAGAAGAAGAAGCTGATTGAAGATTGGCAATAATCTGAGTCATTTGCTGCATAATGGCCAATAAAGATGGTTCAGATTGATGAGAGACAGGCTGATTAGACAGGGCTAGAGTTGGTCCTCCAGTACCTTGGGATGCCCCCACCAGAGCAGGAACACCTTCAGTACCATCAGACTCTTCCTTTTCCACAGAATTCTCCTCCTCCTCTTCACCATCTTCACCTGGATCTTTGAAACTAGTCCTTGAAATGCCTGGAAAACTGCCAACTACTCTTGAGAAATAATTTGATCTTCTTGGAACTCTTCCTTCCTTCCTGGATGGTGCTGCCCCTTCCATGCGGGGTCCTCTATCTAATTGGGCCCTCAGTTGAGGAACTGCCGGGGTGCCATCAAGAGGAACTCTTGGAGTAGGAGTAAGAATAGCTTGAGCTCAAGCCGGAGAAATGGTCTGTCTTGAAGGAGGTGAGTGTTGGAGTGGCATGATTGAATAAGAATAAAAAAAAAAATTAAATGAATATGATCAAAACTTGAATAAAAACTTGAGGCAAAACCAAAATAGTCTTGAGGATCAAATCAAAATCAAATCTTGAGGAAATCAATGAATCAATTAAAATCTTCAGGTACGTCAATTCAATCAAAATCAAATGAGTCTTGAAGCCAAAATCAATATCAATGAGAATCTTGAATTCAATAAAATCAATCAATCAAAATCAATGAAATCAAATCTTTTGGTGAAAATCAATCAGTCAAATGAAATCTTGAGTAAAAATCAATTTATGTCAAAGTCTTGATGTGAAATTCAGCAAAATCAATAAGAAATCTTCAGGTCAATCAATTATCTTGAGGTCAATATCAATTATGTCAAGTCAGTGAATCAAATCAAGAATCAAGTGAATTCTTCCTGAAAATCAAAATTCTTGAGGAATAAATCATAATGAATCCTGATATGAAGAACATGTCTGAATAATTTGATGAATAATCTGAAAATCAAATGATAATATGCCTGAATGAAGGATAAAAATGAGATTGATGATTGAGATTAAGATTTAAAAGGATAAACAAAATAAAATTTGTGTCAGCTTTCAATTTTCAGAATGAAATATGAATGAGAGAAAATTGAGAGGTGACAAAGAATCATTCAATTCATAAGAGTTAAAGAGTCATAATTTCGATGAATGAATGAATGAATAAAATAATGAAAAATGAATGAATAGACTGAAAAAAAATAACGACTTAATTAATATAATGTCAAAGGGGCTCTTATGTAAGTAAGAGTGGCGTGGCACTCAGGAATCAAGAACTCACTTGGAGGGCTCCAAAAGATGATAAGAAATACTACGGAATATATTTCTTAAGCAGGAATAAGAGAGAGGACAAATATGCCAAAGATAACAAAGAGTAATGAGAAGGAAGCCAAAGGCCAAAGGTAAAAGAAAAGCCAAAGACCAAGAATCCAACCAAGTGAATCCTCAATTCACTGTTTCGACCTGCCAGAAAGAACAATGGAATTAGTAAAGGATATGACCACCAATATCCACTGACAGGCAAGGAAAGAAAGAATAAAATGTGCTAATGACTAACTTAAGACTATCAGTATTAACTTTAATAATATAAAAGAAAATAAGGATAAAAAGAAATCCAATTTATTAATTAACTGGGGAAAAAGTCCCCAGGTGATGAAAGGTGGCCAGTATATGTGAAAAGTTGAAAGATTGATCCTGGACGGTGAATCAATGACTGTATTGTCCAAATTGGGAAATACAGTTCTGGCCATCTTGAAATTTGAACTGTGTGATGGAATTCACACAGTGGAATGTGAAATGGCCCAATTGGGCCTAGGCCATACAGGTTGATTGAATGAGGCCTGTACGGATGAATTGAGTTGTCCAAGGAGTATTGAAATACTTGATGCCTTGAAAACTGATTGAATTGATGTAATACCTCTTGAGAATTGCCCTTTGAATAATCCTGAATAATGTACCAACCCAACTCCTGCAGATACAGGTGGTTGGGATCCTTGAAGAGTCTTCTGATTGCCACCATAACTTGTCAGACTGATGAGCTGAATAATCCTCCTTCAAAATGGGCGTTGGATTTTGAGACCTTGATATAGAAAGGTGGAAATGGGTCCTGAGAACGTCACCATTGGATTGCTGAGAAAAATGGTGCATAATGGTATATAATACCATATATGCACCACGCCTGCAACCTTGAGTACGGATGGTATGAAGGAATGGAAAGAATTCCCCATAAGTTGAGGGGAAGGCTGACTGAGATGATCTGGTGGCCTCTGGTGACTGCCAGAGCCCATGGCTGAGATATTGGTCCATGGTGGTCCATTGCCAAAAATGGGTCCTACGGGGTTTATGGCCAAATTGGTGTCCAGAAGGTCTTTGGCCAATTTTGGCTCAGGTGGGTCCAAATGTAGTTTGGGACCAACCTGGCCGCCCCCTTTGGCCCCTTTTGGCCTAATTGGCCTGCGGACTGCGGCTTACGGGCCGTAGGGGGCCTAAATGGCAAAAACGGCCATTCAGGCCAAAACCCCCCTAATGAAAGGGGGTGGCCCAAAATCAAGGATGATGGCTAGGGAGCCTGGAGACCCCTAGAAGACAGAAAGTCCCCCCAGGCCCAAAATCAAAGATGAAGGCCTGGGGGTTGGTGAGGTGGAAATTGGCCAAGGAGGCCAATGACAGCAGGATATGGCCTGAGGCCATGAATGGCCCTTGGAATGGGTTATGGCGTAAGAGCCATAGAACACCAAAGGGGGCCAATTGGCCATAAATGATATGACGTGACAAATTGGCCCCAACTTAGCTCCAGGTTGGATTGCCACAACCCTCAAGGAGGAGGGTCAAACTTGTGGTTGTGACATATTTATATAAATCCTAATATTATTTTATTACTATTATATTATTCATATCTTACCCTTATATTGAACAAAACCACCATTATAAAATTATCTTACCCTTAAATTATTCTAGCTATATTGATACTATTATTAAACAAACTGTAAAAGTACTGATTAGCTATCAGGACTATAATTATTATTCATAGTGATCTTAAAAATATTATTTAAATATCTCAGGTATTGAAAGAAGGAATCTTAGAAGAATTAATTAAAAGTAATTATAATCAATAACAGAAAGCTAAGCAAACGTCAATTATTAACCAAATATTAACTATTACAATTATTATCCTAGTGATCTTTTATTGACAGACTGATAGAGACTGCTGAAGAAAATTCTCTGATTGAGAAGCCACAAAACTAAATAGTTTACTTGTGATCTCATCAAAAAGAGTATCTTTTTCAGTATACTTAGAGGGGCAGATAATACAGCATAGCACCCATGGTTATTGGCTACTTCTGAAACTCAAAACAGACTCACCAATAATTTACCCCTCAAGGAACTTTCTATTATCTATCCCACAAAAAAAGGAGTTCCCACAACAAGATTTGATGCCAGGTGTTCACAGAGTGGCCAAGGTGATGTTTTTGAAGATTGTAAGACCCTCAGAGTAGTGCACACCATGATAGGAGCTTACTTTTGTTAGCTACCACTCCTGCCAGTTCCATAAATAATAAACATTTTCTGATGGAATTAAATTTGAATTTAAAGAACTTGGAAAGTAAAAAGAATAGTGAATGGTCCATTTTCCCAAGTGAAAATGGCCATAAGGATTGGAATTGGTGTTGCAAGCTTTGCCAGAGTCCTGTGTCCAGAAATTTGACAAGTGCTGACAGAGTGGCCAAGGTGATGCTTACAGAAAGAAGGGGTAGAATACCTCTAAAGGTGCATACCAGGAGTGGGACTTACTTTTGTTAATTCCTCTCCCCACAAAGCACCATAAAAAAATCAAGCCCTTGAAGAATCTGGTCCTGGCTGGTCAGGATATAAGGCATGAAAATCCTTGATAAGTTCAGGGAAACTCTTGAGGTTTTTGGTTGGTTCCCAAGTGAATCTTTCTGGGTCTTGACTGAAAACGTTCAATTCCACCAAGTACCGTAATTTTCCTCTCTTGATCTTGGAATCCAGAATTTGAGAGACTTCCCATTCCTCTTCTTGTTCAATGTTGATTGGAGGAGGAGGCTCTTGATTCCAATTTAGAATTGTTGATGTCTTGACTGTTTCAAGGAGGGAAATATTGAAAACTGGGTGAAGAGTTTTCCATTGGGATGGACGCTTGAGTACTCAATTTCTTAAAGATTGGAAAAGGACCCAGCCATCTTTCAGAAAGTTTTTTGGTTGATCTAGTTGATTTGATGTTCTTGGAAGAAAGACATACTATGTCACCAGGATTGAAAACAGGTGGAATTTCTCTACTTTTTTCTGCATACCTCTTAAACCTGTTTATGGAAAATTCAAGTTCCTTCTTGAAATCTTGCTATACTGATTGGATTCTTGTTGATAACTTTCCAGAAGGAGTATCTTGAGTGATGTGAACTGAGTGAAATTGTGGATCTCTTTCATAAAAGGTAAAAAACGGTGATTGTTTTGTTGAAGAGTGATCAGAATTATTGTAGGCAAGTTCAAATGGAGGGAGCCAGGTGTTCCAATTGTCTTGATAATAACTGACATACATCCAAAGGTACTGTTATAGTATCTGATATACCCTCTCTGTCTGTCCATCAGTTTCTGGATGGTAAGCAGTTGACAGATCTTTTGAAATCTTGAGCTGCTGACAAAGATTGGTTCAAAAGGAAGAAACAAAAAGTAAACCTCCATCACTAACAATCTTTGCAGGCAGGCCATGATTTGAAAAGATATTCTTGTTGAATAAATTGGCCAAATACAGTGAAGTTCTTGAAGACATTGTTGGAATAAAAACTGCCATTTTTGAGAATCGGTCCACTTTGACAAGAATTGAGTCAAAATAATTGAACAGTGGAAGTTGAGTAATAAAGTCCATTGAAAGAAAAATCCAAGAACCATTTGGAATTGGAAGAGGTTTGAGGAGTGCAAAATTCTTGTGGTGGATATTCTTGTTTCTTGAACACTGTTGACAGGATAAGAAATAATTGTTGACAAATTGAGTCATGCCAGATCAGATTAAATCCAGCTTGACAAGTTTAAGAGTCATCTCTTGGCCAGGGTGTCCAGCTAGAGGAGAATCATGATGCTTTTGAAGAATGCTGAGTTGAATTGTGGGGTCATTTGAGACCACCACCCGATCTTTGAAAAAAAGAAGTTGGGAAGAGGAATCAAGAGAATAATCTTAAAAAGAATTACCTTTGACCAATTCTTGAAGGATACTTCTTTACTGATAGTCTTGCCATAATTCCTTCTGAATTGACTCAATCAAATTTGAAAAGCAATCCACCTTGATTGCAAAAAAACTTGAGGGTTGAACTTCATCTTGCTTAATAATTTGTTGAAAATTACTTGGACTCTTGCTGTTGAAATCCTCCCCCCTCTCTGGATAAATGTTGTACCAATGTGATAAAGAATCTGGAAGAGTAGCTAGGTGGCCAGGGTGGTAAGTGATAGAGAAATTAAATTCACAAAGAAATTCAGCCCAGCAGGCTTGATGGCAAGTAAGAAATTTTGAAGAAATGAAGTATTTCAAGAAAGAATGATTGGTGAGAACTTCAAAAGGGAAAGAGAGTGAAAGAAGAAAAGCCCTCCAGCCCTTGAGAGCCATACTATTCCAAGGAGTTTTTTGTCATGAATCCCATAGTTGAGCTCTGCTGGAATGAGCTTGCGGTTATCAAATGCAATGGGATACTTTCCTGAGTCATAAACCTGACTCAGTAAAGCACCCAAGACATAATTGGAGGCATTGTTCTCTACAATGGTGGGTAGAGAAGCATTGGAGCTGTGGTGAAGGCCTCTTTGAGTTGATGAAACTTGCTAAGACCTTCCTCTTCAAGGTGAAAACAAGAATATTTCTTGAGGAAACTGGTGAGAGAACTAATCTTCTTTGAATAATTCTTGATGAAAGGGAAGTAAAAATTGGGAAAGCCACAAAGTGATTGAAGATCCTTGAGGTTTCTTGGAGGCAGCTTATTTAGAATCCGCTGCAATTTTGATTGGTCCATCTTGAGGCCCTCAGAAGAAACAATATAACCTGAATACTCTACACTAGAAACATGAAATAGGCACTTGGAGGCCTTAGCAAAGAGGTTATTGGCTCTGATTCTGGAAGAAGCAGTGGACACATGAGTGACATGTTCTGCCTAAGATTTGGAACAGACCATAATGTCATCCAAATAAACCACAACATAAATATAAAGAATATCATAGAAGATATAATTGAAAAGATTTTGAAAAGAGGCAGGAGCATTGGTGAGCCCAAATGGCATAACCAAATACTCATAACTGCAATATTTAGTTCTAAAAGCTTTAAAGTGTTCATCACCCTCCTTGATTCTGGGAAGGTTATATGCACCACACAGATCAATTTTGGAGAAGATAGAAGAACCATTAAAAACAGTGAGAAGCTTATTCATATCAGGAACAGGATACATGTTCTTCCTAGTAACAGCGTTGCGTTTGTGGTAATCAACACACAAATGGAGGGCAACATCCTTCTTTTCGACAGAGAGGACTGGTGCTCCTGTTGAATAGGAGCTTGGCTGGATGAAAAATTTCTCTGAATTCTCTTTAATGTAGGCCCTGAGTGTATCTGAATCCTGGTTTAATAAAGAGTAGATAACCCCAACTGGAGGTAGAGACCCCTCCAGCTTGATATGATGATTAGAGGCACAGTGAGGAGGAAGTTCTTCTGCTTTCACCTTTGAGAATACATCAAAATACCAGTGATAAGCAGAAGGAACAATCTTCATCATGGTTTATACTTCTTCTGGATCTTCCTCTTTATCCCACAACTCCTTCAGGGAGTCATGATAAGCTGAAGGGGAAAGGTCCATATTCCCGAAGAAGAGAAGAAGTGAAGATACACAATTATCTTCTCCAACATCTTGAATCTTTTTGAAGACTTCATCTCTAGAGAAACGTAATGATGTATGGGACTTGAGAGAAGGAACATAGATAGAGGATGGAAATGATTGTGTCCTAGAATAACCACCCAGAGATGCACATTATTTGGAAGGAGAAAAATCATTACTGAAAAAATTTGAAGGATCATGATAGTCTTTATGATCAGAATTGAAGCTGATCAGCCCTTGACTTCAATGAATAGATGGATTGAAATGGTTAAAATTGTCAAAGCCCAATATGAGGTCTTCTCCCTTTGTAGTATCAATGGCTCAAAATTCCCATTCAAATCTTGGGAAGGAAGGGAGCTCAACCCTATATTTGGTATGGTGAGTCACAAATGAATAAGGGGACTCAGAAGAGTCCAGAATGATGAGAGAAATCTTCTCTGGGAGTTCAGACATAGTCAAAGAATAATTTCAAACAAACTTCTTTGCAATGAATGAGTTGGTAGCACCAGAATCAATGAGAATACTGTAAAAAACATCAGAAAGAAAAGAAAAAACAAAGAATTCAAGAGAATTCTTTACACCAGTATTCAGAATGCACAATTGTGCTCTGGATGGAAAACAGTGAAGATCATTGACAACAAAATTATGTTCACTGAGGCTTTTCCCTGGCTTGGAAATTTGCCTGCCCGTTTGGTAATATTGTTTTGAGGTATTTTGAAACAGGACCCACAGCTATGCTTCCCACCACAATAGGTACATAAGCCCTCCTTGATTCTTCTTTTTTTTCAGAATTCATCAACTTGAAATATTTATTCAACAAAGAAGAATGGGGCTTTTCCCTCTTCTGAAAATTCTTCTTCTTCTTTTGACTTGATCTTGAAGAGTTTTGAGGATGAGAAAAATTTGACTTTGAGGATTCAGGCTTTTTCTCTTGATGATGAATCTTCTATTTTTGCCTCTCATGGCACCTGGTATCAAGCTCCAGAGTAACATCCATTAAGTATTGAAGAGAGTCAATTCTTGAAGGATGGGAGGCAAACTGATTCAAAATCCTGGATGGAATCCCTTCCTTAAATGGTGGATGAGAGCCCTTTCACCCCAATCTCCAATTCTTGAAACCAAACCTCTGAAATTGGAGATTTATAAAGAAACATGTCCACCTTCTTTCATTCTTATGGAATCCAACTGTGCTTCAGCTTTTCTAACATCATTTGGGTCCTCAAATAAAGTAAAGGGTTGAGATTCAAATAATTGTCAATAATTGAGAAGATAGCTTGGGTCTTGATTGGTGTAATTGGAAAGATAAGGTTAAATCCATTTTGAAACCCTGCCTGTAAGGTTTGTCTATGAAACTCTTGATAATAGTAACAATATCAAGAGTACTATGACTGTCCTCAGTAGAAAAATATAATATAATGAAATATTATAACCACAAATTTAAATATAATTATCAAAAATAATTATATAAAAAAATAAATTTAATTATTATTATAATAATATAATAATAAAAAAAATATAATAATTATAATAAATTATAATTATTCTATTATTGTTATAGTCACTGACAGTTATAACAATAAGAAGTGTAAAGCTCTTAGTGAGACAATTACACGTGGAAAATAAGAATATTAACCACTTATAAATAATATAAATATTATTTATAAAAAGAATTAATCACACACTGTGCAGAAATAATTCCTTATAGAATAAAATTCTATATAAAAAAAACTATTACTAGATAAAAAAATATATAGAACTTTTAGAGAAAACTTACTTATAAGATTTATTTAATACAACAAGTCAAATACAACAGTTATTATATTAAATAAAGATTTATAAGTTAAAAACACGTCAAAAATCAATAAAATCAAAGATAAAACAACTTTTTATACTAAAATTTATGATTAAAACGTTTTTGAGAGGAATTTGTGGATTTTAAAAGATATTTAAGATGATAATTTTATATAATAAAATTTATTATAGATGATTACAACAATAATCTGAATTCTATGACTTCAATTCTTTAATTTAATAAATAAAGAATAAAAATAACTTAAGAATTACTTTTAATAATAAGATTTTATATTTAATAAAACTTTACCTGTTTAAATGTCTAATATGTTTGGATTGATTATGAATGATGGACAAAAACAGTGATGAAAAGACTCTTTTTATGTCTACAGAGCAGCTCTCATGATTCATAATGGATGTAGAGGGCGTGCTCAGGTCAAAACTGAAAAACCATGCTTAAAAATTAAGTTCTTAACTTAAGGCAACTTATTTTTACTTCCAATTTAAAGTTACCAGTGTTATTCTTAACTCCAAGTAACTTTAATCCTCATTTAGTTTAATTATTTTAAGTTTTAATATAAAATAAGTTTATTTATATTAAAGTTCATCACATGAACAACATAAAATCAGAGTTTCAAGCAGAAATCTCTTAAACTGAATTTTTAATTAATTTTTAAAGAAATCATAACTTTCTTTAAGCTTAATTAAAAAAGTAATTTTCCAGGCTAATTACCCAGGAAACTTATTAATAAAAGATACTTAAAATTTAATTTATATATTGATAATATGATATTCTAAGCTGTGTGAAATTTTCAAGCAAATCCATTAAGAGTTGGATTTTTAATGAATTTTTGAAGTTATTACTATTTTTCCACGTAAAATAGCAATACACACAAAACCTTAAGTTTTGATAAGGTTTTGATGATTGAAACCTTAAAGTTTTAAGCTTATTTAAGCTTTTTAAGCTTTGTTAAGCTTTGACAGTTCTTAAAACCTTGATTCAAGCCTGCTTATTGGGATTTACCCTCTTGGCAGCTTGAAATTCTTATCAATTTAGGATAAAATCAGTTTAAACCTTAAGGTTGGATCAAAGTCTAATCTTAAAGTTTAAATAAGGTTGAAAATCCTCCAATACAGGTGGACAACCTTAATTGAATCATTGCAGATCCAAAAAGTTGGGTACCCCAGCTCTATTTGGTCTTTTCCCTTTGTCCCACCTTTTTGCGTGGATTTTGCCCTTTTATTTATTTAAAGCCATACTATGGCCTTAAACACTTTTAAATTGAGCTCACGCAGGATTTACATTCTGTATGGCAAATCCTTAGCCAATTCAGTAAATATACACCACACCTCAATTTTAACTAAAATTTTGGTAAAGTTGCATAAACCTTATGTAACTTTAAATTTAAGCTTAATTAAGCTTAAATTTAACAATTTTAAAAAATGTTAAAAAAGTTACATTAGTACTGTGAGATTCTTAAATCTTCTAATAACACAAGAAATAAGTGTTTTTGGGTATAACACCCTATGGGTGTACCCTAGGTTATTTTTGGTGTAGAATCCAAAAATGACATAATAATTATAACTTTGTTTATCCAAAAAAAAGTTATACTTATTTTTTATTATTTTTTATTTTAAATTCAACTAAAAAGTCTGTTTAAGACAAATTTAATTGTTTATAAAATCATTTGTGGCCTTATGGGTATGTTAAACATACCTCACAGGCTCACATTCCCTACCCCCAAAAAAAATTGTACCACAATTTTCTTTTGTAGTATACCCCCAAGATATTTGGGGGGGGGTATAATCCACTGTCCAACCTCTCTACTTATACTGTTCAAGTATGTAAAGCACACAATTCAAACTTTTATTGAGGAATTGGTCTTCTCTCATGTTTGAATCTTCTGAGAAACTTTTGGGAATCAGGTATCTTACTTTCTTCAACCCACTCATCTTCATGTTGTGGATTTCTGTACCTGACTAAGTATTCTCTTTCATTTTTACCCCTAAGTCTTCTTTCCTTCAAGACTTTCAGTACTTTCTTTTCCTCACTTGGTTCAAGTGGGGGTACTTCTAAGGGTGTTTCATTTCTCAAAGGAAATAATTCCTTATCACTTGATGTGTAATGCTTTACAAGACTGACAGGGAAAGTTGGGTGTTTGTTTCCTAACTCTCCTGACAGTTCTACTTGTACTGCATTTGTCCCATGGAGGGCTTTAATAATAAATGGTCCTGCAAAGGAATCTTTCAATTTCTTTGGACCTTTAATATTATTAAAGTTCAAGGTTGAAACTAGTATTAAGTCCCCTACTTTGAATTCTGGTGTCTTATGACTTTTATCCCATTTCTGCTTAGCATATTCAAAGGCATCATTCATGCTTTGATTTGTATGATGTCTCACTTTATCAAGCAGCAGCTTAAAGCTTGAAGCAGTTGGATGAATGTCAACCAAATCTTTTTTCAAAGTATCAACTGGAAGTTTGGGGTTCCATCCTTTTTCCAACATTGCAGGAGTCTTGCCTGTTGAAGCATGGATGGAGGTTTTGTAGGCTAATTCCAATGCTGGTATAAGAGTACACCAATCATGGGTAAAGCCATCAGAATCTTTAAACTCCAGGCCATAAGCACAAAATCTTCTGATCATGTCCTCAAGGGTTTGAATCATTCTTTCTGCCAGTCCATCTGTTTGTGGATGGTAGGCTGTTGAAAATGATAATTTTGTACCCAAAAGCTTATGTAGATTAGTCCATAAGGCTGATGTGAATTTTGGGTCTCTATCACTAATGATATTTTTAAAGAGACCAGTATGGGATATGACTCTGTTCCAAATCAAAAGGGCTGTATCCATAGCTGTGTCATCTTTATGACAGGGTAAAAAGATTGGTGTTTTTCTATATCTGTCCACAATAACAAGACATGCATTGTAACTTTTATCACCTCCAGGTGGTAAAGCAGTTACCCAATCCATGTGAACCACTTCCCATGGGGTACTTGGTTCTTGAATATGGATCATTAAACCAAATCTTTTACCAGTAGCTTTATTGGCTTTCTGGCATCTATCACAACTATGACAGTACTCAATGACATCTTTTCTCCAAGATGGCCACCAGGCACATGTCTTAATTCTTTCCATTGTTCTGTCTTCAGACAGATGTCCAGAATAAATGTTATCATGGCATTCTAGTAGTATTGTGTTAATCAACATTCTACTACATAGGACCATGACACATGTGTGTTTAGATCTATGATATAGTATACCATCAAACAAATGAAATCTTCCATTATCATAAGATGTTTTCCAAATATCATCCAGAGAATTAGCCAAGGCTACATCTTTACAATCTTTGTCAAGTAGAGCAGTAAGAATATGACAATTCTTATCTTGCTTGTAGCTTTCTCTAACCTCTTCAAAGAATTCTGTTCCAACATCTGTGATATTAATTCCTTCAATTGAAATTTGAGGTTCTGCACTTGTAGGAACATAGGCAGGATTATCAGGTGTATTGGGTAATGCCCATCTACTTAATCCATCAGCATTCTTATGAATATTTCCAGCTTTATGTACTATGGTCATATTGCCTCTATACTCCTGTATAGCAATCTGCCATCTTAACATGTGTCTGTTTGGAGTCTTCATGTTAAGAAGTGATTTTACTGCATTACAATCAGTAATTACTTCAAACACACTACCATCAAGATAATAATGAAGTTTTTCCAGAGCCCAAACAAGGCAAAGGCACTCCATTTGGCTAGCTCCATATCTTGCCTCAGTAGGTTTAATTTGTCTTGAAATAAAACAAACTGGACCTTCATAAGGTTTGTCATTGACAATTTGAACTTGATGAAGAGCAGCTCCTAAACCATCACCACATGCATCAATATACAGTTTGAAAGGAAGTTTCCAGTCTGGCATCAATAATAATGGTGCATTGGTCAAGGCATACTTGATTTTATCATATGCTTGAATTCTCTCCTGTGTCATTTCAAAAACAGTTTGTTGATCACAAATTCTGTATAATGATCTGGCATGGATTGCAAAATCTTTAAGGTGTTGCCTGTAATAACTGGCAAATCCTAAGAAAGACATCATCTCCTTTTTGTTCTGGGGCATTTGTTTCAGTAAAACTGCGGCCACTTTGTTTTTGTCAACACCAAGGCTTAGTCCTGATACTACATGTCCCAGAGCTTTCAACTCATGAAACCCAAAATTACATTTTTTAAGAGAAATTTTCATGTTCACTTGTAGAATTTTCTTAAGTACTAATGAAAGTCTCTCCAAATGTGATTGCCAGGTTTCTGAACAAATGATAATGTCATCAATATAAATGATTAACCATCCCTCTGATAATTCATGTGGGAATATGGTATTCATCATTCTTTGATAATGAGAGGGTGCATTTTTAATACCAAAAGGCATCCTCAAATATTCATAAATACCACAATGAGCTATTATTCTCAATAATTTCCTTGCATGAGGTGTTAAAACATTCTGATGGAAGCCTTTAAGGGCATCCATGGAAGTAATAAACTTTGCTTTGGATAATTGAGTCAAAGTCTCATGGATTCTAGGGATTGGATACCTGTCTGGAATAGTATAGGTATTCAATGCCCTAAAATCCCCAACCATCCTTGACTTATCATTATGCCAAGTAATGATTACTGGAGTTGTGACTTCCACTTCCTCATTGTGTCCAACTTTTCTAAGAACTCCCAGTTTCATTAGTTCATGAATATGACTTTCTAATGCTTCTCTAGCCCTAGGGCTAGCTGGGTAAGCTGGTCTTCTTAATAGTGGGGGATAAGGTCTCTCCACATTAAGCATGATATCCACTTCATGGCCTTTTATAGCCCCAAGTGGTTTATTATCAGAAGCAAAGGCTTCTTTAAATTGAAATAAAATTTCAATAAGTTCTTCCTTCATTTCTGGTGTTAATTCAGGACTAATTTGTGCTTCACTTAATTGATCTGACACAAATTTTTCTTTATTAACATTTTTTACTTGTTGAATGACAGTAATTTCTTTTCTTTCTGGAGAAAAAGCAAATTTTTGCCTTTTATTTTCCCCTATAGTGAAATATCTGTCCTTATAATTATTAATATCAATACCATAGATATTGAGATAATCATTCCCAAGTATAAAGTGTTGTGAAGTACAATTATTCATAACAACAAATTCAGCTTTCAATCTCATACTTCCTGCAGGGTGAGGAAATATTATTGTAGCTTCAAATATACCCAAAGGATGCATATTCTGGCTAGCACTGCTGAATTTTACACCTTCAATTGGCATCAACTTGTCTTGCCAATTGGTATAAATTTTGTCAAGATAATCTTTCCCAACACAAGTGCAAAAAGCACCTGAGTCAAGATGTATCTTGGCTTCTGTGTTATTTATCACAATATTAGTGATACAAGATGACCCAGCTGTATAACCTTTACCTCTGGCAGGTTTGGTCTTTTGCATTCTGGCATCTTGCACATGTATGAGATCCATACATTCATCACTGTACTGTGGTAAGTGAGTATGTACCTCAGTGACCTCAAAAGAAACATTAATATTCTCTATACTAAGTTCTTCTGATGTTTCTTCTTCTTCTGAAGGTTCAGAATCACTTTCATGTAAAGCTACATCAGTTTCTTTTGTGTCTTCCACTTTTTCAACATTTATCTCATTGACTCTTGTCTTTTTTGGAGAAGTGTTTGCTAAATGAGATGTGCTTCCACATTTATGACATTTCAAAGGAGGTCTGTCATGTGGTTTATTTGGTTTTGAAATTGGTTTCCCACTAGTCTTGTTGTCTATTGGGGGTTTATACCAATTTCTTCCAATTTTTGTTCTAGTAGTGATATCCTCCATAGCATTGATATAATCTTCTGTAGAGCAAGGCTCAATACATCTGCTTCTTATAGCATGCTCAAGGTCACCACCACACTTTCTTAATATCCTTTTATGTACCATTGGTTCAGACATATCAGGATGAAGGGCAGTTAATCTGTCCTTCTGTTTAAGAAACCAAGTCATGGGCCTGTCCCTCTCAATATTAAAAATGGCTTCTTCAAAAGAATTTTCCATTCTAAATCTCCAGGAATCATTTTCCCATTTGGAAATAACTTGTTCTTTCCACCAAGGCCAGGAATGTTTACCATGGTCTTGTCTCATTTTATAATACCATTTCTTAGCTGATTTGGTAAATAATGAGTGTAATCTGGCACTTATGTATTCATCTGGTATGTTAAAGTCTTCTTTGAACATATCAATTGTTTTCATAAATTCCATATGATTATATTCTCCTTCACCACTGAAGGTTGGCCATTCCTCTAATCTTGGAATGTCTTTGAAATTGCAAGCAGTTTCCACATCATTACTTGAAATTGTATGATGTAAATCATTATTCAAGTTAAGAACATTTCTGTCAAGAAATGGTGTGGATTGCCTTGGCAATTCATTTTTCAGTGATATATTGTTAATACTTGATTGAATATCTTCTTTCAATTCAAGTCTTGCTTTATCACTTTTTTCTAATTGTTCTTGAAAAAGAGCTGCATTGTGACCAGTTGAATTTTCCAAGTTTTGAACTTGTATTTTCAATTCTCTTAACTGTCCAGTTATAAAAGAAATTGAATTCTCATCTGGTTGATTGAGTAAGGTAACTTTATGCTCAAGTCTTTCACAAATTTGCGTCAAAGACAAAATATTTGCCTTATTAACATTTTCAAGGCCAATAATGGTCTTTTGTTGGTCTTTAATTTGTACTATCTCATTGCCCAGCTTTTGTTGGACATGATCAAATGCTTTAAATTTTGCCATAATTTCTTTATTACAAGATTCAAAGTAAGTTACAAGCTTTACAAGGTCTATTTCTTTGGAAAGGATTGGTTCAATCTTTCCTCCTCCTTGTTTTTGAATTCCATCAAAGTTCTTGCCATATTGAACACATTGTCCATGGCTGTCTTTTCCTTCTTTGGAATCCTGTAATTCTGAGGGTAAGGCTTGTTCCACTTGGGCTTTGCCTTTCCCTTTGCCTTTTGCTTGCCCTTCTGGTTGGTCTTTGGGGCTTGCTTGGGCTTGTTTGGCACTTGTTGAGGCGGATTTTTGCTGATGGATGCTTGAGGAGCTTCCACTTGGCTGTTGTCCTTGCCTTGGGCCAACTTCTTCTTCTGATCCTCTGATAATATGCTTTGGTTTTTCAACCAAGCTTTTATCTGTTGGACTTGTCCTTTGACAGACATTGGTGTCCAACCCAATAGAAGATCTTCTGTCTTTTCTGGCCCCATGAACTTCTTCACTTGAAGATAAGAGTTCATGGTGCCTATCCAAAGACTTGGAAGGAGTTCCCACTCTTGTTGTTTTGACGCCAGGAACCAGTTTTTCCATTGGGATTGATAAATTTCCACAGTTGCCTGTTGGAAATGGTTCAGGTCTAACAGCAATAGCAGTTATGTCAGCTTCTGGACTCTCAATAAGAGGTTCAAAGGTGCTGGCTAACCTTTGGGAACTGGTGGAAGTTCTGGCATCCTCCATTTGTGCCTCTCCTCTGGGAGGACATTCTTGCCTTTTGGATTTGTGGCTGGAATGTCCTGGTCCAGATCCATTAGATTGGATGGAGTAATTGCTTCCACTTCTAGTAGGAGTCATTTCACGTCAATTTTAATAAAAATTGGAGTAAAAATGTATTGAATTCACCTGCAGGACCTTCAAAGGGCTCCTTGGTTATTAAACCCCTTGGTGCTGGGCTGGTTTGAATTTCAATACTTGACTCTGAGGCTTCAGAGTCTGAAGAATTTTCTCTGATGGAAGACACTAGAGAAATTAAAAATATAAGTTATTTTATCAAACAATGAAAATAACTTATAAACTCAACTTATTGAACAAAGTTGTTTTTATGTAATTTTATGGCAAATTACGTCAAAAATAAAGAAAAAATGTCTAAGATAAAAGAAAAAAATATTTTTAGTAAACATTTTTTATTGGATTTATTATTTTCTTTAAAGAAATAATAATTATGCAATTAACAAGTTATTAATCAAAATTATATTTATTATTCACTTTATACTAGAATAACTCAAAGAATAAATTTCAAGTCTGTGATGTGAAAAAGCCACTAGTTAGACAAAAGAAATTTATTCCAAGTCACTCAAAAGTATATTGTTTCAAACAATATTCTTAAGAAAAAATAACTTTATTAATATTATAAAGATTATTTATAAGGGATAAGTCCCAAAAAAGCCAATATTAAGACAAATATGGCAATTTTACGTCAAAAAAGGTAAAGTAAGGTCTAGAATATGATTTATGTCCCAAAAATTGGTTTAAAATCACGGCCAGGCCCCCAAATGTAAGGTTTGTCTATGAAACTCTTTATAATAGTAACAATATCAAGAGTAGTATGACTGTCCTCAGTAGAAAAATATAATATAATGAAATATTATAACCACAAATTTAAATATAATTATTAAAAATAATTATATAAAAAAATAAATTTAATTATTATTATAATAATATAATAATAAAAAAAATATAATAATTATAATAAATTATAATTATTCTATTATTGTTATAGTCACTGACAGTTATAACAATAAGAAGTGTAAAGCTCTTAGTGAGACAATTACACGTGGAAAATAAGAATATTAACCACTTATAAATAATATAAATATTATTTATAAAAAGAATTAATCACACACTGTGCAGAAATAATTCCTTATAGAATAAAATTCTATATAAAAAAAACTATTACTAGATAAAAAAATATATAGAACTTTTAGAGAAAACTTACTTATAAGATTTATTTAATACAACAAGTCAAATACAACAGTTATTATATTAAATAAAGATTTATAAGTTAAAAACACGTCAAAAATCAATAAAATCAAAGATAAAACAACTTTTTATACTAAAATTTATGATTAAAAAGTTTTTGAGAGGAATTTGTGGATTTTAAAAGATATTTAAGATGATAATTTTATATAATAAAATTTATTATAGATGATTACAACAATAATCTGAATTCTATGACTTCAATTCTTTAATTTAATAAATAAAGAATAAAAATAACTTAAGAATTACTTTTAATAATAAGATTTTATATTTAATAAAACTTTACCTGTTTAAATGTCTAATATGTTTGGATTGATTATGAATGATGGCCAAAAACAGTGATGAAAAGACTCTTTTTATGTCTACAGAGAAGCTCTCATGATTCATAATGGATGTAGAGGGCGTGCTCAGGTCAAAACTGAAAAACCATGCTTAAAAATTAAGTTCTTAACTTAAGGCAACTTATTTTTACTTCCAATTTAAAGTTACCAGTGTTATTCTTAACTCCAAGTAACTTTAATCCTCATTTAGTTTAATTATTTTAAGTTTTAATATAAAATAAGTTTATTTATATTAAAGTTCATCACATGAACAACATAAAATCAGAGTTTCAAGCAGAAATCTCTTAAACTGAATTTTTAATTAATTTTTAAAGAAATCATAATTTTCTTTAAGCTTAATTAAAAAAGTAATTTTCCAGGCTAATTGCCCAGGAAACTTATTAATAAAAGATACTTAAAATTTAATTTATATATTTATAATATTGAATTCTAAGCTGTGTGAAATTTTCAAGCAAATCCATTAAGATTTGGATTTTTAATGAATTTTTGAAGTTATTACTATTTTTCCACGTAAAATAGCAATACACACAAAACCTTAAGTTTTGATAAGGTTTTGATGATTGAAACCTTAAAGTTTTAAGCTTATTTAAGCTTTTTAAGCTTGATTAAGCTTTGACAGTTCTTAAAACCTTGATTCCAAGCCTGCTTATTGGGATTTACCCTCTTGGCAGCTTGAAATTCTTATCAATTTAGGATAAAATCAGTTTAAACCTTAAGGTTGGATCAAAGTCTAATCTTAAAGTTTAAATAAGGTTGAAAATCCTCCAATACAGGTGGACAACCTTAATTGAATCATTGCAGATCCAAAAAGTTGGGTACCCCAGCTCTATTTGGTCTTTTTCCTTTGTCCCACCTTTTTGCGTGGATTTTGCCCTTTTATTTATTTAAAGCCATACTATGGCCTTAAACACTTTTAAATTGAGCTCACGCAGGATTTACATTCTGTATGGCAAATCCTTAGCCAATTCAGTAAATATACACCACACCTCAATTTTAACTAAAATTTTGGTAAAGTTGCATAAACCTTATGTAACTTTAAATTTAAGCTTAATTAAGCTTAAATTTAACAATTTTAAAAAATGTTAAAAAAGCTACATTAGTACTGTGAGATTCTTAAATCTTCTAATAACACAAGAAATAAGTGTTTTTGGGTATAACACCCTATGGGTGTACCCTAGGTTATTTTTGGTGTAGAATCCAAAAATGACATAATAATTATAACTTTGTTTATCCAAAAAAAAGTTATACTTATTTTTTATTATTTTTTATTTTAAATTCAACTAAAAAGTCTGTTTAAGACAAATTTAATTGTTTATAAAATCATTTGTGGCCTTATGGGTATGTTAAACATACCTCACAGGCTCACACTGCCAATGAAAAATGAAGTGGCATAAAGAGCCTTCTTTATGTCTTGAGAGAAGCTTGCAGGATCATTATGAAAAATTAATTGAAAAGACTGAACAAATTTTCTAACTTTGAATGGCCAAGTCCCATAAAAGCATTCTGGTGCCTTCATAGATGGAGTCTTGAAGGCTGGTGGTCTTGATGATTCAGATGGTGAAGCTGCTTGAATATTGGCCATAATTTGAGTCATCTGCTGCATAATGGCTAAAAAGGATGGTTTAGGCTGATGAGAGACAGGCTTATCAGACTGGGCTAGAGTTGGTCCTCTAATACCTTGGGATGCCCCCACAGGAGCAGGAACACCTTCAGTACCATCAGAATCTTCCTCTTCCACAGAAGTCTTGTCCTCCTCTTCACCATTTTCACCAGGACCTTTGAAAGTGGTCTGTCACAGTCCTGTAACACTGCCAACTACTCCTGAGAAAGAATTTGATCTTCTTGTCCCTCTTCCTTTGTTCCTGGATGATGCTGCTCCTTCCATATTGGGTCTTCTGTTTCATTGGGCCCTCAGTTGAGGAACTTCTGGGCTGCTCTCAAGAGGAGCTCTTGGAGTTGGATTAAGAACAGCTTGAGCTCTGGCCTGAGATCTTGTCTTTCTTGCAGGAGGTGAGTTTTGGATAGGCATGATTACAGCATAAGAATTAAAATAAAGGAAAGAAAAACCAAAATTTGAGATGAGGAACTTGGGCAAAATCAAAAAGCTTGAAGTTAAAATAAAAACCAAATCTTGAGGAAATCAATGTATCAGATGAAAATCTTCAGGTACATTAGTCAAAAAAGGTTCAAATGAAGTCTTGAGGCTAATCTCAATAGGTAAATCAAATCAAATCAAAATCCTGCATAAATCAATCAATAAATCCATTCTTCAGGCAAAATCAATTTCTTTCCAAAATTCTTGATGTGAAAATTCAGCAGAATCAAAAATCTTCAGGTGAATAAAACTGTCTTGAAGTCAAGATCAATCTTATTTCAAATGAGTCAATCAAATCAAAATCAAGTGAATTCTTTCTTAAACCAACATTTTTGAAGAATAAATCACATTGAATCCTGATATGAAGAACGTTTCTGAATAATCTTGATGGCCAATTTGAAAATCAATTGAAGCTGAAGATAAGATTGGATTAATATTTGAAGAGAATTGATTATTAAAATTCAGATTTAAAATAGCAAAACAAAAAGAAAATGGGTCAGATTTAAATCTTCAAGAATGAAGAATGAATGGGAGAAAATTGAGAAGTAATGATAAATCATAAAATTCATTAGCATTAAAGAGTCATAATTTTGATGAAATGAGTGAATGAGATTACAAGTAGAGAATGAACAGAATGAAAATAAATTATAAGTTAATTAATATAATTTCACAGGGGCTCTAGTGGAAAACAAGAGTGGCCTGGCACTCAGGAACCAAGAATTCACTTGGCGGGCTCCAAAAAGATAAAGAAATACCAGGAATTATATTTATTTAAAGAGGAATAAGAGTAAGGACAAGTATTCCAAAGATAAAGGAAAAAGGAATCCAATGACCAAGATAATAAAGAAAGCCAAAAGCCAAAGAGCGAAACAAATCAATCCTCAATTTACTGTTTCAACCTGTCAGAAAGAACAATCGAATTAGCAAAGGTTATGACCACCAATATCCACTGTCAGGAAAAGAAGAAAAGGTGAAAATGAATTAATCAAGACTATAAGTATTTACTTTAATAAAAAAAAAGAAAAGAAGGTTAAAACTGAATCAAATATATTAATTAAATGGGGAAAAGGTCCCCGGGGAAGAAAAGGTGGCCAGTATATGTAAAAAGCTGAAGTATGATCCTGGAGGTTTAATAACCCAGCTATATTGTCTGTTTTAGGCCAATATAGATATGGACATGTTGAGAATTGAACTGTGTGACTGAATTCCCACAGTGAAATATGAATTGTATCAAAAGGGCCAAGGCCATACAGCTTGCTTGAATACAGCCTGTATAGACCAATTGAGTTATCCAAAAAATACTGAAGAACTTGATGCCTTCAAAACTTCTTGAATTATTGATAACCTCTTTAAATTACCCTTGGAATCATCCTGAAAAGAAAAATACAACCCAACTCCTGCAGGGCCAGGTGGTTGGGGTCCTTGAATGGACTTCTGGAAGCCACCCAGAATGAATGACTGAAAGGATTTCCTTCCAAATGGGTGATGGATTTGGGTACTTGAATTGAAAGAACATAATTTGGTCCTGAAAAGATCACCATTGGATTTCTGAGAAAAATTGGTGCATAATGGTATATTATACCATATATGAACCATGCCTCAATCCTTTGGTACGGAGTACATTGGTGAAGGAGAGTTCTTCCCCTGAATTAAGGGAAAGCCTTGCTGGACTTGACCTGATGGCCCCTGGTGTTTGCCAGTGGCCAGGGGTTCAAAGTGGCCAATGTGTGGTTCTTGGCCAATTTGGGTCCTGGGGTCCTTTTGGCCATTTTTGGGAATATTGAGATTGGGGGCCAAAATTGGCTGAGGTGGGCCCACCTGGCCTTGGGGGCTGGTGAATAGCTCCCTTGGCTCCTTTTGGCCTCATTGGATTTAGGCCAAAAGGGGCCTAAGGGTCCCATGGACCTTAGCTTATGGACCGTGGGCTGTGGGCCATAGAGGGTGTAAATGGCCCAAAAAGGCCATTTACGCCTTAGACCCCATATTCAAAGGGGTTGAGCCAAAGGCCCTGGTGATTGCTAGAGGGGCCAGAAGCCTCTAAAAATCCAGATGGACCCCAAGGACCAAAAAAAAGGTATTTGCCTGGGGGTTGGTGAGGTGGAGAATTGGCCAAAAGGGCCAATGGTTGCAGGATATGGCCTGAGGTCTTAAGTGGCCAGTAAATGGTGATGTGACCCAAAGGCAATGAAACAACAAAATGGTCCAATTGGACATAAAACTGATGACATGACCAATTGGCCATAGATAGAGGTCAGGCTATATTTGCCGCAGACACCCATTTGTGGGGTTGATTACACATGTTTGCAACAGATTGTTGAATTGGTGATTGCATTAAATGCAATAAGAAAAAGGCACGAGGCACCTACTTTATATATGCTATATGTGTGGTTTGCTTTGATATTTGTTCTGTAATATTGAAGAGCCAATGAGATAAACCTTCTGTGGTAATAAGAGCTGAATTCTCTTATGATTCCTCCACCCAGGGGCTGAAAATGTGCCATAAGGTTTGGACTAAAGAAAATGGTTTGAATTTTTGATGAGGGATTTGTGGTGGCTAATGCTATTTAACATTATCTGAGAGAAGGGCAATATTGGACCTATTTGAACATTGATCCACATTCCAGCTAAAAATCCATTTCTAAAAAGATTTCTAGGGTCATCCATGCCCTGGAATTATGATAGTATTTGTATTCAAGCTATAACTCAAAAATTTTCTGAAATAATTGGGGAGGCTCATACTTTTTAATGAAAAGGAGGGTTATTCATTCAGTTTTTGTTGAGTTACACATCCATGAAATCATAATGTGAGTTTTGTTTTACTTGATGCCATTTTCTTGAGTATAAGATAAGCCTTAATCAAGTGGAATCCTAAACAAAATATCTTTTTAAGCTAACTATGCATAGAAGAGCCCAGTTTAACATATCTTAAAAATTTCTTCAGGTTTGGACCTTGATAAAACTGGAATTTAACAGCTGACTCAATTTTTTTCAGCTACCTTTCCATGCTGCCTATACCTATGTAAGTTTTTTTGATTCTTTAACGCATCTAGCCACCAATTGAAAAGACTGAGACAGCTAGTGCTTGGTATACTACATAATTGTGAAATTTTCTTCCATTTTTCACTGAGTACATCACCAGTAAGCGCAAGATATTTCTGAAATTCTTTCTAAATACATTCTCTCAAGATCTTATTAACCTTCAAATGCTTTATAAAAACAGCTCTTTCTTTTTTTTGGAGATATTTCTCTGAGCTTCAGCTCAAATCTTCCTCTCATCATTTAACCAGGCAGATATAGAGGGCTGTTTTAGCTGTAAGCTTAGATATCTTTAATTAAAGTTCATTTCTGTTTCCCACTGTTTCTTCCAATTCTTGTGATTCCAATCCAAGAGCTCAATTTTCTGGGACAATGATTCAGCATGTGAGCTTGAATAATTTTCTTTAAAATGCTCATCTTGCGCTTCATTTTCATTTGTGAAAGGCTTTTTATGTGGGTTTATTGAATATTTTCTTGAGCCCAATGGAACATGTCAGTCAATGAAATGAATTCTCTGTTTTTGCTTCTAATTGTCTCCTTGAGGTTAAGATTAATTTCAATGAGCTTACCGACCATTATATTCTCCTCAACAAGATTTTCTTGTTGATAACTCCTTTCTTCTTTTTCAGTTGTGAGTCCTCCATTTCTTCTTTTTTCTGAAGATTTTTTTTCAACTTTTATTTTGTACATAATTTTTGAGTTAAGTGAAGAGCTTAGAGAATCCATTGAATTAAGAAAAAAAGTGTCTTTCGACTTCTAGTGGAAAGGAGTGGTGAGTTGGGTGGAAGTATAATATTAAGAAATGTCATTGGGGCAGGAGAGCATAAATAAAAAGAACTTGTTGGAAAAAAGGGATGGATCAGAAATTGATGGGGCTGAATAGGTTTAGTAATTATTCTTCAAATTTTTGACTATAAAATATGCATGTCCTACCACATTATTTGGATTATGGGTTTAGGGTAATTATTAAGCAGGAACCAACCCGGTGGACCCAAAACTGCATGTGTTTATGAAAGTGATGGGTCTTGAGAGATATGTATCTAGACAAGTTCTAATGTAACTTGCTATTATAAATTGCACAAAAACGTTCCAACCGAAACAAAAAAATGAATTTATTTGTAGCTCTGGAACCAATCAATATGAGAGATTTCATGCAATTGGCCCCTCAAGTTCAATTGTTTATCCCAGCTCAAGCTTGCAATTGTAATTTCAAAAGTACATATTTTACTTTCTGTAACCTTATTATGTCACAGACACACTAATAAACAACCCACTGCATCAAAAAAGGAATTTCAGATGATGGCCATAGCAAGGAATTGATAGATTGAGGTTCAGATGCTGAATATAGAACCCATTGTTTTGAGGTTGATAAGGTTCAACAATTTTGATGATATGTCTAAATGCTCTTGCCACTCTACTTCTTGTTTGTGTCTGATGCTACTATGCCCTAAAGACCTTCACACATAAGGTAATGTGAAATGCAATTAAGTGGAACACATGGATCATCTATTAATGCAATAATTTTAAATATCAAAAATTGATTATTGGATGAAATACCTTCATCTTGAACAAGTACCAAAGCTTATTTCAAGAGTGTTTTGAGGCTTGGAAAAAATGAGCTCCAGGTACCATCAACCCTAAGAAGAACCAGAAAATGGCCTCTGTGTAGATTCATAAGAAGCAGGATCTAATTTTTGAGTGCATTTTATCTGCACAGCTCCCATTAAGAACCTGCAAAGATGTGAAATTTCGGGAGGTCTTGCACAATTGGACCCCCAATGTGAATGGTTATGCTATCAACAAGTTTCCCAATTGGCCTATAACTTGGATTGACATCGCAAGGCCTCCCTTCTTCAAATTCTCAATCAAATAATAAGAAAACTACAATCTATTGTGAAATTGATGCATGGACCACAAAGGTTAATTTACAATTGTACTTAGAAATATTTATCCAGTGGATTTAATATTAATTCCTCAATCTGAACACTTTTCTGATTGCATTTGAGGATATTTATGGTAGTCACTCAGGTAAGGCATTTTTGTGTTTTTGGAATGAAATGGAAGAGTCTGGCGTCCTGATGTGGCTGCATTTATTCACTGGTGATAACACTTTGGTGAATCTAATAACGGCAAACCACATCAAGACAAAATATTCACAAGTTGGAATCGAATGTCCTTATCAAGAGAAATACCACCAATCTTCATTCCATGTAATTTTCCTGGTAGTCAACAAATTTATCAGAAAAATGGGTCAGCTAGCCATAGACAATTTTCTATTTTTGATCATTATGTTCCTGAAAATGAGTTTGAACTGCATAAAAAACTCATGAAAGTGATAGTACCATCCATTGAGTCAAATGTGAGGTTTTTATGTGGAAAAATACCTTTGCAGTTTAGTTACTAATGAGGCTCTACCTTGAGCCCTGAAACACAATGAAATTAACTCCGTTACTCATGTGAGCAATCAATGAGGTTGGTTGAGAGATCTGAATACGCAAAATCTGGAGACACAACAGCCTTGGGTTGAAGAACCTTTGGGCCATCATCAAGAGCCCACGGTTTTACATATCCCCTCCTATCCTCAAGCAGACCTAGAGATCACAGAAGGAGAGCACCATGGAAAGGAAGATTCAGCATCCCAAGCTCTCAGGGAGCTATTCTTCCATATTAGAGCTTCAAAAAAGAAACAATTGCAATTTAATAATATCTAAAATCAAAAATTTGATCTAAAGTCATCACTAGCACCTTTCTTAAGCTTCGAGAAGAAATGGTTATTATTTTTTATTTTTTTATTCTTTCTTTCTAGCTATTACTACCAGAAGAGGCTCCCAATACTCCCTCAAATCAGATGAAGGTAAAATCAGAAGTGGAAATTATTCCACAAAAGAAAAAAGAAAGCAAACAATCCCCAATGGAACATAATAAACACAAGGAAGTGCCTTATCTGAAAGGCAAGTAATTCAGATTTCTATTATTTGCAAACCAAAATTAGAACTAAGTCTAAATGCTTCAATCAGAAATGAATACAATTCAGAAGGCTCAAATAGACATATAATTGATCCTATACAAACAGTATTAAACAGTGTAAAAAGACGAGGATTGGGAAATGTTCACCCAGATCCACCAAGGTGTGATGAAATCTTGGAGCTTTTAAAATAAATTCCTTCAAGAGGAGGAAATAAGAAAATGATCTAATGTATGGAATGCACTATCATCAAATTCTTTACTCATAAATATAAAGGAATTTCACCAAAAGAAGAGAGAGAAGATAAAGGTAGAAGCACAAGTAGCTCCTACTAGAAAGTCTAAAGTCAACCAAACTCCCAAAGAGAGCAAGAAAAATAAAAAGACGAGTTGTAATAAGCCATAATACCTAATTATAAGATCCTCAGAGTCCAAACATACTCCAAGGAAAATGTTTTCAACATGGCCAGAACCTTACTTAAGTTCAAGGCCAAGGAGAAACAAATATTGATAAAAACATCTTTCCCCAAGAAATAGCATTGTCTCCTGATATTGTAAGTACTTAAGCAGAAATGAAAAATAACATATTACCTTTTAATGGAATAAACAGTATCTTATTATAGTTGAAAGACACAAATAACAGTCTATTATTCTTATCCCAAACTTCTGTACAAAATAAGAGAGAAATAGATAATATATATTTTATTGTTGAAAATAACAAATAAAAAGCTTTAATTAGAAATACTCCAGAATTGGTACAATGACAAGACAAGTTATATAAACAAATATAAAAAATTTAATATAAAGCCTTAACAATCAATTATGAATGAAGTATTGATAATTTAAGAGAAAAGAGGAATATATTATCAATATCTGTTTAAGGATTCAAAAAAAATACTTTCTCACACCAAAAAAGACTTTTGGACCATGTAGAAAAAGGTGATGAAGCAAGAATGAATCTGAAAGATGAAATTCAAAATGAAATTATGATAATTACTGAGAAAGTGATGTTACTGAAATATTCCAGAGTTATTAACAGCAATTTCCCATATAACAAGTCCCGTTAAACAAAAATCAGAAACAATGAATCCTTTAATGGAAAAATTAATCCAGAGTGACAATAATCAAATTCTACTTAAAAAAGTACCTCCACTCAAGGAATGGCCAAAATTCATAGGAGAAGGTGAATATAATCATATATTGTTTATCAAAAAAATCTATCTGCTCCGAAAGATAATGCCATAGCAGATGAACTATTAAATCTGAGATTACACTCATTATTTAAGAAATCTGAAAAGAAATGGTACTATGGCATAATACAGGAAAATGGCAAGAACACATAGTGTTGGTGGAAAAAAGAATACTCAAAAATTGGAGAAATTATTACTGGAAGTATAAAATGGAGAATGCAGTTCAAAATTGATTTTTTGACCCAAAGAAGGACAAGACTTCAACTTCATTCCTAAAAAGGTTGAAAGGTTGAATTCCCTATACCCAGAAATTTCACAACAAATGTTGCATAGGAAAACACTTAAGAAATGGAGAGGAGAACTAGAACATGCCCTCAGAAGTAGGTTAAGAGAACAATGTTTCACAGAAAGATACATTAATGCACTAGAAAATATTGTGGCAAGAATGAAGATTGGAAGAAATTGGAAGAAATTGGACATAAAAAGTCAAAATAAATAATTTACTAAGAAATATTCAACAAAACCTGCAAAAACCAATAATATCAATGGGAAAAGCAAATTCCATAAGCTTGGTAATATTGGGCACTAAGCAAATAATTCCCTTAAGAAAGAAAACATTAAGGAAATTGTGGAAACAGAAGACCACACTGACAAAGATGACTCTGATTGTGAAAAAGAAAACAAGGAATAAGTGAATTCTGAAAGTGATGTACTGAATATAATAAATTCCCAAATTAATGAGATTTATTTAACTTGGGAAGTATTAGATGTCAAATCTGTTTTGAAACAATTTTAAACATCTGATACATGCCTTACAAACATACAATATGCCCAACTGCATATAATCAAGCCTAAAAAAGGAGTGGGCTATACAGCTGGGAAGTCTAGTATAAGAATTTTTATGATAAACAATTGAGAGTAAATTATCAATTGGGACACAGGTGCATAATTTACTTGTGCTGAAAAAAGTTATCTCAATATACTTATACCAGATTTTGAAGATAAGCTTATAAAAGTACAAGTCAAAATTTGTAGCGCAAGTGAAAGCATGAAGCCCCTTGGAATTATTGATTTAAAATTAATTTTTTCACAGACATCTCAATTTATACAACAAGAGGAGGAGTTTTCAGTAATGGAAAACGGCACCAGTAACCACTTCATACCTGATATTGATTACTTATCAATTTATGGCAAACATATTCCAAACAAAAAGGATAGAAAATATCATCAGCTGATTCTGAGCTTATGGACTATATTTCAGAGACTCATATGATCTTACCCATTATTGGTGTACCCTAATATTAGCTCTTGAGATGGAATAAAAGATATCAATTCACTCATAATCTGGGAGAAATTCTGAAATGTTGAAGAAATTTTATAATCCAATACTACCTTATGACACTTTGAAGAAAGAATTAGTTTAAATTCACCAAAAAGAAGGATGGTTCAGAACAATCCTTGATAAATTAAGAAATCATGCAAAAAGAATGTATGCAATATTCTTTCAAATAAGCAAAACACAGGTGGGAAAAAAGTCACATTCCACCAGATTTTAAAGTAGGAGACCTAGTCCTAGTATCAACTTTATCTTTTAATAAAATTGAAAGGCCAAATAAATTGAAAGATTCTTTTTCTGGAACTTTCATTATCAAAGCCCTAAATGGCCCTAATGATGTGAAACTAGAGCTAACAGGTGATCTCATGAATAAACACCCAATACTTCCTTCAAATCTGTTGAAACCTTAAAGTTCAAGTCATGAGGAATAATTGACCTTAAGAGGTATGCAACCACTTGGAGCTCCCCCTTTAGAAGAAGGATAAGAAAATAAGGGGGAAAGTCCTTAAAGAAAGAAGCAAAATGAAAAAAAAGAAAGAGAACACCTTGTGAGGAATATAGAATCATCTCAATAAGATGAATGGATACTTGAGAAGGATATAACTAATTTTCATAAATTGTTTAGAAGGTTCAGGAATGAAAAAAATAAAAAAAGAAATCAACGATCTAATAATTATTAAGCTTCAAGACTAAAAACTTCTATTTCAGAGGTAGGAAACTGGCTGATATACTAAACAGCTATATCAGATTGTAGTTCAAACTTTGATGGTGGTAGGGAACAAAAGCCTTTGAGATATGACCACATGTCCAAAAATGTCACAAAACTTATAAAACGTTTTTCAATGAATATTATTCAAAACTAAATCACTAAAAATGGATTGAAGAAAGTAGAAATTCCATAAAAAGGCATGAATTCTTGATTCTCTCAGGGACAAATGAATAAAAATATGGAATGAACTAAACAAATGGATCCCCCTTCCAATAGTAAATATATGACTCTTCAATTTCCCATCTGTAAACCCAATACTTACTGAAATAGCTGGATATATGCACTGCTATGATCAATGCATATCTTGATGGGTTTTAGCTACTATCTTTTTAGATACAAACTATAAAGATATTATCCAAAGTCAAAGTTACCACAAAATAAATGTAAGAATAAATTTATAGATTTTATTTGAAAAGATATAAATAAAGGTATGGATAATAAGTAGAGATTAAGAAAAAATATTTATATCAGCTGACCACTCAAAACCAAAATTGGTGCAAACCAAAGAAAGTGAATATTTGGAATCTACTAGATCATATATGAAGAATGGTGTATTTTATGTCATGATATATAAGGTATTTCCCTTTAAAAACAGTCCTCAAATTTTGGAATAATGAATTTCAACGGAAAAGATTACTGACACAAGAATTCATCGAAAATAAGGTTTTTATTATGTCATAATATCCTCTTTAAGCATCAGTAAGGAAATTACATGCTATTGAAATAAACTCTTTGAATTTCAGTTTTGTGCAAACCTAAAATTTTATCAAAGATCAAAGTCAAGGCTTCCAATGGATAATTTTTTATCTTTGACTCTAATCTTAATTTAACTATAAAAGTCAAATACAAGACAAAAATTTTGGCTATTGGTATTTTATTATTGAAAGTATCTCAAATCATGAAAAAACTCAATTATCATCCAAGATTATGATTTCAAGAAATTCAAGTTTTATTGATAGCTTTAAGTTACGGTGCAATAATGAGATAAGAATGTTTAATAGTGATTTTATCATCACTAAGCCGTGAAATAATGCTAAGATCCGGCAGATAGCATCATTGCACAAGTTCTATGAAGTATCTTGTCACTAGGCTTGGGGATTGCTAATATATAAACACTCGTTTTTCCCCTGTTTCTACCTCAGATGCATCAAATTCAATAAAAATTGAATATAAAGGTAAAACGCTCTGTTCTTGTAAAGAAGACTCTTATATGCTAAAATCATAATTTTATACCATGTAATAATCACTCAACCTTTTGTAATTATGTTGATATTTTGCTAAAAAATTTGGAAAATTTTCTTGAAATATCTAAATCCACATAAAAATATTAAGAATTGTATTTCTCTCTATTTTTAATTACAACTACATTCAAAATAAGCTTCAATTACTTTGAAAGGTGTGAAACCAACCAAAACTATTACATCAAGTGTTAAAAGTGGGTTTTTTTTCACTTAATCATAATATTTCTCTCTTAATTTCTCTCTGAAATTATCTTGTATGAATATAAATAGCATTCATATTAATTTATAGCTTTTATATTGGTAATAATTTAGTTCTGAATTGCTTTTTATATATTAAATAATAATTTTTTACACAATTCATATTTTTTGTTAACAATAACAATTAGCCTTAATACATTAGATGTTAAAATATTCATATTTGTATTTTATTATATTATGCTCATAATATAATCTATATTATTTATTATTTATAGATAATATAATATATTTTAATTCAGAACTACAATAGTATTTTGTTATTTTAATTATCTTAATTTCTATTATTCATTTTTTTGAATCATTCAGGGGGAAATAAGTAAAATATTAGTAATTTTTACTTCTTGTTTCACAGACAAACCTTAAAAATCAAAAGGTTGATTAAAAAGATCAGGAAGAAGCGAGTTAAGTTAGCTTTAGAATACATATTATAAGTTTCCCCAGCCTTAATTTAAAGGCTTTAAGGAACTTCTCTTGAAGAAAAGGAGTAGCTTAAATCACTTAAAATGTCTTCTAATATATATTCAAGACTTTGAAACCACAAGGCTTCATTATTCCTGCCCCCTTGGATTTATGCAACTCTGTGTTAGTAAATACAAATATCCAATAGGGGCACTGGTTGATACAGGCTCAGAGCTAAAAATCATTAGCAAAGATTCGGAAATAAAAGGCCCAATTCCAAAAAGAAGCTTAAAAATAAATCTCAGAGAAATTGGAGGACATACAACATCATTAATTGGAATTTCCAAATTTAAACAAGTAATTTTTCCCTCAGGAGAAGAAAAACACATTCACTTCTTTATTTCAAAGGGAGATTTTAATACAGTAATTGGAAGGCCCTTCTTGAAAGACAAAAGCTTCATGTTAGACTTTTTAAAAAAACAAGGAGAAATATTCAGTTACTGAGGATCAGATGGAAGAAGATTATGTATGACAATTGGAAAACCCCAAATGTTTGGATGGCAAACAGGGGCACCAAGAGGAATGGAGATTTGCTGAATAGGGAAAAGAAGGAGTTTTCTTAGTAAGGTAAAATAAAAATAATTTGAAGATAAAAAATAAAAAGGGGAAGGTATTTAAATATGAAGCAAAGAATAAATTCTATTAATATCAAATCTATGGAAGGTAATTTACATGAAAGATTATCCATGATGGATAGGAGAATAGAGCATAAAATTTGAGAGGAAGTGGATAGAGAGCAAGAGGCAGAAACACAAGAGCTCCAAAAAGGACTATCATTACAAGAACTAGCATGCTAAAGTCATTTTCTTGGTAATTAGAAAAATCAATAAAAGAAAACAAAGGAATGGGCTACATTTTATATCAAGAAGTGAAAGGAATGGATGAACAGGAATCTAAAACATTCAAGTGAATATGATGATTATTTAAAAAACAAAATATCTCAAGAAAAGACATTAGGCTCAAGCCCATTCTCTGATTTCCATAAAATCAATGATGAACCCAAAGAAAACAAAAGTTATATCTCAGAACAAGAGGAAAAATCAAATTGGTATATGGGAGAAGTCAATGAAGAAGAGATGGAAAATCAATCAACGTATAAGCCAATTGATACCAATAATATTTTATATAAGGTTTTGGTTAATGGCTCAGAAGACATAGAAGAACCACCCATACATAGTAGAAAGAATCTTTTTGGAATATTTGACAACCCAAAGTGCCCACAAGGTATAAAATTGGAATTAAAATAAGAAATAAAGAATTGTAAAAACTCCAAAGACTCGTTGTAAGATATTAGAAATGAAATTCCTGAATTCTTGAGATATCAAGAATTTATTCAAAAATAAAATAAATAGGGGAGACTAATCAAGCTCATGAATTCCAAATATTTGATATTCCTCATGATCCTCCAAAGAAGAAACTGAAGCACCATCAAGCTTATGAAGATATTTTAGAGGAATAAATGAATCATTCATCCTTAAATGCAGAAAGATAAAATTATCTGTAGACTAAAACCCAGAAAGCAAATTTAGTAGAAGTGGAAGTGTCACCATTGAAAAAGGAACTCATGAACACTAATATGCCAGATCATTTGAGCCCACAAACCCAGGGAGTATTGATAGAGAAAAAAGCATTTCTTGGATGAAGAAAGCTGGGTTTCCTGAATGGTAATTACCAACACCTGAGGAAGAATCACATTGCATCCTCACCACACCTACACACAGTGCCCTGCAGTCCACCTCTGAGCTTCTCAAGGAAGTACTTCTTCATATCAATTTAGAAATACTTTGTTGACATTTGTCATTATTTTGGCATGGTATGAGAAAGCTGTATAAATTGACTAATTTTTGTAGTGTCATAATTCTTAAATACATTGAATCAAAAGATAATGTCAGGCTTTCACTCAAAACCAGAGCACATGCATGAGATCCAAAATACCATAAAATCAATGGTAGAGTAAAAGCCAATAAGCATTGACATTACCCCAGAGTTCTCAAAATTTCACTTAGAAGGAAGAGGAAAGCCACCTATTTCCAAATTTACCACTACCATGACCATAGCAGAAGGAATAACAAGTTTATTCCAGCTTAAAAAAACAACTGAGGATAAACCTTGATTTTCACCTCTAATGCAAGATCCAGGAAAAGAGGACCAATACCACCAAATTTGTCTTCAAAATGGATCTTTTGATTAGTGCTATCTAAAGGTACTAAAAAATTGAAATAGAACCAAAACTACAGAATTCATGGTCAAACAAAGATCAAATAAGGGTAAATTAAATATTCAAAGCTCATATAGCTTATACCGCTTTAGTGTGAAATACTGAAGATGGGGTCTTTTTTGAAATAGAACAATAAGAGCTCTCTGACGGTACCATCATTACCCCTGTTTCTCACCTTTATCAAGCTTTATTACACAAAATAACTCAACACAGGGCTTAGGATAAATCTATATCTGAAAAATGTAATTAAAATGTGGTATAAATTTTCCATAGTTAATGCTACCAATACCAAATGAGGTACAAATTTGTAGATCCAATCCATGACTCAAAAATTGAACCAAATTTGAGCTTTCAATCTTTAAAACTGAAAAAGGTATAGCAGCTTTAAGGTCACAATCCCACAGTATTTCAGAAAACCCAATACTGTGGGACACTCCCATATTCTTGAATATGAGGTGTTAAATCTACAAAGAATCTTTTATCATTCCATACCTCATAGTTTGGCCTGTATTTTGTCCCTATACATGATCTGTACAGAATTCTACATGTCACACATGTCAGAAGAGGGCTGTGAGGTACCCAGATGAAAATATTCATCCTGTATTGGGGAAACACTGTCCACATTTGAGTTGAAAGCCATATCTGTTACCAATACAAGCTATACAGGACCTAATAAACAGTAATAAAACCTTCTGGAGTGAAAAACACTTCACTACTTCTATGTGGTAGGGATTAATTGTACTCCCACCCCATTTCAGGACAAAGACGGACCTTTTCTTCCAAAAAGAGGAATCCCCATCCTTCTCTTGCATTCCTACATATTAAAACAATCAAAAATGGCTGTACTCTTGGAAAATAATGAAGTATACTTTGAGTCTTAAGTATTGTATTGATTATTATAGTTAGTCAATTGATAATTAGTGCACTAAGGACTTTCAGAAGCACGCGCCACCACCATTTCCTCATATTAAAGCCCAAAAAATACATCAAAGAGCTTTTCATAATTATATAACAATTTCAAAGTCATGGTTAAAATCTTAAACACATTTTGAATACAGTTATCATAGACTCAGCCTGACATTTTGGGGGTCTGGTTGCGCTTTAGAGCTTATTTTAGGTGTAAAAAGTGTTTTTGTTCTTTACTCTATATTGAAATCATCATCATTACTTTTTAGTATAAATATCAGCTCAATAAAAACAATAATATATAAAATATTATATATCATGATTTTTTCAGTGGTATATAACCATATACCAATTTTTCTTGTTTTTTATGTATTTTATATGTGGTTGATATAATTTAATTGCCATTGTCAAATTTGGGTGTGTTTTGTTTGATATAATAAAAATAAGATCCTTATGATATTCTTTTAACTAGTTCAACAAATCCCCTGTACTGTAAATAACAGCTTCAGAGGTTATGATTGGATACATTTATAGTTTAAATTGCTCTTATGAAAACACTTCTTTCAAATTATTCCTGTTAATTAAAAAAGAAACTGTGGGATGTGACCTACATTAGTAACCATACAGCTGTCAAACAGTATTTGTGATGTGAAAATTCATATTAAAAAACCCACAGTTACCATAAAGTGGTGTAATACAGCCACATATTTCAGAAGAGGCCACTCTTTGATGTGCAGAAGCATAGTAAACAGCCATATCTGACATTAAGCCTTCATATTTGGTCTACTGTTGTGGTATTCCATACCATTTGTTTTCACCAGGCTCAAGCTCATAGTACCCCAAAACAGCAGTAAATCCAGCCTACAGGCAGACTTACACTCAAATTTTACACCAAAAGGTCAATTTTACAGAAAGAAGCTGGATTTAACTCATAAAAACATGGCACAGGCACCAAATGGCAGTGTATGTGCTTAAATAAATTACTCAATTTCATTATGCATATGTAAAAATCAAGTTACATATAGTAAACTAGTTACAACAAATAAGGTACCACCCTTTAAAATACACACCCCACCCAGCTTTACACCCCCTTACAGCCACAGGACTCATGCAGCAAGAAAATGACACATGCATTAGTTATACAGCCAACTTGCATTCAAAGTCACACAATGCAAAGCCCAGCCCCATGGAATTCCTGCAATTCATTTACAACACAGCCACAGGAGTACCTTATCTTATATCCAAAGTAACCCCACTTGAAAACTTAAAACAGAATCAAATTTCTTTACACCACTCATCAACTCATGCAAACCAAAGCTAGTTACAACAAGCTGCATGCAGTACACACCTTCAATTAAATCTCAACCACATGACTATGTACACCATGTATCAAAATCAAAAATCACATCATCTCATACATAACAGCAAAATTCACCAGTGCAAGAAATTATCACCTGACTTCATTTTAATGTTCAAAAAGAAGAAAAACAACCATGACACCTGCATAAATTACACAGCCACTTCTACCAAACCTAAAATAGGACATATGCAAAGGAATTACAAGGTCATAATGTGATACTGCATCCAACAACAGAATATCATGTGACAGGAAAGCAGCTGTGCACAACAAAAATCCCCAGCCAAAATTGAATCACCTCATGTATGCAAGGAAAATTGAAGAATATCACATCATAATTAGTTCACAAAAAGACAATCATGTGATAAATGGAGGCTGTGAAGAGAGAAAATTATCACCAAACCTTAAATCACCTGGCCCATGCAAGAAAGGTCCTCACCAAAAATGGACTCACAGGATGAGATCAAGAGGAATTAAAGTGGAAAAAGATAGCTCCCATGGAGGGCCCCCTGGGCTCCCAAAAGGTATAAATAGAGGGGCTCTCTCCCCCCAAATTTCAAAATCCCCCCATGCAAATTATATCCCCTGCACATTTCAAACACAGGAATAATTCATCCCTCATCTGGGAGGTAGTCCAGTATATTATAGTAAATTTACTTGCCCAGTAGCTAAGCTCAGTGGAAGTATAGTGCTGAAGATTACCCAGTAGCTAAGGTCAGTGGAATCTTATTATTATTAAAATAAAAATAAAAATTATCTAGTACCCAAGATTAGGGTTACTACTCTATCAAAATACTTTATCCAGTAAAATTACCACCATTTATTAAGACTTAAAAATAACTTAACCCTCTAAAAATTCAATATCAAAGAACCTTACATCTTAAATTTAACAAATACAATTTTATCTTCTTATCAACAACTCTTAAAAAAATAACAAACCTTTCAAGAATTATTTTACTCTATTATAACTATACCTTAACAAAATTACCTTTATCAACACCAATCAAATTTTCCAGAAAACCTTAAATAACCTAAAATACCAAGGATTTATCACCAAGAAGAAACAACTCACCTCAATTTAACCAAAAATATTAAAATTAATCAGACAAGTATTTCATTAAGATCTCAAAATTAACCAAAATAACTGACATTATTTTTTATATTATTTATTGAATAGGTCTGATCTGAGACTGCTGAATTTTGTCTTCTGCTGTTGTAAAGCCACTTACTAATTTTATTTTGGTTTGTGAGCTCCAAGGAAGATTTTGTTCAGTATTTTAGGAGGGGCAGCCAATACACCCTTGCCACCCTTGGTTACAGGAGTTATTAGCAATTCAAAACTAGTTACCTGTGATTTGCCCCTCCAGGTACTGCCTCATTTTAGTCCCACACAAGAGGATTTCCCACACTAGTGGAAAAGAACTTCATACCACTGGAAACACAATCACAAGGAAATACTGCAGTGACACCCTCAGACACAGACAATTTGGAGAAGGAAAAAGGAAAGAGGAACAGTGAATCCCTCATCAAAAGCAAGAAGTGGACATTCATTTCTATTCAGAGGGGCAGAAAAGCACAGAGCTCTGCCTCAATAGAAGGTAAATAAACCTTGATAACTTGTAAAGCAAAGATAGCAATAATTCACCCAGTTGTAACTTCTAAAGGCAAATTTCCCAAAGAAGTTGAACATAAATTTGTAAAAAACACAGGAAAAAGTAAATACCCCAGAAACCCAAGGTTGTTGGCTGATTTCAGAAATTGTTATCATGTCCCCGGTACATGTGAGCCTTAGAGGTAATTTCATATACCCAAAAGACCACAAATACAAAAATAACATATTAATATAAATAAAATAAGTTTATTTATATTATTAAAATAAAAATAAAAATATAAATATAAAATTATATTAAAAATAAGAAAATTAATTACAATTTAAAAATAAAAATACATTAAATTTTGTAAATATAAAATTACATTTCTACTTGAAAAAATTAAGTAAAAAGGAAATTTTAACCAAATTGTGAAAAAATAAATAAATTTGGAAAAGAGTTAAATAAAAATTATTATAACTTTTTATCCAATAAATAAACACATAAAGATTATTTCACCATTGGATTCCTCATAAAAAATCAGGTGGGGTCACCTCTGAGTGAAATTCTTGTAACTCAACTCTAAATAAGCTTAAATTAAGTTTTTAGTATTTTCAAAACAAAAGTTGAAAATCCTCAAAACTTTAATTCAATTCACACCACATGTGGTGTTAACCATCAATTTTTGTGTTAAAATTGAGGTGTTGTGTTTAGCTTAGAAGTTATGAGGAATTGAAGTATTTTCAATTGAATTCAATTGAAATGTCAAAATGTGCGCGTGTATTACATAAGTGAACTTTTATTTACATATGAGGTGTCAATTATTACTTTATTGTACTGTACAATTGAATTGAATTACATATGTTAATTATAAGTATAATACATGATGAGGAATTAAAGGAAAAAATAAATTGGAAAGATTAAATTTGGGGGGGAAAAGGAACTCCAGCTCTAAGGGGGAGCTAGACCCCCAAAATTGTTGCTGACAGGCGTGGGATGTCAAAATTCACGCAAAAGTTCATCACTTTTGGCCTGGAATTGAGCTACAGGGTCTGTGAACTCAATTGATGATGAGGTTTTGATACCAACTGGGGTAGTTTTAGCTGTTGCCAAGAGGGTAAAACTACCCTTAAGATAAAACAAACATAGTAAAAACAGTTTTAACTGGTTGCTACGCCGCTTACACACATTTTGACGTGTTTTGAAGGCTCTAGACCAGGTATTGCTATAGTAATAGCTGATTTAAGGGTCTGAAATGGCTAAAAATGGCTAAAAATGGCTTAAACCAGCCCTTTTTGGTCTGAACCAGGGTTCAATGATGCCATAATTGGCTTTTCTGTTGTCAGACTGTTTTTCACGACTGAAAAGAGTAAGTTTTACTTTTGGAGTAAGAGAATTGGTGGCTATAAAAGAATGTCTTCTTTGCCCCACTTTTCTCTTCATGTTATAATCTTTTCCTTTTATTAATTAGTTTAAACACTGTTAAACCAATCAATAAAAGATTCCAACTACCATTTTTAAATCATTTTAATCCTTTTAACCACGTGAAAAAATCATTATAATCATTGTTCGTAACTCTTATAATCATTTTTACCCCTGAACCACCCCAAAAGTGAATTAAAGCATCTTTCATCACCATAAACTTTGTCACTTTGTTTCCAAATTCACTCTGGTCACTTTTGGGTGTGTTTTCTCTTCAATATTCTTTTTAAAGACTTTGTTCTTTAATTAATTACTTGCAGTGCTTTGCTCAATTAATTCCAATTGAAATTGCTCTTGAAGAAATTTCTTTTGTAGCCTTAAAATATCTCTTGTAGAGTATTTTTTGGATAAATTTTTATTGTTGGTAAAACAATAAATCTTTATAATATTATTGTTTTATACTAATAAAGTTATAAACAATAAGATTGGTGTGTCTTCTCTTAAAAATAATATTTCTTACTATTTTTAATTGATTTTTACCTTATACAAATTTTGAGGACAGGAAAAGTACTTGATTTTTAATCAAAGTTTATATCCACACCTTACAGTACACCTCAGAAGCCCTAGAGTACCAAGGAACTAGCCAGAGGAGAGGATAGGACTGTTTAGATAAAGAAGAACCATTTTTGGAAAGAATGAATAATAGAAGGATACTCAGGGAGATCATTTCCACCCTCCAATTCACCTTCAAATTCAACAGATACCTCAGGAAAAGGACTGGGTAGACTTGAATCAAGTTCTTACCCTTTAAAATGGAGAAGGGAAAGCAAAAGGTTCAACCTCTATTCACACTGGGCAGAAATTGGGGAGGATTCAAGCAGATATGTCTCAGAAAGATATCTTTCAAGGAACTTATGTAAATAACCAAAGGTTGTAATCCCAACAAGAAGTTCAAGCTCTTAGAAAAGAAGGAAGCCAATATAAGAGAGAATCAAGCCCCCATCAAAGCTATAGAGGAACAATGGAACCAAAAAGAGCATACTGTGACTCCTTCATGGTTACAAGGAGTGGAAAACCAACCAAGCTCACAAGTGACTTCACACCCCTAAGAAACCAAAATATCAGTAGCCGTTATTCACCATTCTTAACAATCCCAGGCAGTTTCCAGGAGAAGACATAGACCAAGGGGCAAGGACAACACTGCTTTCAACCAGAGGTAGAAAGAGTCAGAACCTATGACCAAGAAGCTGTTGAGCTTAGTGAAGGAAGTACAAAAAAGCAAGAAATGATTCCAAATAAATCTTATGGAATCAGTAACCCTGCAATTAGAAATGATATCCCCACTCAGAATGAAGACAGTGTTGTAACACCTGAGAGCAGCATGAGTGTCAGTCTGAGTCTATGATAAAGTAATAATAAGTGTATTTCCAAATTCAACGCTGACAGTGAAATGGACAAGAATCATAAAAAGTGATTTAATAATAATATTCTGGGCTTTACGTTTGGGGGATAGTGGTGGAGAATGCTGTTGAAAGCCCTGGATACAGTTTAAGCAACTGGTTTGCTATAATACAGACTAGAAAAGCTAATACCATACCTCTACCCAATTAATTACCAAGGGTATCACTGTTGGTTAGCAGTTGTACTGTGTAGGAGCTCAAGAGAAGGATGGGGATTTCTTTTTTGGGAAGAGAAAGGTGCCTTTTTATCCTGAAATGGGGTGGAATGAACATTGATACTTTCCCTTCAGAGGAGGGGAAGATTTTTTCTCTTCTAAGGAACGTCTTGTGGTTATTCAGAAACCTGTATACCCTGTGGTGGGCTCAGATGTCGTTTTGGAAACTACATCTGGGCAGTTTTCACCAATACATGGTGAAGTTTTTATTTGGGGACCACAAAGCCTTCTTATGGCATGTATGACACATAGCATACTGCACAGAACCTGTATGGAAACCCCATACTGTCTACCCTATGAGTTATTTCACCAGGGCAAATCTTGCGTCAATCGTCAGCAATTGACTTCACGTTGCACCGCGGTCAGTATAAAATCTTGCTTCAGTTGCATTAGTGTCACATTTTAGTCACTGGATTTAGTGGTCCATGTCACGTCAACGTCAAGACAACATCAATTGTCACATGTGTCACATGAGAATTTCACTAAAAGCCCAAACCCATTTCAACACTATTAGCAATGCTTGGGTAATTACACCTCATGGTGCTACCCAGCAGTTTGGCATGCTCACATTTTTAGATGAGATGACTTCTGCCCCGCCTGCTGGTCATATCACCCCTTTACCATGCCTACTCTCATGCTTGAATTTGCTTCCGCACCCCCTTAATCCTCCCAACTCTTAGCATGCTTAGCTTCCCGCGCTGCCCTCCAGATGAGGTTCCAAAACTGCCCCCCCATCTCCACCCTCACCACTCCTTACGCTTTCACACCCCCGCCCTTACCAACTTTACGCTTGCAGAGTGCCCTCTGAACATTGCTCCAGCGCTGCGCACCATGCTTACACTCACGTGGTGCCCTCCCGACATGCCTCCGACACAGGTTATCATCCTTACACTCGGGAATGCCCTCCCAACATGGCTCCGATGCTGCATACCATCCTTACGCTCACCTGGTGCCCTCCCAACATGCCTCCAACACAGCTTACCATCCTTACCCTTGTGTAGTGCCTTCCCAACATGGCTCTGACACTGCGTACCATCCTTACGCTCACAGGATGCCCTCCCATAATGGCTCCAACTCCGGGTACCATCCTTACCCTTACGTGGTGCCCTCCCACCATGTCTTCTCCGTCATTTACCATCCTCATGCTTCCGTATCAGATCCATAGGGTATGGTGGCTTGTTGGTGTACACAATGAACGCAATCGAAGGAATATGCTGAGCGGCCTTCTCTGCCAACAGGATCTAAGGGGAGATTGGTCAGTATATTCACAATGTTGGGGTTAGGGTTTAAATAATGAGACTCACAGATTAAAACCTAATAAGTGGACTATCTAAGAAAAGAATTGTGTCTCCTGTTTCCCCGACAAAACCATTTTACTTCATATCATTCAAATGGAACACTTTGCTTAGTCCTTACCTCATGAGCGTTGAATAGTTCAAAAGTTGACTTTAGTAGGTTTCTCACTAGTCAAATTTATCAAAGGTCTCACAGGGAAGTGATTTCATTTGAATGATATGAAATAATTTGAAACACATTGCCTCCTTCAATTTCCCAACAGATTATATTTTGCAAATGCAATACAATTTCAATACAAGGTTTGTCAGGCTGAGTCTATGATAAGAGTAATAAAGTGTATTTACAACTTTTAGCTATGACTGTGACACGGTGTATAAAAGTTAAAAAGGTTTTATAAGAGTTGAAGATGGTTCTAATTTAATAATAAAGGGCTTTACTATAGTGGATATAGTGGTGGTGAGCGCTGTTGAAAGCCCTGGGTGCAGCTTTACCTGTTGGGTTACAATAATAAAGACTACAATTATTAAGATTATAATAATACCTGATTATTACCCAAGAGTAAAACTGTTTTTGACAGTTTACTACGTAGGGTATTCAAGAGCAGGATGAGGAAAGGTTTTTGGCTGTGAAAAGCCCTCCTTTTATCCTGAAATTGAGGTGAAAAGGTGATTAAACCTTTTCACGTAGAGGGAGTGAAGATTTTTCACTCCCCATGACAGGCTTGTGGTTTGCAAACAACCTGTATACACTGTATTGGGCTCAGATGTGGTTTTGAAACCACATCTGGGCGGTTTTCACCAATACAGGGTGAAAATTTTCATCTGGGGACCTCACAGCCTGATTCTGACGTGTATGACGCGTAGAATGTTGTACAGAAACTGTATGGGACCCCAGTATTGACTGACATATGAGGTATTGAAGTAAAAACATGCTTCTTTGTCTGTTGACACCTCATATTCATGATTATGGGGTGTTATCCCATGGTAAGGCTGTATATGACAGCTGGTGGGATTTTGACCTTAAAATGGTCATAACTCTGTCGGTTTTTGAGATATCAAGCTCAAAGTTGGTTCATTGAATAGCTCTATATAAGCTCTACACAATGGTACCCAACTTGACATGGTTATCATTAGATATGACAAAGTTATCCCATGTACAAGTATTTTGTACATTGGCGTGGTTTGGGCAAAAAGCTGTATTAAGCTTGTTTGGCCAATAACTTCTGTTGTAGTTGAGTTATGGGGAAATGGATGACACCATCAGATAGCCCTGATTGTGCTCTTTCCAAAAAGACCCCACTTTAAGTATCTCACACTAAAACTGTAAAAGTTAGATGAGAGGTGAATGTTTTGTTCACCCTTATTTGGTCTGAATTTGACCATAACTCAAGTAATACTGGTGCTAGCTCAGTTTGGCTGGTACCATTGGATAGCCCTGGCTTAGAGCTTCATTTTGAATACCCATTTGATGGGGTTAAGCCTCTCCTTCTAGAATTTAGATGAGAGGTGAAAATTAAGGTTTATGCTCAGCAATGACTTTGAGCAGGAATAACTTTGTTATTTCTTGTCCTATGGTGATGGGACTTGTATTTTCAGAAAGAGGTGAGTTTCCTCTTTCTTTTGATACCTTTTGAGCTAATTTGGCTCAGTTCCATGTTTTGGTGGTATCTTGGCTATACCATTGATTTATGGTATATTGGCTGTCATGCTTGTGCTCTGGTTTTGAGTCACAGGCTGACATACCCTCCCTCTAAAAAAGGCTCATCATTGATGAGACTGTTCAGTCCTCCTAGAGGCTCTGAATCTCCTTAAATGAAGGTTCCCATCTGGTATGGCATCCTCTGCCAACCATTTGTCTTTATCAGCTGTCTGGTTTTTGAATCTGACTAGGTATTGTCTTTGATCCTTTCCATTAAGTCTGATTTTTCTGGCCCTGATGATTTTACTCACAGGTCCAGGAGAGTCTTCTACTTCCACTATTTCTGGTGGAGTGATGTTCTTCTTCCTGGAGGGGAATTTTTCCTCCTCTGTTTGGAAGTATGGCTTGACCAGGCTCACTGGAAAGACTGGGTGTTTCCTAGAAAACTCCTCAGTGAGCTTGACCTCTACTGCATTTTTCCCTATTAACTTAATGATAGTGAAGGGCCCTACAAATGAGTCTCTCATTTTCTTAGGTCCTTTGAGATTGTTGAAGTTCAGTGTAGACACTAACACCTGGTCCCCTTCCTCGAAGTCAGGTTCCATATGTGATTTGTCCCACCTCTGCTTGTTATACTCTTTGGCCTCAGCTATGCATTTGGCTGCAGTATCACAGGCTTTCTTCCACATATCATGGAAGTCTTTGGCTGTGGGGTGGATGGTCAGAAGATTTTTCTTCAAGTGATCCACAGGTAACAGGGGATTCCACCCTTTCTCTACCAGTGCAGGTGATTTTCCTGTGGTAGAGTGCTGGCTTGTGTTATAAGCCAGCTGGACTGCTGGTAAGAGGGTAACCCAATCATGGGTGTATCCTTCGTGGTCCTTGTATTCCATGCCATAGGCACAGAACCTCCTGAGAATGTCCTCCATTGTTTGGATCATTCTCTCAGCCAGGCCATCTGTTTGGGGATGGTAAGCTGTGGAAAAAGCAAGTTTGGTGCCAAGCATGTCATATAAGTTGGTCCAAAATTCAGATGTGAATTTTGGGTCCCTGTCACTAATTATGATCTTGGGGACTCCACAGGTGGATATGATGTTATTCCAAAATAACAGAGCAGTGTCCATGGCTGTGTCCTCTTTATGGCATGGTAGACATCTCATGCTTTTGCTGAACCTATCAACTATGATTAAGCAGGCATTGTAGTTTTCTTTGCCTCCTGGGACAAGTCCTGTGACCCAGTCCATGTTAATGGTTTCCCATGGGTGTTTGGGTTCTTCTATATGTTGAAGTAACCCATATTTCTTCCCATGTTTTCTATTTGCCTTTTGGCATCTTTCACAAGTGTTGATGTATTCACTCAACTCTTGTTCCCACTTGGGCCACCAAGCTGTGCTTGCTACCCTCTCTTTGGTCCTGTCTTCACTCATGTGTCCCATATAGGGGCAGTCATGGCATTCCTGCAGGATTAGAGAGATGTGGTCTCTGTCTATCACTGTGAGTGCACTGGTGTGCTTTTCTCTGTGATAAATCAGGCCATCTATAAGGAAGAATTTATTGTCCTTATAGGCCCTCAACCAGGGTTCCTCCAGCTGGGTTTCCAGTTCTGGGCTCCTGTATTTTTGTTGAAGGAGTTGGAGTAATATGCTACACTGTTTGTGCTTAGCATAAGATTTCAGGACTGCATTGAAAAATTCATTGTGCAGTTCTGAGGAACTTATTCCCAGTATGGGAGTTTCTGTCCCTTCTGAATCAGTGTTTCCACTGTCAAGGGTACCACTCTCTGGTGCCCATTCAGAGAATCTGAAGTTCTTTTTCCTATTGATCTCCATAAAATGGATAGGAATTTTTGCAGCAACTTCAGGGTCATAAGCTGGATTGCTTTTGACATTGTCCAGTGGCCATCTGCTAAGGCCATCTGCATTGGTATGGCTTTTGCCTTCCTTGTATATGATGGTCATGTTCCCTCTATACTCCTGGATGGCTATTTGCCATCTCAGCATATGTCTATTAGTAGTCTTCATGTTTAGTAAAGACTTCAAGGCTGTGCAGTCTGTGTAGACTTCAAAGACTGCACCCTCCAAATAGTAATGGAGTTTTTCTACAGCCCAGACTAGACATAGACATTCTGTCTGGGTGGCCCCATACCTGGCTTCTGAATCTTTCAGCTGCCTGGAGATGTAACATATTACACCTTCTCTTGGTTCACCATCTACAATTTGTCTTTGGTGAAGGGCTGCTCCTAAGCCTTGGCTGCATGCTGCATCTATGTATAACTTGAATGGTAGTTCAAAGTCAGGCAAGATGAGCACAGGTGCATTTGTGAGTTCATATTTGATCCTCTCATATGCATCCCTCCTTTCCTTGGTTATTTCAAAAACTACATCCTTTGAGCATAACTTGTATAAGCTACTAGTTATGTGGGCAAAGTTTTTGATGTGGTTTCTATAGTAGCTAGCAAACCCAAGGAAAGATTGCATTTCTTTAATGCTCTTTGGTACTGGCTTTTGCAGTACTGCTGCTACTTTGTTCTGGTCAATTGCCAGACTAAGGCCTGAGACTTTGTGTCCTAGAGCTAGTAGCTCTTGTTGGCCAAAATTACACTTTTTAAGTGAAATTTTTAGATTGATGGGTGTACATTTACTTAGCACTCTGTCTATGTATTGTACATGGTCTTCCCATGTCTCTGAGTATATAATGATATCATCAATATATACTACCATCCAGCCTTCCATTATTTCTTCCTGAAATATGGTGTCCATCATCCTTTGGAAGTGGGCTGGTGCATTTTTGATGCCAAATGGCATCCTGGTGTACTCATATATGCCCATATGGCATATTATTCTGAGCAACTTCATGGAGTTTGGTTTAACTCCATTTTGGTGGAAGCCTTTCATACAATCCATCTTGGTTATGTATTTGGCTTTAGCCAGTTTATCCAAGGCATGAGGTATCCTTGGTATAGGGTACCTGTCTGCTTTTGTGTAGTTATTCAGGGCTCTGAAGTCTCCACACAATCTAGACTTGCCATCATGCCAGGTGATTAGGACAGGGGTGGTAATTTCCACTATCTCATTATGTCCAATCTTCCTAATGACATCCATGTCCAGGAGTTCATTGATATGTTTCTCAATCTCTTTCCTGGTCTCCAGACTTGCTGGGTAAGGAGGTCTCCTTAACATGGGTGGATAAGGCCTTTCCACATCCAGATATAGTTCTATATCATGGCCTTTGATCTTGCCTAATGGTTCTTCACCAATGGCAAATGCTGGTCTATTCTTCCTCAGCATCTTCAGTAAACTTAACTTTTGTTTACTGGTGAGGGTAGTGCTAAACTGTCCCTCTCTGAATTCTTTCAGAAGTTCTTCCAGTGGGTCCTGAGAAGATATCTGGTATATATCAAGAGAAAATTTCTTTTCCTTGTTAGTACCAATGGTAATATGCCTATTTTTACTATTGTAAATATCTATGCCATACATCCTCTGGTAATCTGTCCCCAGTAAAAACCCTTGGATGTGGGCATCTTCAAGCACTACAAACTCTGGGTTGAGTCTGATATTACCTTTTCTGTGGGGTATAATTATCTCTTTGATAATTGTCCCAATAGAGGTCATCTTTCCAGATGCACTCTTAAAGTTCTTTGCCCTGGTGGGCAAGAGTTCTTTTTCCCAGTTTGGGAAGTGTTTATCCAGATAATTTCTGGCCACTATGGAGCAGTGTGCTCCACTGTCAATGATCAGTGGGTGCTGAGCATTGTCAATACATACAGTCATTTTTGTGGCTGTTCCATGTATATATGCCATTCCTTTGGTTGGTGTAACCAGGAATGTTTGTGCATCTTGTGTATGTTTACACAAGTTTTTGTTGGCAGTGTCTTGTGGCATGCCTGCTTCCAACTGTATATCCTGGATTTCTAGTGGGGTTTCCTCTTGGTATTCCACTAGAAATTCCTCTCTTGGGTCTTGATCCTCATCAGATGGTTCTCTAATGGCATCACCCATAGAGTCTGATTCAGAATCCTCTGTTGGAGGTTCTTCCTCAGGGACTTTCTCTATGGCATAGACTTTTTTCTTTGCCTTTGGACAGTTGTTAGCATAGTGGTCTGTTGAACCACAATTGTGACAAGAATTCTTCTTCTTTGCCACTTCTGCCACTTTTTCTCTGGGTTTGTCTTTAAACTCCACCCTGAAAGGTTGTTTCTCTTTGAAACTACTGCTTCTATATGGGGTGAATTTCCCTATATTAGTCCTTTTCCTTATGTCTTGTAAGGTATTGGCTATATCATCTAGAGTGCAATTTTGGTTGCATCTGCACTTTACTGCATGCTCTAGTTCTCCTGGCAGTTGTGTCAGGAGTTTGTGATTCCTCATTTGGATGTTCATCTGAGGATCAATGGCTTTAAGTCTTTTAGACTGTCTAAGACACCACTCATATGGATCTTTGTCCACAGAGTATTTGTCATTCTCAAATGACATGGTCTTTTGCCATATCCAAGTTCCATTACTGTACTTTTGGATTATTTGACTCTTCCACCATGGCCAATTTCTTCTGCCATGGATTTCTTTCATTTCAGTGTACCATATACTTGCATGACCTTTAAATGCAGTATTCAGTCTGGCAGTAATCCAGTAATCTGGTATGCTTGGTACATCAATGAAGAGTCCATCAATATAATCTATGAGTTCCATATGATCATATTCTCCTGATCCAGAGAATTTGGGCCAGTTTGAGGCCTCAGGAAGCTGTTTCAAGGCTTCCTTCTCTGAATAAGACATGCCATCTCCATCCTGGTATTGTGATGGAGATCTTGCCTTATTCAACAACATGGCATCTGGTTTGATGTCATCTGGTTGATATGGATTCTCCATAGCTTGGCCTTGTGGTTGGGGCTTTAAGCTATGGTAGGCATCAAACAATTTGTTGATGTCTTGGTTCAGACACTCCCTGTCCCTGCTACTATGGTGTTGTTCTTCAGAGACTTGATTCAGTCTCCTGTTGGTTTCTTCAGAGGCTTTGCTCAGTTGAGCATATCCTTCCTGAAGGTTTTTAACTATCTGCTCCAATGAGGCTTGAGTTTTTCTCATCCTTTCTTGGGCAGCTGCAAATTCTGTAGCCTGTTTTGCAGATTGCTCAGCATATTGGGACATTTGTAACCACAGTGTGTCACTGTTGATGTTACTCTCAGATGTGATAATGTTATTTTCAGTCTGAGTGGGGGTAATGTTTCTATTACTAGGACTACTGATTCTAGAGTGGTTTACAACTACTTCTGGTTCTTGTGTACTTCTTTTACCAAATCTAACAGCTTCTGGATCATGGGGTCTGACTCCTTCCTTCTCTGGTTGAAGGAGGCTTTGTTTTTGCCCTTGTTGCCTTGTCTTCTCCTGGAAACTTCCTGGAATTGTGAAGAATGGTGACTCTTGGCCACTGATCTGCTGGTTTCTGAATGGTGTGAAGCCACTGGAGAGCTGATTTGGCATGCTCCTTGTGAACCTGAAGGAATCTGAGTAGGCCCTGTCTGGGTTAACTGTTCTTCTATAGCTTGGATAGTGGCTTGATTCTCCCTTATCCTCTGTGCCCTTGCCTCCAGGAGTCTGTGCTGCCTGGTAGGATTCCAACCCTTGGTGATTACCATAAGGTCTTTGAAGTCTATCTCTTTGAGACAGATCTTCTGGCAACTTGATCCCAGTTCTGCCCAGTGAGTTGCTAGGTTGAACCTCTTGTTGTCCATACTCCATTGAAACAAATCTTTGAGGAGTTGGTGGATTTGAAGAACTTGATCCATATCCTTCCAGTCCTCTGGTTTGAGGTTTCTGTTGAATTGGAGTGTGAATGGCAAGGTTGATATTATCTCCCTCATTGTTTTGCCATCCACCACTGTGTCCAATGTGTCTTCTTTCAGGTCTTCTGGTTCTAGACATTCCTGCTCTATCCTCTGGCTGGTTCCTTTGGAAGCCAAGGTCTCTGAGGTATGCAGGGGACATATCAGTGTTTGCAAGCAGTCAAAAACTTTATGTTCTTAGGGTATTTACCTTTGACTGTGCCTTGTACAAATTTGTTATCTGCTGATTTGGGCAGTTTGCCTTTGGAGGTTACAACTGGGTTAATAATTGTAATCTTCCCTGTACAAGTGGTTAAGGTTGGTTTACCTTGTATTGAAGCAGAGTTTCGTGGTTTTCTACTCCTCTGAGTGGCTATTGGTGTCCACTTTTTGGCTGTGATGAGGCCTTCACTAAGCCTTTTTCCTTTGCCCTTGCTGCCCTCTGGTTCTGAGGGTGTCACTGGTATGTTGGCCTGTGACTGGGTCTCAAGTGGTATGAAATTTTCTTCCACTGAATCAAAACAGGAAAAAGAGGGCTTATGTCAGTTAAGACTTCTTACAAGGCTGGTTTTGCACGTCTAAGAATGGCCTCTGGGCTTGTATGTTACTACAGTATGCCCTTGTATAGTGACAGTGTAATTGAATTAACAATTCCACGTCAGAAATACAGCTTATTGATTATTGGTATACTGTTTGTATACCAATATCTTACAGAATACTTGTTATTAGCAAGTATAATCTGTCAAAAAATGGTGTATTACAGGGCAATTGAGTTAACAATGTGTCCAAACACGCCTCAACTGTTGGTTTATCAGTATGAGCTGTCTTAATTCAATTAAGAATTGAGACTGTATAAATGGCTTAAAAGTGTTTTTATATGCAAAACACGCCAAAAATACTGGTCTTGTGGTTATTAGCCACTAGACAAATACTCTTTAAAAATATGAGTATTATTAAATTTTTAAAGAGGAATATATATGAAATATATTTTTCAAAAGAAAATGACGCCTAAAAATAAAAAACAGGTGTCAATAAATGATAAAAAAAGAGAAAAAACTTACTTGTAAGGTCCAAAATAAGTAAAAAACACGGCCAGGCCCCCAAAATGTCAGGCTGAGTCTATGATAAGAGTAATAAAGTGTATTTACAACTTTTAACTATGACTGTGACACGGTGTATAAAAGTTAAAAAGGTTTTATAAGAGTTGAAGATGGTTCTAATTTAATAATAAAGGGCTTTACTATAGTGGATATAGTGGTGGTGAGCGCTGTTGAAAGCCCTGGGTGCAGCTTTACCTGTTGGGTTACAATAATAAAGACTACAATTATTAAGATTATAATAATACCTGATTATTACCCAAGAGTAAAACTGTTTTTGACAGTTTACTACGTAGGGTATTCAAGAGCAGGATGAGGAAAGGTTTTTGGCTGTGAAAAGCCCTCCTTTTATCCTGAAATTGAGGTGAAAAGGTGATTAAACCTTTTCACGTAGAGGGAGTGAAGATTTTTCACTCCCCATGACAGGCTTGTGGTTTGCAAACAACCTGTATACACTGTATTGGGCTCAGATGTGGTTTTGAAACCACATCTGGGCGGTTTTCACCAATACAGGGTGAAAATTTTCATCTGGGGACCTCACAGCCTGATTCTGACGTGTATGACGCGTAGAATGTTGTACAGAAACTGTATGGGACCCCAGTATTGACTGACATATGAGGTATTGAAGTAAAAACATGCTTCTTCGTCTGTTGACACCTCATATTCATGATTATGGGGTGTTATCCCATGGTAAGGCTGTATATGACAGCTGGTGGGATTTTGACCTTAAAATGGTCATAACTCTGTCAGTTTTTGAGATATCAAGCTCAAAGTTGGTTCATTGAATAGCTCTATATGAGCTCTACACAATGGTACCCAACTTGACATGGTTATCATTAAATATGACAAAGTTATCCCATGTACAAGTATTTTGTACATTGGCGTGGTTTGGGCAAAAAGCTGTATTAAGCTTGTTTGGCCAATAACTTCTGTTGTAGTTGAGTTATGGGGAAATGGATGACACCATCAGATAGCCCTGATTGTGCTCTTTCCAAAAAGACCCCACTTTAAGTATCTCACACTAAAACTGTAAAAGTTAGATGAGAGGTGAATGTTTTGTTCACCCTTATTTGGTCTAAATTTGACCATAACTCAAGTAATACTGGTGCTAGCTCAGTTTGGCTGGTACCATTGGATAGCCCTGGCTTAGAGCTTCATTTTTTTCAATACCCATTTGATGGGGTTAAGCCTCTCCTTCTAGATTTTAGATGAGAGGTGAAAATTAAGGTTTATGCTCAGCAATGACTTTGAGCAGGAATAACTTTGTTATTTCTTGTCCTATGGTGATGGGACTTGTATTTTCAGAAAGAGGTGAGTTTCCTCTTTCTTTTGATACCTTTTGAGCTAATTTGGCTCAGTTCCATGTTTTGGTGGTATCTTGGCTATACCATTGATTTATGGTATATTGGCTGTCATGCTTGTGCTCTGGTTTTGAGTCACAGGCTGACAAGGTTCCAATTCTGCTGATGCGCAGGTTTATTTTGGTCAGCTTGTGGTGCTAAAATGTATTTGTCCTCGAATATTCAATAAATCTCAAACTGCTTTAAATTGATATTTAACTTTTTTCAAACTCGCCAAAATTCTCCCACATTACCTAAAAAAGAATCGATTATTTTAAACTTATTTTACTTCCACCTTTTTTCTTCAATTTTGATCTTTTTATTCAAAAATTTTCAAACAAGTTATGAATCAACTTGTCACCATCTATTTGCTTAATAAACTACCTCCGCTAGGGCCCAAACACTGGGAAATTTGACTGAATGCAATGAAAAACCAACTTCAGCCCCAGAGAGTGGAAGTGAAATCTCTGATATTGCCAGTAGTCGTGAATTAAGCTTTGAAGTAGAGAGCCAGTAACATGAGTATAATCAAGCTCCATCAGTTCTTCCAGAATGTGAGTATGCATCCATCTTGAATATTTCAAATCTCTCAAAACCTGAGATTGTGTCATAGCGTTTATTTCTGCTCAGCCTCCAAGCTCTCAAAAACCAAATTTTGAAAAGCTATGAGAAGGAAAAGACTGTTGAACTTTGTGCACCAACCAAAGATGCAGGGCAAGATGATGTAATTTTGAGTGGGGAGGTGGAAATTATATCCAAGGAACAATTTGTCTCAAACATTGCTCAAACAATCCCAAGGCTTGAAAAAATTCAAAATGATAGTGAAATTCCTGATTATGTGTGTCAAAAGATTGCTGAAGCAATGAGCCTCGTCAAAATGGATTTGAACTGTAAGTCCATTACTAATTCAATACAAAAACATCAAAATGGATGCTTACAATATATGGGCAGGTGTGGAGGTGGGAGAATCTCTACCTGAAGGATCTTGAGTGGTAATTGGAATTCCAGGCAAAGGATTAGGAAAAAGACCAAATATACATTGCACCAAAAAAACCAACAAAAAACGCCGTACCTTTGAAGCCACAAATGATTCCTGGGATCAGGGTGATGAAATGATCAATGTTGAAGTGGGCCATATTGATAATCAACTTCCGCATACTGAAAGCCCCCCATACTCAATGAAACAATCCATGATGAACCTCCACATACTGAAAGCCCCCCCATACTCAATGAAACAATCCATGATGAAACCCCTCCCGCCTCTCCTCAAAATATTCAAGCCTTTCAAGAAAGGGAGACAATTAAACATGATACAATGGGACAAGATATGACTGATATAATTCCCGATCGTGAGCCCAAAGTGTCATCCTCCGCTAATTTTCAAGGAATATTTTTATCCCACATGGAAGAGTTTGGAGACACTTTGAATTATCATTCCAATATTACTCAAAAATCATGGAAAAGGGGGATTGATAATATCAATAGTATTTACAAAAATCAATGGGACAATTTACCAACAAAGGATGCTCAGACATTCCTGCCCGTTGGTATTAAGGTGATCAGTAACCAAGACCTTGATATGTTGGCCTGGCTTGAGGACCTTGAGATGACAGGTGAGTTTTATCTTTGTGCATGAAACATGATTATTGGCTGTTTACTGGTGATATAAATTGCAATATACAGGGTTAGATTTTTTTAAGCCAACAGAAACAGAAGCTTTTTTTGAAAACAACATTTGGAATCTCAAATTGATGAAGGAATTGCCTAAACCTCCAGAAAATCTGCCAAAATCTGACACTCCTTCTTCAAAATGGTTCAGAGCCTTCTTTACCCCGCCAATCCAGTTAAACATTTTTGGGAAAATCTTATGTTTGAATCCATTAGCTTAGTCTCATACAATGTGATTGCACCCAAACAATATGTGGCACCAACATCAAATTTGACCGATCCTCTTGGACTCAAACGGGGAGCAGTTGAATACCTTGCCTCCTGCTTGAGTAAATCAAAGCAACGTGAAACACAGCTTAGCATTGAAGGCGGCGGGGCCGACAATGCGCTATCCACAAAGCTGCACAAGAACCTGGAGGATCTAATTGATACAGTTATCCATTTGATGATTGTGTACAACATGGTACGTGCACATACAAAGGTCAAAGTCAATGGCATCAAAGGAAAAATCACGAGCTCCAAAAAAAATGAGGTCATCAAAGATCTTTTGACGTGTCACAAGAATCTTGGTATTAATCAAATTTGCTATGGTATATTAGTGGCTTTCTGTGCGGCAGGGGTTTGTGGTTTGATGGTATGCTCAGATGACTGGAGAACAAGCTCAGTTAAAGGGGCTTTATCGCTCATTGAAATTTCCGAGAAACTTTCAGAGGGTAAAAATCTAGTGGAGCCAGTGTGGCTATGTACTAATAAGTATATATGTAATTTACTCAATAAAAGTTTCTTCTCATCAGAGTCTTTGAAACCCACTGTACCTCTTAGATTTGAATTTGCACAATTCTTGGTATTAGACTTTGGTGATGCCTGGGTGGTGAAGCGCGGTCTTGATTTGAGTGATGAGGTCACATTGACTGTACCCAGGTCAGCTAAACTTACAACCAGGATTAACCCTTTTTAGATTAGCTTTGTACTAGATAGATTTTAATTGAATTTTGCAAAGTTATTTATGAATTTAATAATTGTGACTACCTATTGTACTACTGCCCGGATGCCACAGTATGAATACCAATAATAATTGTACAAAGGCGTACCTCCATACACCATTGAAATTACTCCAACAAGAAGCAAACTGAGTCAGGCAGTTGTGCCCGCAATTCGCACATGCGGGGGCATTGCGGGAAGTGGGTTTTATCACTTCCCGCCAGCCCATAATAGGCCAAATGGCCCTGTTTCTTTCAAGGGGACTAGGATAATTATGGATCCACAGCAGGGTGCATATTGCATTTGCGCATGCTTGCAATATTCCACATGGTTGGATTTGAACCTCATTGAATGGGAACATCAATATGTCAATTTGAATAATGCACTATCCACTGCATTTTTCAGGTTGAGGTACTTGAGATTGCGAATTTGCGAAGGTCAGGTGTGATTTGTCATTTGTAGCCGCAATTAAAAAAGATTCATTGACCAAGATTAAATTTAGGTAATATTAATAGTTCAGTAATCATTTGGTTTCATTTCATTGTTGGCTGCAAGCATGCCATTCACAAAAAAAGGAACGGAGCGTAAAAGGGAACTTGCGGGAAAGTGTTGGGGGGAGGAAGGAAAATGTGAGTGGCTTGCTTATTCTCAGCCTATTTTTATAGATATATATTTGTTTCCACATCTATGTGGCACCCTCATTGGGCCCCATGGAAGAACATTGGCTTTAGTCAGTTCAGATCAAGCCAATTTCATGTGGGCTCCAACAGGGAAGTCAAAGGATGTGTGCCAAATAAGGCTCCTTGGGCATTGGGCACCATTCTGGACTCAAAACTCCTTAGCTTCAAGTGGCAGGAAGCATTATCTGATATCTTTTCTGCTTCAACACAAAGTGATCCCTCAACCACTTGGGAATACTGGGACATCCCAAAAGACAAATGAGGCCATAATTACCCAAAAGAATATTTTGTTTTCCTCCTCTCCACCAACAGCACAAATATCAATGCCAGTATCATCAGCAAATATGACCCCAAGTGAAATTTGGAGGGTTGTGGATGTCAATCAGATTGAACACATTCACTTTGGCCATGTGGCAATTTTCTCTTCAACCAGATTAATCATTTCCCTTGTTGAAATCAGACCATTCACAACAATGAGTGAAGTTGAGGTCAATCAATGGGAGGAATTTTCACAATTCTTATTTTGCAAAGAGAAATTCACTGACCCAATTGCAATGAATGGGGAGTTACTGGAGGGATTTATGTTTGCAATTGGGTGGAACAAATGCAGCACAAAGAATGAACAATTTGGTCTGTATGGAAGTGTTGGGAAAATTGAAAACACAAAAGATGAATGGTGGGACCAAGGTGCCAATCTTCGCTCGGTGGGTTGCATTCTAGGTCAATCCTTACAATATGTTGGGCATAATTTATTTGAGAAGATTCAAAATTGCTACAAGTCATTGGGGGTTCCGTCTTTTGATCAAGTTAACTATGAAGGCAATATTCCTGCAAATCAGGGTGCATTCAAGTTTGCTTCTGCACTCACTTTCACCATGAATGGATTCAAAAACGCACCTCATGTTGATAAGGAGGCATCGCTGTATGCTTTGGGATGGTGGTTTCAAGCTGATAAGCAGACCAGCCAAATTCAAAGAGATGCATCAAAGCGGTGTACAGGGGGAAAATTGATTTTCCCAAATGAGGATTTTTGGATTGATCTATACAAATGTCATGGCCTCATTCAGCTCGTGTGGGCCAGTAGTACATTTTTTCATTATACTGATCAAGCACAGGAAAACAAAAGCACAACACTAGTGGGTATGTCTGCAAAATGCTCAAGGAGGTTAGCCAAAACAATGGGCCAAAAAAGCCACGGCTATTATGAGGTTGGTGAGGGAGCGGGCTATCAAATCAAGGATGGTAATACAATCTCATCCCAATTCAAAGAATGAGGAGATATGCATGTGTGCTGGAATTGAAGGGTGATTGGTAAATAATGGTGGGGCAAGGCAGAGGACAATATACACCATAATTGGATGGTTTGAAGTGCGGGAGATAGGGTGGCTCACATGAAAAAGACGTGAAATGGATTGTGTATGGTGGCATGCCATCGTGCATATGTCCTGGTTTGTTGCTCTTGTCCAGGATCCCAATGCTTCACATGCAAATCCTTACGCTTGTGCAGGTTTCCAATACTTCAAACAATTTCTTACGCCAGGGAAGGCTGCCAATGCTTCACACGCAAATCATTACGCTTGTACAAGCTCCCAACATGTCAGCCTGTGACTCAAAACCAGAGCACAAGCATGACAGCCAAAATACAATAAACCAATGGTATAGCCAAGATACCACCAAAACATGGAGCTAAGCCAAATTAGCTCAAATGGTATCAAAAGAAAGAGGAAACTCACCTCTTTCCAAATATACAAGTCCCATCATCATTGGACAAAGAATAACAAAGTTATTCCTGCTCAAAGTTGTTGCTGAGCATAAACCTTAATTTTCACCTCTCATCTGAAATACAGAGTAAGAGGTGTAAACCCATCAAATGGGCATGCAAAATGAGGCTCTAAGCCAGGGCTATCCAATGATACCAGCCAAACTGGGCTAGCACCAATATTACTGAAGTTATGGTCAAATTCAGACCAAATAAGGTTGAACAAAACATTCACCTCTCATCTAACTTCTAGAGTTTTAGTGTGAGATACCTAAAGTGTGGTCTTTTTGGAAATAGCAAAATCAGGGCTATCTTATGATGTCATCCATTTCCTCATATTTCAACTAGAACCAAGGTCATAGGGCAAACAAGCCCAATACAGCTTTTGGCCAAAACATACATATGTACAAAAAAACTTGTACATGGAATAACTTTACCATTTTGGATGATAACCATATCAAATGAGGTACTATTGTGTAGAACACATTCAGGGCTACACACTGAACCAATTATGAGGTTGATATCTCAAAAACTGACAAAGTTATGGCTGTTTTAAGGTCAAATGCCAACAGTTTGGCCAATACAGCCTTATAGTGGGATACTATCTCATAAGTATGGTTATGAGGTGTCAAACAGACGCTGAGGCTTATTTATACTTCAATACCTCATAGTTAAGTCAAATACAGAGGTCCATACAGGCTCTATACAGTTTCTGACGCTTCAGAAGCACCAGAACACACCTGTAAACTCCATTGGTGAAAATTCTCACCCTGTATGGGGTAAAATTGACTATGAGTGTATAGAACCACAAACCAGCCCACAGTAATGAAAACTTTCACTCTGTGGTCGTGTGCAGAGGTAAACCACCTCCCACTACCCCAGAACAAGATAAAAGGAGGCTTTGCCTCACCAGGAAGCAAATTCAGCATCCTGTTCTTGATATTCTTATGTGGTATAACTTCTTAAAAAAGGAAGTGGTACTCTTAGAATTTAACAGGTATACTTTAAGCTTAAGTATTGTATGGTTTGCTATTGTAAACCAACAGGAAAACACTGCACCCAGGGCTATCAGCAGTACTCACCATCAATAAATTATTTTAGTATAGCCCTTTTCACTCATATTCTCACTCTAATATCATCATTATTTTCGTGTCACACCCAGAGTTATAGCTTTTATTATCATTCTGAAGCTATATCATAGAGTCATCCTGACATTTTGGGGGCCTGGCCAGGTTTTTTACCTATTTTAGGCGAGATTCTAGCTTGTTTTCACTATTTTTAGCTAATTTTCATGCCTTTTAAAGTTATTATACTTCTTTTCTTGCTTATTTTCACTTTTTTTAAACCATAAGAAGCCCTGAAGGGGATTCATTTCGTGGTTTTTCTCTATTCTGATTTTTTTTTCACTCAAAGAAAAATATATTAAAAACATAAAAAAAAAATAAAAAAAAACAAAAAAAAAAAGTATACATATTCTTTTTGAAAAAAATAATATTTTTTCATTTTTTGAAGAGTTATAAATATATAATCTATATTTATAAAATATTCTCTTTTTATAATAAAATGAAAGCCATATCTTTCTATTTTTTTTCATAATATATACAAAGTATATATTATTTGAATTTTTCTTGAAGATAAACTCTGATAATTCATTTTTTCACCCAACTTGGTGTGAAAAATTGATTATTATCATTATTATTGATAATACCAATAATTATACTTCATAACAAAATGAAAACCACATTTTATCATTGTTTCTTTTTTTCAAAATATATTAAAAGTATATTATTTGAATTTTTCTTGCAGAAAAACTATGATAATTATTTTTTTCACCCAAATTGGCGTGAAAAATTGATTATTATCATTTTATTGATAATACCAATAATAATACTTCATAATAAAATAAAAACCACATTTTATAATTGTTTTTTTTCATAATATATACAAAGTATATATTATTTGAATTTTTCTTACAGAAAAACTCTGATAATTCATTTTTTCACCAAAATTGGCGTGAAAAATTGATTATTATCATTATTATTGATAATTTCAATAATAATACTCAATAATAAAATACAAATCATAATTTATTATTGATCTTTTTTTTCATAATATATACAAAGTATATATTGTTTGAATTTTTCTTACAGAAAAACTCTTATAATTAATTCTTTTACCCAAATTGGCGTGGAAAATTGATTATTATCATTATTATTGATAATTTCAATAATAATACTTCATAATAAAATACAAACCGTATTTTATTATTAATCTTTTTAATATATACAGAGTATATATTGGGGAGAGTTCATTCATATTTATTATTGATATTTTCAATAATAACTTGTCCAAATTGACTTATAAATTCCTAACAAAAGGATTCAATCAACTAACTGAAACTCTCACTTTACAAATCAGAAATGATACCACCTCATTCCAAAGACTTTGGATTTCCAAGGGATTATTCCTTACAAAGAGAAACAACCATTAGCTGGAATAGAGGCCTGGAAAAGAGAGAAGTTGAAGTTGTTCAAAGTCATAATACATGGCAAAATGAACCTTTCTACACCTTCCAAGATGGGTTTCAAAAGCAAAACTCCAGGAATGGCTTTCATAGAACAGTTTGTTCTAACCCATCAAATATTCCAAGAACTGCTCCAATGGGAAATGGCTGACAGGGAATTCAAACCAGATTCCCACTACAAAGAACTTGTAGAAAGTATTCAGAAGATTTCCCTCAAAGAGATATTCTTCAAAGAACTTATCATAGACAAGAAATGGAACAACAGCTAACACACTCTGACCCTTTCAGGCTCATGAGGACTGGTAACCCAACCAGACTCCCTAATGGTGTCACAACACTCAGGCACCAGCAGATCAGTGACCAAGAGTCACTATACTTTCCAATCCAAGGTAGAATCCAGGAGAGGAAGAGGATCATAAGGCAAGAAAAAGACTTCTTTAAACCAGAGGCTGAAAGAGTCAGATCCTATGATCCAGAAATGGTTGGACCTGTTGCAAGAATTACAAAGAAACAAGCAACAGTTGTAAATACTTCTAATGCACCTAGCAGCCCTATGATAAGGAATGATATCTCCAATCAGATGAAACACAATGTTGTGATACCTGAGAGTACCATAAGTAGTAATACTCTATCGTTACAATTTTCTCAATTTTTAGAACAAACTGAAAAATTTTTTGAAAGACTCCATGAAAGTATTTCAAGTTTACAAGAGGTTTGTACCTTACAAACCAAACCTATTCATACTCTTCAAGAGGACTATATTGAATTGTATAAATCCTCAGAAGATTCCAAAAGAAGACTAAATCAAGTCTTGGAGGAGCAAAATCACTGCAAAAGGGACAGGGAATACCTGGATCAAGATATTGACAAATTGTTCAATTTCTGCCAAAAAATGAAACCCCAAACACAAGGGCATGTTTCTGGAAACACCCCATACCACCAGGAAGACATCAACCCAGATTCTTCATTGGTGAAGAAGGCAAGGCCTCCATCAAGATACCAAGATGGATATAATATGTCTTATACTGGAAAGGAAGCTTTGAAACAGCTTCCTGAGGCCTCAAGCTGGCCCAAATTCTCTGGAACTGGAGAGTATGATCATATGGAGCTCATAGATTATATTGATGGACTGTTCACTGATGTACCAAGTATACCAGATTACTGGATTACTGCCAGATTAAATACAGCTTTCAAAGGACATGCTAGTATTTGGTACACACAAATGAAAGAAATCCATGGCAGAAGAAACTGGCCATGGTGGAGGAGCCAAATAATCCAAAAGTACAGAAATGATAAATGGATATGGCAGAAAACCCTTTCATTTGGAAATGATAGATACACAGTGGACAAAGATCCATAAAATTGGTGTCTGAGACAGTCAAAAAGGTTAATAGCCATTGATCCTCACATAACAAAAGAAATGAGAAATCACAAACTGTTGACCAAACTACCAGGAGACTTAGAACATGCAGTAAAATGCAGATGCTCCAAAGAATCCATCTTGGATCAAATATCCAATACTTTGCAAGACATAAGGATTAGAACATCTATTGGTAGATACAATAACCATAGTACTGGTGATAACAGGGAGAATCCAACCCTGGAAGCCAAAGAAGCTCATGATTCAGAATCTGAAATCACAACAGGATTTCAAAATGGTGAATCACCCAATGTCACATGGTGGAATGTGATCTAAAACTTGCCAGTATTAATCGGTCTTTCAACCGGTTTAATAGCCTTTTTGGCAAGAGCTCCCTTTGCTGAGGTCTGGCAGACAGCATTTTGATAATAAACCAGTCACCAATGTCATGGGTTCAATTCCAGTTGGAGACAAGAGGAGGTCTCAATCAAACAACCAGAAATTGCTGGGTTTTCCGCTCCATTGGTGTACACAGGTTCTTCCCCTTGGGGGTTCCTTGTAGGCTCCTGTTGTTACTAATGTAACTCCATGTGGGTCACATGGGTAATACCATCAGTTACATGCACTTTGGGACGCAGTGCTCTAAACCCGGGGGTACTGTCACATGGTGGAATGTGATCTACAACTTGCCAGTATTAATCGGTCTTTCAACCGGTTTAATAGCCTTTTTGGCAAGAGTTCCCTTTGCTGAGGTCTGGCAGACAGCATTGTGACACCCAATCACTATGCAGAAAATTCTCCCAAAGACAGGGAAGAGATATTTGCAAGGGAGGAAGAAACAAGAAAAGACCAAGAAGGTCATGAATCTGACTCTGATAGTGTGGGGAATGACTGTGGAAATAATTCATACAGTAAACCCAACCCCCATGAGGAATATTTGGTGGAATTGAAGAACCATTTAACAAAGAAAATTGGTTCAGTCCACTCCAGAAGGAGGAAACCAATGACCAAACACCTGGATGGTTTGAAACATAAGCCACCAGACAGGGAGGGTATGACCACAAGTAATTTGTTGGCTCAAGGTCAAATGAACCATGCTAATGCCTCCAAGAAGAGAGGAAAGTCTCATCAATGATGAGCCTTTTTTTAGAGGGAGGGTATGTCAGCCTGTGACTCAAAACCAGAGCACAAGCATGACAGCCAAAATACCATAAACCAATGGTATAGCCAAGATACCACCAAAACATGGAGCTGAGCCAAATTAGCTCAAAAGGTATCAAAAGAAAGAGGAAACTCACTTCTTTCCAAATATACAAGTCCCATCATCATAGGACAAAGAATAACAAAGTTATTCCTGCTCAAAGTTGTTGCTGAGCATAAACCTTAATTTTCACCTCTCATCTGAAATACAGAGTAAGAGGCGTAAACCCATCAAATGGGCATGCAAAATGAGGCTCTAAGCCAGGGCTATCCAATGGTACCAGCCAAACTGGGCTAGCACCAATATTACTGAAGTTATGGTCAAATTCAGACCAAATAAGGTTGAACAAAACATTCACCTCACATCTAACTTCTAGAGTTTTAGTGTGAGATACCTAAAGTGTGTTCTTTTTGGAAAGAGCACAATCAGGGCTATCTGATGGTGTCATCCATTTCCTCATATCTTAACTACAACAAAAGTTATGGGGCAAACAAGCCCAATACAGCTTTTGGCCAAAACATACATATGTACAAAAAAACTTGTACATGGAATAACTTTTCCATTTTTAATGATAACCATATCAAATGAGGCACCATTGTGTAGAACACATTCAGGGCTACACACTGAACCAATTATGAGGTTGATATCTCAAAAACTGACAAAGGTATGGCTGTTTTAAGGTCAATATCCCACAGTCTGGCCAATACAGCCTTATAGCGGGATACTATCTCATAAGTATGATTATGAGGTGTCAAAAAGACGCTGAAGCTTATTCATACTTCAATACCTCATAGTTAAGTCAAATACAGAGGTCCATACAGGTTCTGTACAGTTTCTGACGCGTCAGAAGCACCAGAACACACCTGTAAACTCCATTGGTGAAAATGTTCACCCTGTATGGGGTAAAAATGACTACTTGTGGTTCTAAAACCACATTTAAACCCAATACTAGCCTGTATTGAGTGTATAGAGCCACAAACCAGCCCACAGTAGCGACAACTTTCACTCTGTGGTCGTGTGCAGAGGTAAACCACCTCCCACTACCCCAGAACAAGATAAAAGGAGGCTTTGCCTCACCAGGAAGCAAATTCAGCATCCTGTTCTTGATATTCTTACGTGGTATAACTTCTTAAAAAAGGAAGTGGTACTATTAGAATTTAACAGGTATACTTTAAGCTTAAGTATTGTAGGGTTTGCTATTGTAAACCAACAGGAAAACACTGCACCCAGGGCTATCAGAAGTACTCACCATCACTAAGTTATTTTAGTATAGCCCTTTTCACTCATATTATCACTCTATTATCATCATTATTTTCGTGTCACACTCAGAGTTATAGCTTTTATTATCATTCTGAAGCTATATCATAGAGTAATCATGACACAACAATTCAAACAGCTTGCTACACTGGTGCAGGCTCCCAACGCCTCCCACACAGATCCTTACATTGTGCAGGTTCCAGACAATTTGAAAGTTTCCTTACACCGGTGCTGGCTTCCAATAACTCACATGTAAATCCTAACACTTGTGCAGGTTCCCAACAATTCAAACAATTCCTTACACCGGGGAAGGCTTCCAACAATTCACATGCGAATTGTTATGCTTGTGCAGGTTCTGAAAATGCTCAAAATTCCTTATGCCTGTGCAGGCTTCCAACAATTCAAATGCGGATCCTGACGCTTGTGAAGGTTCCCAACAATTCAAACAATTCCTTATGCCGGGGAAGGCTTCCAACAATTCACACGCGAATGCTTACGCTTGTGCAAGCTCCAACAATGCTAATAATTCCTTACGCCTGTGCAGGCTTTCCACAATTCACACGCAACTCCTTACGCTTGTGAAGGTTCCCAATAATTCAAAATATTCAATAAATGACTAAGATTGATAGCCTGTGACCATAGGAAAGGCAAGGTCTCATGAACCTGCAGTGGATTGCTCACATGCAGGAACACCCCCATTTTTACAGTTAAGATCTGACATGGTTGTCAACCATATCAGAAGAAAATGTAGCAGGCCATAATGGTGACTATTTACACATTTTTGGGAAAGGAGGTTCCCACAAACAAATACTGACTGAAACATTTGGTGGGGCACTTACAAATATTATTATCACACAATAGGTGCTTTGCACAAATGGCAAAAAAGGAGAAGCTCATGGGAAAAAATAATATAATAAAAATGGAAAAAAGCGTGTATTGATTACAACAAACTAATTCAAAAGAGTGTATCACAAAATCAAATAAAAGGAAATTCTTTTTTTTGATTTTTATTTTTCTAAGTATTTGGAGACCATCCTGGTGATGTCCTCCTTTGGATGAGCCTCCAATGCCTGGCCAAGGAGGGAGTTTAGTTCCTCCTGAAATTCCCGGTGCATCTCATTTTGGTGAGCTGCATCCACAAAAGGAATCATGTGGAGCAAGAAGCAATTCTCCAACAAGATTCAGTTGATGGCTTTGTGGACAATGGCGCAAGGAATCATTAGTGTTGGTCGCAGGTTGGTGAATTCCTGGCAAGCGTCATCATCGGAATGAGAGGAGCTTGGGATTGGGGGGAGGAGGCAGCTGGGTTCTTGGCAGCAATGGGAGGGAGATCCGGGGAAGGAGTGGAGGGAGGGGGAACAGGAGTGTAAGGTGACGGAGTCAGGGAAGATCCAACAGGCATATTGTCAATTATGATGATTGAGTAGGAAGTAGCGGGACAAGCTGGAGATGGGCAAAGGAGGGGTGAGGAAAAGTTGGGAAGAGTTAAAAAAGTGAAGTTGGGACTTACCAAACGGTTCCTCCATGGATTGTGTCAGAGCCACCTCTGGTTCTGGCTCACAAGTTGCAACGTCCTCAGGTGGTTTGGAGGATTGACTTGGGCCAGGAATAGGTGGCTCATTGTGTTGGGAGGGGTCTACAAAAGGATGAAGAGTCACTTAACTTGATGCAAAAGTTAAAATGAGAAAAGGGAAACTTGGCTGCTTACCGCGGAATAAGTCCTTGGACCATTGGGTGCCACTCAGGCCAGGAGTGGGTTGCTGCAGGGTTTGCTCGCAAGGCATACTGTGAACGGGCGAGTCTTGTTGGGGGGGATTTGGTGGGTTTTGTTCTCTGTGTGATGGAAAAAAGTCATTATGATTGCATCAACCAAAATAAATTAAGGAGGAAAAAGAAAACTTACTTTGGCCTTTGCGTCCCATGGGTGACAAGACATGGTGACAATTGGCCCAAGCTTGAATGTCCTCTTGCCATCACCATCCTTCATCAGCCGGATCATCACTTTGCTCCGGTTGAGGAGTGAAGTGACCATCGAATGATGGCCTAGGGGGGGTGGACAAATAAATGCTTGCAGGGACAGGGCTAATTGTCCGGAATCATTCCAATTGGCCTGTTTGGGGTCCCGGTGTCCATACCCGCTTGGGAATACTTTCATCATTGTTGACCACAAAGGAGTCCTTGCAAGGACGTCTTGGGCGGGAACTCCTCTGGCCGCGTGGTAGGAAGGGTCAGACAATAAATGAAAATTTCTTGTGTGCTTTTCAGCAAGCATCACAAGCGTTGGTCTTTGTTGAGGAATGTATGAAGGGGATACCCTGCTTAGTGCATAAAGTGCACAACATCTAAAAAACAAAACAATTGGGGTTAGTAACTGAATAGAAAGTAAACAATCAAGAAATAAAATGAAGATGTACAATGAATTATAGATTTAAAACATGAACAAAATAAAGACGCTCTAGTCAGAAGGTTTTAAAAGTCTGGAAGACAGTCGTGAAGAAAAATAAGTATTAATATCAGTAAATAATGTGGCCAAATGTTTTGAATGGAGGAAATGTACAAGGTGGATAGAAGGGGGGTTCTGGATATATAAGCAGGAAAAACAAAAAGTGAGAAGGAAGGGTAGTGGGGTCTGTGGAGTGTGATAGAAAAGAGTTGAAAGGCAGGAAGACGAGGGGGATTAAGCACAAAATTGAGAAGAGCAGGTGATCTGGAAGAAAGTGGAGCGGGTGAGAAAAAAAGTGGAGGGCTTGTTGGGCAAAGATGGTCTTTTATACCATGGTGAAGCTGAGACTACCACAGCAGTCGCAGCACATGACAAAGGCTCAGCTTCAAGGTGTGTTGGGAAAATTGAAACTCAGTTGCAGCACCCAACAAAGGCTGTGCTTCAAGGCGTGTCGGCAAAATTGAAGCTCAGTTGCAGCCAATGCTGCACCTGAGAAGGGAAGCGCTTGCGCGAGGCAGAGGAACAAAGGGGTTCTGGCTGAGTATTGCAATTGATTGAATTGTCAGACTCAGTCAAATCCCCTTTGTTTCCTTAAATAGCCACCCAATTGCCTGGGAGGGCTTTTGTGAGGGTAGTGTTGAATGTGCATGGTGGGTGCAATCTGCAAATGCCCCATGCAGAAAAGCATGTGGTGCATTTGGTTACAGGTTACCACGGTGAGCATACTGGCCTTATGGCTAGATGATAGTGTTTGAACAAAGGGTTGGGCGGCTGTATGACAAGGGAATACAGCGTGAGCTTGGGTTGACCCATTGCTCAGGATTCCTTTGGGGTTATAATTGAAATACTCAGTGGCTGAACATTTGAAATGCATGGTTATTGAGCTATTGATATAACAATATCAATGAACCATGCTGAGCAATTACTAGGTCATTTTTGTAAACACACAATCTGAGCATTTTGGACAACATCAGAAGAAATTTTGGCCAGGCTGAGCATTTCACGTGCTTTGGTGAAGTGCTTGAAACTGAGCCTTCCAATGACCTATTGCAAAAAGTGTTCTGATCATGGCACCACCAGAAACTTCCACACTGAGCTGGTTACCATGACATGCTCAGCTTGCATGTGCAAATTGGGTGAAACACAAGGCTGAGAATGAGGCACATAAGCCACATGCATGTAAACAATTGAAAGGTGGATCCCAATTGGTAATATGAATGCAGGTGGGAGTAGTATTACTCCATCCCAATTTTTACATCCAACATTGTAGTATGTAGTACACCTTTGTACGTACTAGAATTTCAGGGAAGAGCAAAAGCTGTAAAACAATGTAACATGCAATCATGTGAAGCCATCAAGTCAAATTTCTCAAAAGCATCCCTTTTATGCACCTTTTTGGAGGGCTCCGCCTAACTACCACACAGATGCGGGTGTAATCTGAGTTGATGTACAGGGTTAATACATGGATGACTAAGGATTTGGGTCATATGCAAACAGTGGATTCACTCCGGTGCCATAGTCAGGGCAAATAATGACTGGCCTTGCTTGTTTATTGTGCCTGCTCAATGTTGGGCAGCCACACGCTTTCATACACAACCCCCAACAGGTCATACGCAGGCACCATTGACACACCTAGTAGACCTTTCTTAGCCAGTCTTCCAAACTGCTATTTGCTTGGTTGGGTCATCACCTTGACTGCAGATGCTCACCCTCTTGCCCGCGGAAACCTGAGGCCCATCAGTGTGGATTTGCTTCAGCCTCATCCGCATTAGCATATTCCCGGCCTATGAGTGCTGAGGTTGGTGATGTTTGCGTGGGGATCTGCCACCGCAGGTAATTTGCTGCACATTGTCACGCGCCCCGTGCAAGCTCTGGCGCCTGGCTTGCAGCCAAAAAATCCCTTGGGGGGGTGGCCTCTTTCGCTGGAGTTTTGTACATGTGTGAGGGAAATACCCTTATGCCAATCTCTTTGGATTAGTACCCGCCTCAAACGCAATAGGGGTGAATGTATATGTGGATCACTGCTCACGGCCAGTGCCCCCTTTGATCATGCCACACATTCCCCCCTGGAATCTCCCAGTACGCATCAGTCAGCAAAAACTTTGGGCAAAACCAAACTCATGTTTGGTGGCAGGCCACCAAACATATCTCACCCGCCCACACAAAAAAATCCCCACAGTGAGATTTCCCTTTTAAACCACCAACTTTGCCCAGTAGGTCCCTGTACAACAATTAACCTGGGGAGGATATGCTCATTGTTTGCTGTCACACCAGCAAACATGGATGCATGCCTCTAATATGCCCCTCCACAAAACATTGATACAACCCACCCAATATTGGATATGCTAATGTCAACCTTGGTCCACCAAAGGTTGCATAACTTGCTGCATATCCAGAAGTCATATTGGTGCACCCACATTTTTTCCACCTTTCCTTGATATATGCCACAAATTGGATATGAAAATTATGAGCCCAAGAAGCCCATCTTCCTAAAGACCATGCATGTAACCACAGGCCATCCCCCCTTAAGCTCATTTCTGCCTCTCATATAGGTTCTCCACCTGCCCTTATCCGTCTTCATTCCCTTTAGCTACTCCTTCCTGATAATATAATCTCCAACTGTCGCCAAATAGTTCATAATAGCCACCATGTCAACCCCTTCACAACCACTTTGCATTGGGATGATTAATATTCATATTAAAATAAATAGTGATATAACCTTAAGTCCTGATAATTACCACTTACCTTCTTGGATTATCCTATGGCACAATCAACACAACATATTTGTATATCTCCCCAATCACCAGCCTGCTACTGGCTCTCTCCCTGGAGCCCTTTCCAAAAAGTTGATACCATTCCTTGGGGCACCACAAACGTTCATGCACTGTGGTCCTGGTGGGGCATGGATTGAAAATTGGCAATCCAATACTACTCAAAAATTATTTGTTGAGGGAGTATTTATGACTGATGCAAATGATCCCTCCTCATCTCAGAAACCCAATCTAGTATTGATGTTCTTCACATGGTATCCAAACATTCTATTCATAATTGAAAGCTTTCAAACACGCCATTTCAAGCTTAAAATACCCAAAGAATATGAATGTAATACTCATAGTCAATTTCAAGTCTTTACTCCCACATTTCCCACTTCAAACTCAATGCCAGATTCATATCCTTCTGTTTCATCATTGACTTCCAAGAAAAAACTGATACAATTACCCAGTGGATCAGACCTCCCCATGATGACCCTGCCCCATGCCATTATTCAAACCCCCCTCTTCCTCATCAAAAGACCGGACTAGCTTTTCTCTGGAATCAAGAAATCCCCAATGGCCAATCAGCCCGTAACCTTTGGGCCACCTCACCCCCAGTATCCAATTTTAATGCCAGGCACATCATTACAAACAAGGTCATTAGCTCATTTGAATCCCTTTTGACCAATACCCCTCTTGGAGGACTGCTTGTGGATGATATGGGATTAGGTAAGGCCATTGAGGCCATTGCTCTAATTGGTACCTCTAATAAGTGGTTGATTGCAAACCCCCATTGCTCCACCCTCACCATGATCATCTGCCTCCCTCGCTTAATTACCAACTGGCAATCAGAAATATCCAAGCATGCTCAGGCTGGAGCGCTGCAAGCCAAAATCTACCATGGTCCCACTTGTCACTCATTATCCAAGGGCAAAATTTTAAAATATGATATCATCATCACTTCTCACAATACTATCACCCAAGAATTTAAGCAAACCAATACCTCTACATCATTAATTTTTAAAATCAATTGGCATCATATAATTTTGGATGAAGCACAGTGAGTGTCTGATCTTTAAATGATTCAAATTACCTTTTATATCCAATAACCCTTCCCCCATCTTTTAGCTATATTTTCTCTCAATACACTGCCACTCACTGTGCCATTAATAGCCTCCTTTCATCCCGTTGAATATGTTTAATGGGCACACCTCTTCACAACATCATTTATGAACTTTTGGGCATAATATCATTCATCACCCAAAACCAGAGCTCAGATCATGATAACTGGTCACCATTCATCCTGAGTAGTCTTTCCAAAGGTAGCAATGATATCTTGCATTTGGAATTGCGGAATTTAAGTTTGTGCTTCACCAAAACCACACATCTCAAATCCCTCCCCACTATTAGCCATCATTATGAGCTGCTCACACTTGACCTGACCATGCAGCATGAATATTCCACATTATACAAAGAATTCCTATCATCCAAAAGCAAAGGACTAGGAGAATTTTTCAGAAATATTAATAAGCTGTGAATGTGTTGTAACCATCACATCATGTTTAACACAATTGCGGAGGTGGATTTGGAAGACCACAAGGGCAGGAGCACTCTAGATAACTCCCCAACAATCACACGAACTATTGTTGTGAGCCTTGAGGTATATTTTATATACCCAAATAGGCCACAATTATCTTAAAAAAGAAATTTTGAATTATGCACAACTCATAAGTCATGCATATATCCAAAATTCATCATTTTCAATTTCAGAAAAGATGAATAACTTTTTATTGAGTAAGTAAATCCATGGATTTAAGATCAGATTTGGATTCTACACAAAAATTCACCTAGGGTAGCTCCATAGAGTGAATAAGCTCAATTTAAGTATTTGAGGTGGTAAAATGGAAAATACTTCAATACCACATCATTAATACCACATAAAAGATCCGTGAAAATTTTTGTTTTTCTTGATTTTTAGCCAAAATAATGGGAAAGTGAGAAATCCCATGTTACATATACACTAAGAATAGTGTTATGCATGTTTTGAGCACTTAATATCATGGTATTCTTACATGGACTTTTGGTACACCCATAGTGGATAGGCCTCAGAGGCGTGGATAGCTCCAGAGCATGGATCCATGGCTCATCTTGGCCTAATGGGTAAACTAAAACTCTTTGGGAACTTGGTTACCAAGTTACAACTACTGTAAAACACCAGAAAATAGCAAATAACCTGCTATTTTGACGTGCCAAGTAGGTAATGAGCTACTTACAATCCTGTAACCATGTCAATTACTAATGACTTTCCATGGATAAACCCCAAAAAAGTAATTAAAACCCTTTTGCGACCCATATTCATTGATTTACCTCATAGCAACCAGCAAAACACTGCTATTTGCAATTCTACGTAGAAATAAGGTAAAAACTTCAAAACTTCATTAAAAATACAATTCTTAATGAATACTTCTGAAACTTTCAGGACTAAAGGAGAACTGTATTATCTATGGTACAACCAAAAAGAATTACAAGTTTTACTAGTAAAATTAAAAGTTTTACTTACAGTCCATTTTTGGTTATTCTACGTGAAACACTGAATCTTCAAAAATTCACAGTAATTACAACCTGTGATGAAATTGGCAATAACATTGATAACTTTGAGAAATCAATGATTATTTTAGAATAAAAGAAGATTTACAAGTGTTACTCCTTTTATTCTTAACCATATTGGGGTTGGTAGTTACGTAAAAGCATCAATTAAGTAATTGTGATAATCTTACGTGACAACTGATGATGCAATCAATAATCCAAAAAGGTTTATTGTTTTCTCACTCACTGGTTTTTCAGTTTGCTCCATGGCACGCCTCTGTGAGCTGTTGTTGACTTAAAAGAGGCCTCCTCTTGCTGTTTTTTCCAAGAATCATCTTATCAATTTATTAAATCTTTATTACCAACAAGTAAGTATTAGTTCAACTATTCTTAAGTGTTTTAATCTTTCAGAATTAATCAGAAAGACGTGAAATAATAGAATACAACTATAAATTGTTGTAATATTGTTATAAATCCTTTTGATCCCTTAAATCCACAATTCCACGTCAAATTTCTCTGCTTTTATCTATCAATAAATTCTTTGGAGTATTAGTGAGTCATTTGTCTTTAATTCTTAAAGTTTTTCTCTAGTAATAGTTTTCTTCAAGAATTATCTTTATAATTATTCTTGTAAAAGATAATTATATATTAAAATAATTTTATTATTTTAATAAAAGAAGTTTTTATTATTAAATTCTTCTTGTAATTGATTCTTGTAGACAATTACTGCTCACTGTTATAATCACTAGTAGTGTATAACACGTGAAAGAAATAATTTTACAATTATTTAATTGTGGTTAAGATGATTTTTATTATTATATTTCATAAGAACAGACATAGTACTGTTGATTAATAGTAATATTATCATCAGTTTCATAGTCACATCTTACATTTGGGGGCCTGGCCGTGTTTTTTGAACCTTGTACCCTTAATTAATATATTTTTAAGCTCTAAAATATATTAATTTAATATTTTTTTCTTTCATTTTAAAGTTAAAATAATTGTTATTTTTGAAATTGTTTTGGAAATCTTTTTCATTGAGGAATTTGGTTTAATTTTATACTGTTTTTACACGTGGCTTTTTCACATCCAAAAACTTATAAAATTATTCTTTGAGTTACTCTGAATTAATTTTCATTCAAAATCTTAAATTTTAAATTTTTTTCTTTAAAAAGAATAATTTTTTTAATATTAAAAAATATAAAACTTATAAAAAATCCTTGAAAATATTTTAAAAAGTATAAAAAATAATTTTTCTCTTTTATAATTTCTTTTTAGTGTCTTTAATCAAATACTGTGCAGCTGGCAACAGACTCAGTAAAAGATATATCACTAGTCCAGAATCTTCAGAAGCAGAATCTGAAGACAGTATTGAGGTGCAGATTGCTAAAAGAGGCACCTTATTTAACTCAGAAAAAGCTAAATTACCACCAAAAGGTGTGTATTTTATCTTATATTTTCACCTTTTATCTTTAAATTGACATGAAAATGGTGCATACCAGAAATGGAAGCAACTATTCAGTCCAGCCAGATGGATGTGGACAAGGAAGAGGCAAGACCAAATCCAGAAGTGCCAAGTCTTCCACAAGAAAGACACATTTGGAGGATGCCAGAGTTGCCCCCCATTCCCCAAGGTCTGTACCAACAGATTTTGACGTGAATTCTGAGCCTGAACTAATTTATGATAATATTTCCAGGGCTGAACCATTTTCAAGTGGCAGCTATAGAAATATATCAGAGCCAGTACAAAAATTGGTTCAGAGCAGCCAAAGAAGAGGAGTGGGAAATCTGCCCAAGCCTTTGGCAGGGGGCCATGAACTCCTACTTACACATCAAGAGCTTTCTGGGTCAGGAGAAGACCATAGAGCTCTTAGGAGGTTGGAGCCCCCTTTCTTGCAAATACAAGGTCAAAAAGATAAAGAATTGGTTGAAGAACCAGAGTCTTTTATCCATAGACCAGAAGAAAGAGTTGGAAATGACTCCAACTTTGGAGACAGAGGCACCAGTGGCATCTACCAGCTCCAAACCAGCTCCAGAAGCATCCAAGGACAAACCCAAAGGACCTCAAAAGAAACAGAGAGGTCCCAAGAACCATCAAGGCAAGGGCAAAGGCAAAGCCAATTGGCACAGACCTTCCCCACAAGGGTACAGGATCCCCAGATTGGAGCCTTCAGCAGTGGACAGTGTCTTCAATATGGCCAGAACTCTTATGGAATTCACAGCCAAGGAGCAGGAAAGTATGAACAGGACTTTTCCACGCAAATAAATGATGTACATAGAAGTATTAGTGTAGAAATTGGCAAACTTGAGTCAAAGTTGAAGCAAATTACATTAGACATCTATGATTTAAAGAAAAATGAAAAACAACATTCTGAATGGCGTCAATTGACAACTGTCACCCTTGAGTCAATTAGCAATGCTTGTGATAGAATTGAGAACCAATGTCAAAATGATGACACAGAGGATCCTTCCATTTTTAAAGTAAATGATAGACTTAAAACTCTTGAAGACCATGTCTTACAAATAGTTAAGAATACCAATCAATTTGCTATACATTTAGCAAAAAGTGATAATGAGAGACAGAAATTAAAGAATGAAATAATTGCAAGTGTGGAGCAAATTCATAAGAATCATGAACCACATATGCCAAGGCATTCTACACCTTTGACTGAAGAAAAAACTTCTGTTAAAGAGAGTTTGACTCCATTCTTAGGAAAAAATGTTATTTCTGCAAAGGATATTCCAAAATTAGAAGAATGGCCAACATTCTCTGGTGAAGGAGAATACAACCATATTTAATCCATCAGGACTATTTATATGTTGCAAGAAGACTTTAATATACCTGATGAAATCATAGTAGGAAAATTACATTGTTTGTTTACCAAGACTGCAAAGAAATGGTATTACAAGATGAGAATAGATCATGGAAGACATGCCTGGTCTTGGTGGAAATCTGAAGTGATTACCAAATGGGCCAATAATTCTTGGAGGTTTAAAATGGAGAATGCTTTTGAAAGTGCCATTTTTAACTTAGAAAAAGACAAACCACTTACTTGGTTCTTCAAGCAAAAAGACAGATTATCTGCTTTACACCCAGATATGTCTGACACTATGATTAATATGAAAATATTAAGAAAGTGTGGAGGAGAACTGGAACATGCTATCAAAAGCAGATGTGTAGAGCCCTGTTCAACAGAGGACTACATTAATGCTATGGAAGATATCATTACCAGAACAAGAATTGGTAAGACTTGGATTAGAAACCCAATAGAGTCCAAAATAGTCTCAAAGATTCCTAGAGAGGAAAGAAGACCAGAAGGACCTGTCTTGAAGTGTCATAAATGTGGAAGTACTTCACATTTAGCCAACACTTGCCCTAAGAAGACAAAGATCAATGAAGTTCAAATCATTGAAGAAATTCAGTGTACTGAAGAGAAAGAAGAGTCTGATCAAGATTCTGCAGTCTCTGAAGATACACCAATGGAGGACTATCCCATTGAAAATATTTCAGCTTTCTTTGAGGTCACAGAAGTCCATACCCACTTGCCACAGTACAGTGAGGATTGCTGCAACCTGATCAATATCCAAGATGCCAGAATGTGTAAAACAAAACCTGCTAAAGGAAAGGGTTATACTGCTGGAGCATCCTGTATCACATCAGTTCTGATAAGTGATATTGAAGCCAAAGTAAATTTGGATACAGGGGCATTTTGCACTTGTGTTGGCAAAGATTATCTCCAAATTATACTTCCTGAATGGAAAAACCATCTATTACCAATAGAAGGTGTACAATTCAGTAGTGCCAGTAACAATATGTACCCCTTGGGCATATTGGACACTAATATTGTATTCCCACATCCAGCAGGAAGTGTAAGAATGAAAACTGAGATTGTAGTAATGGATAATTGCACATCTCAGCACATCATTCTTGGAAATGATTACTTGAATATTTATGGTATTGGTATAAATAACCATAAAGACAGATATTTCACAATTGGAGATAACAAAAGGCAGAAATTTGCCTTCTCCAATATGCCAAAACAGATATCTGTAGTATCTTCTGTCAAAGATACTCACAAAGATGAATTTGTGTCTAAACAACTTGTTCAAGCACAAATTAATCCATCATTGTCACCAAAGATGAGGAATGAACTCATTGATGTATTATATACATACAATAATGCATTTGCATCTGATAATGAACCATTAGGTGCTATAAGAGGACATGAAATTGATATTACTCTTAATATTGATAGACCATATCCTCCAGTACTTAGAAGACCAGCTTATCCAGCCAGTCCCAGAGCTAGAGAAGCCTTGGAAAAACATATCCAAGAGTTGATGCAACTTGGTGTACTAAGGAAAGTAGGCCATAATGAGGAGGTTGAAGTGACAACACCTGTTATCATTGCTTGGCATAATGATAAGTCAAGAATGGTTGGAGATTTTAGAGCTTTGAATACCTACACAGTTCCAGATAGGTATCCAATCCCTAGAATCCAAGAAACTTTGACTCAATTATCCAAAGCCAAGTATATCACATCAATGGATGCATTAAAAGGCTTCCATCAAAATGTTTTGACGCCTAAAGCTAGGAAATTACTTAGAATTATCACTCACTGTGGTATTTATGAGTATCTTAGAATGCCATTTGGCATTAAAAATGCTCCATCTCATTATCAAAGAATGATGAATACCATCTTCCCCACAGAATTGTCTGAAAGATGGCTTATCATTTATATTGATGATATTATTATATGTTCTGACTCATGGTCTTTGCACCTTGGGAGACTTGCAAGAGTACTTCATAAAGTTGCAGAAGTGAACATGAAAATTTCACTTAAGAAATGCAATTTTGGTTTTGAAGAACTCAAAGCATTAGGACATGTTGTTTCTGGTTTGAGCTTGAGTATTGACAAAAATAAAGTGGCAGCAGTGTTACTTAAGCCAATACCCCAGAATAAAAAAGAAATGATGTCTTTCCTTGGATTTGCTAGTTACTATAGGCAACACTTGAAAGATTTTGCAATTCTAGCCAAGTCACTCTATAGAATCTGTGATCAACAGACTGTATTTGAGATGACACAGGAAAGAATTAAAGCTTATGAGAAGATAAAGAAAGCCCTTACAGAAGCACCTTTACTCCTCATGCCTGACTGGAATATTCCTTTTAAGTTGTACATTTATGCATGTGGAGATGGATTAGGGGCAGCCCTACATCAAGTCCAAATTATTGATGACAAACCTACAGAAGCACCAGTTTGTTACATCTCAAGGCAAATCAAACCAACAGAAGCCAGATATGGTGCAAGCCAAATGGAGTGCTTATGTTTGGTATGGGCACTTGAGAAATTACACTATTACCTTGATGGCAGTGTTTTTGAAGTGATAACTGACTGTAATGCTGTGAAATCACTCCTTAACATGAAAACTCCCAACAGACATATGTTGAGATGGCAAATAGCCATTCAAGAATATAGAGGAAACATGACTATAGTTCATAAAGCAGGAAACATTCACAAGAATGCTGATGGACTTAGTAGATGGGCTTTAGCCAACACTCCTGATAACCCACCTTATGTACCTTTGGAAGCTGAACCACAGATTCCAATTGAAGGAATTAACATAACTGATATTGGGACTGAATTCTTTGAAGAGGTCAAAGAGTCTTATAAACAGGACAAGAATTGCCATATCTTGACTTCTTTATTGGATAAAGACTGCAAAGACACATCTTTGGTTAATGCACTAGATGAAGTTTGGAAAAATTCCTATTCTGAGGGAAGATTTCACTTGTTTGATGGGATTATTTACCATAGAACAAAACATTCTTGTGTGATGACACTGTGTAGTAGATTGCTTATCCATACCATTCTTCATGAATGCCATGATAGTATTTACTCTGAACACCTATCAGAAGACAGAACACTTGAAAAAGTGAAGAACTGTGCATGGTGGCCATCTTGGAGAAAAGAAACCATTGAGTATTGCCACACCTGTGATAGATGCCAAAAAGCAAACAGGAGTACAGGCAAGAAATTTGGATTGATGATCCATATTCAAGAACCAAAATCCCCTTGGGAAGTTGTTCACATGGATTGGGTCACAGCACTTCCTCCAAGTGGTGACAAAGGTTATAATGCTTGCTTAGTCATTGTAGACAGATATAGCAAAACTCCCATATTCTTACCATGTCATAAAGATGACACTGCTATGGATACAGCTCTTCTTTTATGGAGTAGAGTTATTTCTAATACAAGATTATTTAAGAATATCATAAGTGACAGAGATCCCAAATTCACATCTGCACTTTGGACCAATCTTCATAGATTGTTTGGGACTAAGTTATCATTCTCTACAGCCTATCACCCTCAAACAGATGGGCTAGCAGAGAGGATGATTCAAACTTTAGAAGACATGATCAGGAGATTCTGTGCTTATGGATTAGAATTCAAAGACTCAGATGGCTTTACCCATGACTGGGGCACTCTGATACCTGCATTAGAATTGGCATACAAGACATCAGTCCATTCTTCCACAGGACAAACTCCTGCTATGTTAGAGAAAGGATGGAATCCAAGACTCCCAGCAGACACACTGAGGAAAGACTTGATTGACATTCATCCTACAGCTTCCAGCTTCAAGATAATGCTTGATAAAGTAAAACATCATGCAAAACAAAGTATGGATGATGCTTTTGATTATGCAAAACAGAAGTGGGACAAGAGTCATAAAGTACCAGAATTCAAAGTAGGGGACTTAGTTTTAGTTTCAACCTTGAATTTTAATAATATCAAAGGCCCAAAGAAACTCAAAGATTCTTATGTAGGACCTTTTGTTATTGTTGCCTTACATGGAACCAATGCAGTTCAAGTGGAATTGAGTGGTGAATTGGAAAATAAACACCCCACATTTCCAGTTAGCTTGATAAAGCCTTATCAACCAGCTGATAAAGAATTGTTTCCTTTAAGGAACCCAACTCCTTTAACTGTACCACCTGTGGAACAGAATGAAGACAAAAAGATAAAGAAAGTCATTAAAGAAAGGAGACTTAGGGGTAAAAATCAAAGAGAATATCTTGTCAGATATAGAAATCCAGTACATGAAGATGAATGGATGGCAGAATCAGAAATACCTGACTCAGATAAACTCTTGAGAAGATTTAGACATGAAAGAAGGCCACAAGCCTGAATATGTCTATAAATGTGCTTTAAATTACTTGATCTGAGTAATGTGAAGAGGTTGGACAGTGGACATTAACCCCCTTTGGGGCCTTATTCTTTTATCACTAATAAAATTGTAGTACAATTTTATTTTTTGGTGGGAGGGAATGTGAGCCTTGAGGTATATTTTATATACCCAAATAGGCCACAATTATCTTAAAAAAGAAATTTTGAATTATGCACAACTCATAAGTCATGCATATATCCAAAATTCATCATTTTCAATTTCAGAAAAGATGAATAACTTTTTATTGAGTAAGTAAATCCATGGATTTAAGATCAGATTTGGATTCTACACAAAAATTCACCTAGGGTAGCTCAATAGAGTGAATAAGCTCAATTTAAGTATTTGAGGTGGTAAAATGGAAAATACTTCAATACCACACCATTAATACCACATAAAAGATCCGTGAAAATTTTTGTTTTTCTTGATTTTTAGCCAAAATAATGGGAAAGTGAGAAATCCCATGTTACATATACACTAAGAATAGTGTTATGCATGTTTTGAGCACTTAATATCATGGTATTCTTACATGGACTTTTGGTACACCCATAGTGGATAGGCCTCAGAGGCGTGGATAGCTCCAGAGCATGGATCCATGGCTCATCTTGGCCTAATTGGTAAACTAAAACTCTTTGGGAACTTGGTTACCAAGTTACAACTACTGTAAAACACCAGAAAATAGCAAATAACCTGCTATTTTGACGTGCCAAGGAGGTAATGAGCTACTTACACTCCTGTAACCATGTCAATTACTAATGACTTTCCATGGATAAACCCCAAAAGAGTAATTAAAACCCTTTTGGGACCCATATTCATTGATTTACCTCATAGCAACCAGCAAAACACTGCTATTTGCAATTCTACGTAGAAATAAGGTAAAAACTTCAAAACTTCATTAAAAATACAATGCTTAATGAATCCTTCTGAAACTTTCAGTACTAAAGGAGAACTGTATTATCTATGGTACAACCAAAAAAGAATTACAAGTTTTACTAGTAAAATTAAAAGTTTTACTTACAGTCCATTTTTGGTTATTCTACGTGAAACACTGAATCTTCAAAAATTCACAGTAATTACAACCTGTGATGAAATTGGCAATAACATTGATAACTTTGAGAAATCAATGATTATTTTAGAATAAAAGAAGATTTACATGTGTTACTCCTTTTATTCTTAACCATATTGGGGTTGGTAGTCACGTAAAAGCATCAATTAAGTAATTATGATAATCTTACGTGACAACTGATGATGCAATCAATAATCCAAAAAGGTTTATTGTTTTCTCACTCACTGGTTTTTCAGTTTGCTCCATGGCACGCCTCTGTGAGCTGTTGTTGACTTAAAAGAGGCCTCCTCTTGCTGTTTTTTCCAAGAATCATCTTATCAATTTATTAAATCTTTATTACCAACAAGTAAGTATTAGTTCAACTATTCTTAAGTGTTTTAATCTTTCAGAATTAATCAGAAAGACGTGAAATCATAGAATACAACTTTAAATTGTTGTAATATTGTTATAAATCCTTTTGATCCCTTAAATCCACAATTCCACGTCAAATTTCTCTGCTTTTATCTATCAATAAATTCTTTGGAGTATTAGTGAGTCATTTGTCTTTAATTCTTAACGTTTTTCTCTAGTAATAGTTTTCTTCAAGAATTATCTTTATAATTATTCTTGTAAAAGATAATTATATATTAAAATAATTTTATTATTTTAATAAAAGAAGTTTTTATTATTAAATTCTTCTTGTAATTGATTCTTGTAGACAATTACTGCTCACTGTTATAATCACTAGTAGTGTATAACACGTGAAAGAAATAATTTTACAATTATTTAATTGTGGTTATAATAATTTTTATTATTATATTTCATAAGAACAGACATAGTACTGTTGATTAATAGTAATATTATCATCAGTTTCATAGTCACATCTTACAATTGTGGATGTGGAAACATGCATTATGAGTGGTAAAATTGCACACCTCCTACAAAGCTTAATTAAGAACAAACAATCTAAGTGTGGTCCAACCAAATTGGTGGTTTATACCCAATGGACCCAATTTCTTGATTTGTGAGTTAATTCTAATATGCATCCATTACCAATTGAATCCATCAGACTGTTTTTTATTGTAGAATTGGTATTGCACTTGCCCATCACTCTATGCTTTCAGCACAAATTGATGGAACAATTACAGCACGAGCGCAGGAGAAGGAACTGGAGAATTTCTTCAATAATCCTGAATGTGAAGTACTGATTGCATCCATTTCCACAGCTGGAACTGGCCTCAATATAACTTGTGCTAATATTGTCTATTTAATGGTGAGGGGACCCCCAAATTTCTACCCTGATTTTCAGACACTGACATCCAAATCTCCAGGAGCCCAATTGCAACCCAGCAATTGAAGCTCAGGCTGGTGATTGACTCCATCGTATTGGCCAAAAACGACCTGTAAAGGTCATCCACTATATCACTCCTCATTCAGTTGAGGTCAAAATGCGGAAGGTACCTTTCAAGCTCATCTTTGACCCTGATTGTATTGCCATTCTTAAATCATTCCTAATAGGAATGCCATATTCCAACAACCAATAGGTCCAAGAAAAGAAAAACTCATTAACTGCATGAGCCTTACTGATATTATATAATTTGTGTTTGACCAAGTTGATAACTCCTTTTCACCCCGGAACAGGTCCACAATTATGAACACCATGAGCTGGATTGAACTCCTTCAATATTTCATCAATGAAAATGAGCAATAGAGTCTTATTTCTAAGGGAGAGTGTCATACATTCCAATTAATATTGTCTATATTCTGACATATTTAGCAAGTTGTTGCATCTTTAAGAAATAATAGTCAGATTGCATTACACCTGCACAAATAATTCACAAAATGTTAATTTGTAATGGTGCTATACATCTAGATTACTAAGTTATTGAAGAGCATCACCATTTGGCCTAATAACTGGCATTTGAAGTATTTTGAGGGTGCTAGTCTGCATCTTACTACAGCTCTTGAGCCAATCTTTATCAAATACCTGAAATGATAGGCCTTCCAGAATATCACCATCATCTGTTGATCGTATTTCTGGCAATCTATCAATATTTTTTTCCACTTTTTTTTCAATCCAATTACAAAACTCTATGTCTCGATCCATTTTTAATAACAATTCATTAAATAACTGGGAGCTCCAGCGTAATCCGACTTTGTGGTAAACTTGAGGGCCATTTTCCAGTACCTCCTCAGTATCTGAGCATACTCAAGGGTCATTTAATTGTGATGCTAGTATGGAAAATTTAGCGGTATCACACCATTCACAATGGCGCTCACAGGTCTCCACATAACTCAGTAGATCATCATCAGACTTTGTTCACAATGAAGAAGAGATACAGTAACTAACCCTTTGACGAATCGTTGAAAGCTTTTGATTCTCCCTCTTTTTTACCAAATACTCTGCATCCTTTTGAATAAACTTCCATTCTCTTTTCAAATAAGTGAAATAATGCTCCAATAAAGCCACCATGACCCCATAGTTATTATGATCCTTGTTCCAACAGTAGTGATGATACTTGGTGCTGACAAGTGCAAGACGGAATGTATGGTAAAACACCATAGACATCAACTTGTTGAATGGATTTTGCCATGAGCTCTCCCAGTCCCAAGTGAATTTCTTTAGTCCTAGCTTATGAAGCTCATTTTTGCAGTAGCTTTGGAAGCCCTGAGACTGAACCTGTGTTGATGGCCCATTGAAAACATCTTTGGAGACATATCCAAGATGACCAGCCACTTTAATTTCAATTTGACGCTCTTCTGTGCTGGGTAGTTCTGGTAATGAGGAAAAATCATTATCTGTAACTTTGAGTAGGAACAGGCAATGGGCATGTACTGCTGATCTCATTCCATGGACATTCTCTGGAAGTTCTGCTCTCAGCCATTTTTGTTGCTCCTTCTGGCTTGCACGTTTTGCCACATTGTGAGCTTTACAAGCCCGGTTCCTTTGCTGTCTGACCTCGGATTGTTCAAGCATACTCTTGGAAAGGCCCATTTGAGGATGGGTGAACTCACTATTTGACTGAATGGCTTTCTCATGCGCCATAAAATTGTCTCTCCTTAGTCCATCATTTCTTTCACTTTGAGTTGGAGACATGTCCTCATCCTCATCATCCACAATTTTTTCTCTTGATGAACTGGCATGACCCGTTCTTGGTTTGAAGGCATATGGATGATGACATCCAGTGACTTTCTCTTTATGGACCAGAGGTGAAAATGCATAGAGCTCATCACCTGCCATGCAAATCATCAGTTAATACATCAAAACATTAATAAAGACTGGTCATACTCATGATCTTCAATTGACTCCTGAGATTGGACTGACTTGCCTTTAGGTGCCATAACTAACCCATGAAAAAAACAGATCAAATTGTGAAAAAGCTTATACTCCGACATCAAAGTGACTTAATTTGATGAAGTGTCAATCCTGGATTTCCCTCTGACAGACCACTCCAAGTTCCATTTTCCAATGGTCTTTTTCATCGCCTTCCATCAACCCGCTTTTTATTTCCCACATGAACCTGAGATCCTGCTGGAATATTGAGGGTTGGCTGTTTACTTTGTCCAACGGGATCCTGGGATGCAGCTGGATTCCAAACAGGATTAAGGAGGAACTCACATTGAAATTTTGATTGGGGATTAGCGTTTGATGAGATTTGAGGTGTGCCTTCTGGCCCCTCAGAGACATGAATTTGTGTATTAGTGGGATTTGGGGGAATTGGAGTGATGGAAACATTTGGAATTGACCAAGTGCTTGAAGTTGGAGCCTTCAGATTTCCCACATCAATGTTAAGACCCAATACATTCATTGAGGATGCAAAAGAGGTTGTGAGAGGAATGTTGAGACTCAATGGTGACTGTGTTTGAACATGTTTTATGCTAGATTCACTATCTGAGTCATGAAAAGAACCTTAGTGGGATTCAAGTGGCTTGGAAGATGACATAAGGGCTAGAAAAGTACGGTAATTTTTTTAACTTGATAAAACAGCCCAGTATTATGATAAAATAGAGTGATTTCAAACGTATAATAGAGAAATTGTATGAAAAGTGGGAACCAAGCCTCTTGTGGAAGCTTAATAAGACTACTTTTAGGATAATTCTCCCTGTCTCCTCTTGAGCTCCTCCGCTTTTGTTGGAAACCACCCTGCCCAGCCTACCAGCATATAATGGGATATTTCCTTAATCTCAAAGGGGACCCATCATCCCTAAGTAATCGGATCCAATAAACATTTCACCCTCCCCTTTGTCACATTTTGTGAATTATCCAAACTGCCAATATATGCATCAAAATAACACAGCATTCTACATCTGTATAAGGGTATATTAATGAAGGATTTACCCACAGAAGAGACATCACCTTTTCAAGAAAGGCAAGACAATCCAAATCACATTCCAACCAATTAAAAGCCCACTGCGCTCAAACTAAATAAAAAGACTTGAGCTCCACTCCAAACACTTATGTAATAGTGCTATATTGTTATGTCTGTAATAAGGTTTAAACCATGTACAATGGTGTTCCAGGGTACATGGTTTGAATGTTAATCCCCTCAATTCAATTTTGACACATCACTGATGGAACACCCATGAAGGGTCAAAACTGCAGTATCACCATGTGTAAATAAAAGAGAATATGTATGAGCATTGAGCAGAATTGCAATTTACCCAATTAAACTCCTAACCAATTCCACCATCCAGATGAGAAATGTTACACTTTATACCCTGCAGCTCAGCCACCATTACAAATGGGACAAAGTCCTCAGCTGGCTCAAATCATCTCCCCCTTCATAAATGATCACTCAATTTTCTTCCAATGAATAACACTCCCAAACACTTTCACATCAACTAAAGAGATTTATACACAAACCAACCATACTCATAATTCCTGCAACAATGACAACCGGCCGCTATTCCTCAATGTGTATATGCATGTGTCAGCACTGCTCAACCCAAACACACTCTTCCGCTGAGGGATATAAACACGGAGTTGCCTTCACACCTTTCTGATATAAACAGCACATTAAAAATCTCAAATAAATCATTGCACCCAAATATCTTCCAAACATACCTACTTCTGCAACAGGATCTGAGTGCCCGCAAATTCTATTGGATAAAATCTTCCCAGCTGATTATTCACAATTGACCCAAAGCACTTTCTCCATTCCAGCAGGTCTCAATTCAGCTGCACAGAAATCATACAGTGGCAGTCAAAACCTTCCCCCACAAGACCTTGGAATGATAATATCTGCCATTATATCATTAAGGTATAATATACCCCGCAGGGCTTCACGCATTCTCAACCCCGCCCTTAACCTGCTGATCAAGTCCAGTATCTAAAGCTTGGGTGGTCCCCCCACTCCTGCATTCCATATACCTCAAGATCTCAGTACCATATTTGAACATTTCCAATTGAAGCCAGTCATTCAAAACTATATATGTTGTCCTCAATGTTTCTTTCTTAATTGCCTTACTGAATCTATCACAACTGACCAACCCCACTGTCAATGCCATAATGACCCCAATGATCATGATCCCCCTTGCACACAATTATTAGGCAACATCATCTATTCATTTGAAAACCGCACCCAAAAAACAACCAACAGCAAGCAAATATTTATACCAACAAAACATTCCATTTATCAACCATTCAAAAATTGGCTTGCCAGATTTCTCCAGCGGGCTGGAATTATGGAAATTCTGCATCAACATCAACAATCCCAAACTCCTGAAGGTTCCCCAAATGTGACATCTGGGATGGATTGGTCTGGAGATGCTTCACTGGCACTAGAAATATTCACAACCCCCCATTCATGTCAATTCCTGGTGCATTGGACTTCTCCAATTATGTGGACTGGTTTAATGCACATGGAAAGTCAACCCAGTTGGCCAGCATTGGACCTATCATGCTCATTTGTCTTAATCGCCCCCAAGTGAAAGATTGAAGCTAGAGAATGTCTATGTTGGAGGAATCATCCCTGGTCCAAAGGAGCTAACTGCCCTTCACTTGAATTACCTATTAATTCCACTCATAAAGGAGCCCAAAGAGCTATGGAAAGGTTGCCATTTTTCACCCACCTCAACAGGTCCCTCAGGATCCTTTATCTGTGTTGCCATTCTCATGGCCATTGCCAATGTGGGTGTCATGCGCAAGCTTACTGGATTTATTTCTCATTCAGGAAACCACTCTTGTAATTTTTGCACTATTCACAAAGCTCAAATTGAAGAAATTGGTCCTCAATTTCACTACATGCGCTCATACCAAAATCATAAATCAACCATTGCAAAATGGCTTCAGGCATCACCACAACAAAGACAAGCAATATTTTCTGAGTATGGGGTGCAATATTCAATTTTGGAAGACCTTTCATATTGGGATGCAACCAGAATGGTTAATCTTGACATAATGCATAATGTAATGCTTGGAATTTTGAAGGATAATGCAACTTTCAAATTGTGCATTCAAGAGTCCAAATCAAAAATTTACTTCAGGTCGCGCTGGAAATCCAATGACACTAACACTTCAGACTTCAATTCCATGACCCCCAACAGCTCTCTTGATAAAATCACATTGAGAGAGGCCCACTCTCTGAGAAGAGACGCAGAAAAAATCATAAATGAGTCACTCCACACTACTTCCACCCAATGCCCACCCCTCACACGCAATATCCATCTAGTGGTTCTGCGGAGATTCCTTCATTTGATGCCAATTACATCCCCTCTGAATTGGATATCAGTGCACTGAGTGATCACCAGATCAAGGGTGAGGCTCTGGAGAATCTCCAACAAATCATATCTGATACCATAATTCCCTAATCATGGACAATATTAGCCCCCAAAATGTGTTCCCCCTCTCATGGTAGTTTGAAAGCCACTGAATCGGCTCTCTTATACAAGGTCTATATTCCATTTTTAATTCTCAGTCAACAGATGTTGTTAGATGAATACAAATCCACCAAAAAACAAAGGAGCATGAGTCAATCAGAAGAACTTGCAAACAAACTAACCAAGAATACATTCCATTTGATTAGTGCTATCAACATTGCCACAAGTTGGACTGTTTCAGCAGATGATGCAAATTCATTCTCTGAACATTGGGAAAAATTCTGCCTTTCCAATCAACACCTGTTCCCAAAACAGAAAAGTAAACCAAATCATCATTTTGCTGATCATATTCCCAAACTCTTCCAATGTTGGGGCCCAGCACAAGCCTCAGCCACATTGGGTCATGAGCGCTTGATTGGAGTATTTGCAAAGATGCCAAAAAATAACAAAATATTTACGTCAATTAATAAGATCAATGTATTAACATTGATTAAACACATGAGCTGAATAAGAATAACTTCTTGCAGCTCTGAATAGAGATTTAGATAAAACCTTACTTCAACATATCTGTTGATGTTCCAGCCTTTCTGTTCTCCTGAAATCCCCATCCGTCCCATGTGAAATAAAACAACTTTTCAAATCACAGCGGCCTGCCGTGTTCAATCACCAAAAACATAACAAACCATCCCGCCATGACCAAGAAAATTATGATCTCCTGGTTGAGTACTTACAGAATTTTCATTCCACAAGGGAAATAGCTAAATGGATCAGCTTAGACACTACCATACAATCCACAAGTCATGCCACTTCAAGGATTGTCTCACCTTGGTATTTTCCAGTTTCAAACATTGATATTGGGAACAATATATTTTCAGCTTAATCCAAAAATTTCAGCAACAGTGTGATATTTTTTCTGAGGGGCAACTCACAATGTTTCGGTGTTATTAATAGCATTTTTAAAGTCACTGAGCCATCTTGCATGTGGAACAGTAACTTTCTAATATTAAAAACTTTGAATATTGATGTGAATTTCTTACCAGATTGGCTGCATCCCAATATTTATAAAGCTGTTGGTTTTGATGATGGAAAATTGATTATATCTGAAGAAGAAATAGAAGACAACTGTGGATTGTATGATAGCGAAGTTATGTCATATAAACTTCTTGTAATGATAAAACCATTATTTCATGATACTTAGTCTACAAAAATGCAAATATCTCAGATTCATTAGCAATTTTTCTAGTGAAATAACTGCGTCAAAATTTGGTGACAGAGACATGCCATTGTGACAAGCAAAGCCCATTATTTCACATTGCCACAAAGAAATTATTATTTTGACATTGGGTACAGTGTGAATAAGCCAATTTCAATGATCAAATGTCCCACACACTCACCTATCACAGCATCCAAAATGTCCAACTACGCCATCATCACATTGGAAAGGGAATTGGCCCTTACATACACACTTACGCACCCACCCCCACACACGCACACACCAATGCAGCGGCACTGCACCCGCCCCCGTGCATGCACCCCCACACGCACATGCCAATGCAACGGCACCACACCTGTGGTATTTTGCGGTGTGTTCTACCAGTGTCATCTGCAAAATGACAATCCCGCGGAGGCGGAGTCCTTTCATGGATGACCTGGTGAGGTGATACCCCCCTCTACATCAAGAATGGCTGAAGGACCTTTTTGATGTGTGCATGTGGAAACAGGCGGGTCTTGTGTAATTTTTACCAACTTTTGGATTGTTTAGGGAGGATCTGGTGGTGAGGAATCTCAGTTGAAGACACAGGGGAACCAATATTGGTGAATGTCACACGATTTGGTGTAAGACCAGAGTGTGACGTGAGCTTCATTTTTGCTTGAAATGAGATTGACTTTTATCCTTCTTGAAGTTTGCTTGACTTGAAGTAAATTGCCAACAATTGATACAAGATTTGCCCTGGTGTTTACGGATAAAGAAGCTTCTTTGTGAAATCAACACCTCATATTCAAGGATATGGGAAAGTATCTCACAAAAAAGGTGTATTGGCCCAGCTGTAGGATTTTAACTTTGAAACTTCCATAATGTTGTCAGTTTTGAAGATAATGAGCTTAAAGTGCATACATTGTGTAGCCCTGGATGGGTTATACAAAATGGTGGCTCATGTGGTATGGGTAACATTAAATATGGCAAATTTGTGGCACTTTTAATTTGCATTGTTCAGATATGGATTTTTCTTAAATTTTTTATGGAAATGTTTTCTCCATGACTTCTTTTCTAGATGAGGTATGAGAAAATGGATGGTACCATCAGATATACCTGATTTCTACCTTCCCAAAATGACTCCACTTTGGGTATCTCACACTAAAGCTCGAGATGTAAGATGAGGTGAATATTACCTTCTCCTTTATTTTTATTTGTTTTGGCCATAACTTCTGTAATTTTGTTTCAAGCTTTATTTTACTATTACCATTGGATAGCCCTGACTTATAGCTTCAATTTTGACACCACTTCATAAGGTTCTTTCTCTTTCCCTGGAATTTAGATGAGAGGCCATTCTTTTGTATGCTCAATTCTTGCTTGGAGAACAAATAACTTTATTTTTTTGGTTTTATGGCTATAAAAGTTATATATTTGGAAAGAGGTGGCTTTCCTCTTCCCTTTAATACCATTCATGAGCTGTTTGTATCAGTCACTTTCTTTGTGGAATTTTACTCTACCATTGGTACATGGTATTTCGGCTATTATTCTTGTGCTTTGGTTTGAGTAACTGGATGACATACACTCCCTCTAATAAAGGCTCATCATTGATGAGACTGTTGAGACTGTTCAGGTGTTCTTGAGGCTCTAAACCTCCCAGGTGAAGGTCATCATCTGGTATGGAATCTTATGCCAACCATTTGTCTTTATCAGCTGTCTGGTTCTTGAATACAAACAAGTACTGTCTATGGTTTTTCCCATTGAGTCTGATCTTCCTGTCCTTGATGACCTTCTTTACTAGTCTAGGGGAGTCATCCAATTACACATGTGCTGTGGATTTTGGCCTATTTTTGTGGAGGGGAATCTATACTCTCTTGTCTGGTGTAAGGTTTAACTATACTCATTGAGAACACTGAGTGCTTCCTGGAGAATTCCTCTGTGAGGCTGTTCCACTGAGCTTTCCCTATTGAGCTAATGATAGTGTATGGTCCTACAAATGGGTCTCTCATTTTATTGGGGCCTTTCAGCTTTTTGAAGCTCAGGGTAGACACCAGCACTTGGTCACCTTCCTTTCAGTCAGGTTCCTTGAGGGTCTTGTCATACCTCTGCTTGTTACATTCTTTTGCTTCAGAGATCCACTATGATTATGTGTCACATTACCTCTTCCAAATATCATGGAAGCCTTTGTCTCTGGGGTGGATAGTCAGAAGGCTGTTCTTCAAGTGATACACAGGCATTAAGGGATTACACCCTTTCTCCACAAGTGTGGGTAACTTTCCTGTGGTACAGTGCTGAATTGTGTTATAGGCCAGTTGGATTTCTGGGAGAAGTGTAATCCAGTCATGGGTATATACTTCATAGTCCTTGTGTGCCAAGCCATATTCAGAGAATCTTATTCTAATTTCCTCCATTTTTTGGATCATCCTTTTAGCTAGGCCTATTTCTGTGGATTGTAAGCTTCAGAAAATGCAACTTTTGTTCCAAGAATATCATAAAGATTAGGACAAAATTCTAATGTGAGCTTTGGTTATTTCTCACTAATGATGATCTTAGGGACTCCACATGTAACTGTTATGGTATTCCAGAATAACAATTTGTGTCCATAGCTGTGTCCTCTTTCTGGATGGTAAGCATTCAACACCCTTACTATACCTCTCTACTATGAATAGGAAAGCATTGAAGCTTCCTTTGTTGCCTGGGACAAGTACTGTTACCCATTCCATGTTAATGATTTCCCATGGGTGTTTGGGCTCCTCTATTTGTTGGAGTAGCCCATGTTTCTTCCCATGTTTCCTGTTTGCCTTCTGGAATCTTTCAAAAGTGTTGAAGTATTTATTCAACTCTTGCTCCCATTGAGGGAACCAGGATGTGTTTTGTTACCCTTTCTTTTGTCATTTCTTCACTAATGTGTCCCATTTAAGAACAGTCATGGCATTCTTGAAGGAACAGGGAGATATGGTCCCTGTCTATCACTGTGAGGGAACTAGTGTGACTTTATCTATGATAGAGCAGTCCATATATAAGGAACAATCTATTTTCCTTGGATTTCCTCAACCAGGGCTCCTATGGCTGGTATTCAAGTGCTGGGCTTGTTTATTTCTGGTTAATGTGTTGTAATAATATGCTACACTGTTTCTGTTTTATATAAGTTCTAATTGCTGAATTAGAAAATACATTGTGCAGCTCAAAGGTTCTTATTGCGAATATGGGAGTATCTGTTTCCTCCATTTCAATATAGTGAGTGTCTGGGGTACCACTTCCTTGTGCAAATTTAGAGAATCTAAAGTTCTTCCTCCTATCTATTTCCATGAAGTGGATAGGAATTTTGGCAGATGCTGTTATTAAGCAGGGATTCTTTTGATATTTTCCAATTGCAATCTTCTGATTCCATAAGAATTATTGTGGCTTCTTCTCTGCTTGTATATGACGGTCATATTTCCTCTATACTCCTGGATGGCTATTTACCACCTCAACATGTGTCTATTAGGGGTCCGCATGTTGAGTAAAGACTTAAGTGCTGTGCAGGCTGTGTAAGATTAAAAGATTTCACCCTCCAAATAGTAATAAAGTTTTTCTGGGGACCAAAAGAAACAGAAGTATTCAGTCTTGGTTGTTCCATATTGGGCCTCTGAATCTTTCAGTTCTCTGGAGATATAACATATTACCCTTTCCCTAGGTTCACCATCTAAAATTGCCTCTGGTGAAGGGCAGACACCAATCCTTGACTGTAAGCTGCATCTATTTACAATGTGAATGGAAATTTAAATTAAGATAGCATGGGTACAGATGCATTGGTGACCTAACTTTCAATACTCTCATATGAATCCCTCATCTCCTTGGGGATTTAAAAGACTACATCCTTTGAACATAACTTTTACAATCTACAAGTTATGTGTGCAAATGTTTTTATTTGGTTTCTGTAGTAGATAGAAAACCCAAGGAAATATTGTGTCTATTTGATTCTCTTTGGTACTGGCTTTTTCAATACAGCTGCTACTTTGTTTTGATTTATGGCAAGGCTAAGGCCTGAGAATTTATTTCCCAATTCCAATAGCTCTTGTTGAATAAAATTACACTTCTTACACAAAATATTTGGGTTGATGGGTGTGTGTTTACTTAAGGCTTTGTCTATGTACTGCACATGGTATTCCCATGTTTCTGAATATACAATGATGTCATGAATATATACTAATATCCAGCCTTCCTGTATTTCTTGAGAGATCTTGTCCATCATTCTTTGGAAGTGGGATAGTGCATTCTTGATTCAAAATTGCATCCTGGTTCACTCATATATACCCATACAGCATGGATTCTGAGTAGCTTTATGGAGTTTTGTTTACCTCCATTCTGGTGGAGGTATTTCATAAAATCCATCTTTGTGATGTATTTGGATTTTTCCGGCTTGTCTAGAGCATTGAGTATTCTTGCTATAGGGTACCTGTCAGACTTGGTGTAGTTGTTCAGTTCTCTGAAATCCTCACACAATCTAGACTTGCCTTCATGCCAAGTGATAAGACAGGTGTGGTTACTTCCAAAATTACACTGAGTCCTATCTTTCTGATGACATCCATATCTAGGAGCTCATTGAAATTTTATTCAACTTCCTTCCTAGTTTCCAGCCTTTCTGGGTATGGAGATCTTCTAATCATGCATGAATATGATCTTTCTAAATCCAGATATAGTTATATATCATGGCCTCGAATTTTAGCTAAGGGTTTTTCCCCTATTTCAAAGCTGTTTTTTTCCCTCAAGGTCTTTAGTAAAATGAGTTTCTGTTTACTAGTGAGGTTAGCACTAAATTGTCCTTCTTTCCATTCATTAAGTAATTATTCCAAGGGGTCTTTCTTATATAACTGGTATATTTCAAGTGACAATGTCTTTTCCTTCTTTGTACCTATGGTAATGTGACGGTTTTTACTATTGTAAATATTAGTGCCATACATTCTTTGGTAGTCTGTTTCTGGTAAAGAATCCTGGATGTGGGTATTTTCAAGCAATAAAAACTATGGGTTTAGTCTGGTGTTACCTTTCATATGGGGTATAATTATCTCTTTGATAATAGTCCCAATGGATGTCATCTTCCCTGATGCACTTTTAAAGTTCTGGGCTTTGGTCGGTAAGAGTTGCTTCTCCCAATTTGGGAATTTTTTGTCAAGATATTCTCTGGCCGCTATGGATCAGTGTGCACCACTATTACTTATCAATGGATTTTGAGCATTGTCAACACAAAAATTCATCTTAGTACTGTCCCATGAATATATGACATTCCTTCTACCTGTTAGTTGGTGTGACTAGGAAGGTCTGTGCTTATTTTGTGTGTTTGCACAAGTTTTTATTTGAAGTGTCTTAAGGTAATCCTGATTCCAGCTGTATGTCCTGAATTTATAATTGGGTTTCTTCTTGGTACTCTGCCAGAAATTCCTCTTTTGGGTCTTGGTCATCATCAGAGTTTTCTCTGATGGCATTTCCCAGAAAGGCGGCTTCAGAATCCCCTGCTGGAGTTTTGTCTTCTGGGACTTGATAAATGGAATAGAAGTTCTTTTTTGCCTTTGGAAAGTTGTTAGAATAATGATTTGTTTAACCCAAATTCTGACAAGAGTTTTTCTTCTTGGTCACTTCTTCCAATCTTTCTCTGGGGTTGCTTATTTTTGAGACTATCACTTTTATGTAAGGAATATTTTACTATATTTTTTATCTTCCTGGTATGTTGTAAATTATTGGCGATATCATCTTGAGTGCATCTTTGGTTGTACCTTAATTTCACTGAAAGTTCCAATTCTAATGGCAGGTGTCAGGAGTTTGTGAAATCTCATATGAATATTTGTATGGATATAAATGGCTCCAAATCTTTTAGACTGTTCAGGAAAAACTAATAAGGATCTTTTTCCACTTAGTAGTTTTCATTTTCAGATGACATGGTCTTCTGCCATATGCAAATATCATTAGTGAACCTTTGGCTTATTTGACTCTTCCACCATGGCAAGTTTCTCTGCCATGGATTTCTTTGATTTTTGTGTACCAAATACTAGTATTTCCCTTCAGTTCTATGTTCAGTTTAGCTGTAATCCAATAGTCTGGTATACTTGGTACATCACTGAAGAGTCCATCAATATAATAAAAGAGCTGCATATGATCCTGTTATCCTGCACCATCGAATTTTGGCCAGCCTGTGGTTTCTGGAAGCTGTTTCAAAGCTTCCTTCTCTAAGTAAGTAATGTTATTTTCATCTTTATATTGTGATGGAGATCCATACTTACTCTCTATTGAGGCACCTGGTTTGATATACTCTTGGAGGTGTGGCTTATTACCAAAGACATAGCCTGTACTCTGCGGCTTCATAATTTGTCAGGAATTAAGAAATTTGTTAATGTCTTGATCCAGGTAGTCCCTGTCCTTCTTGCAGGGGCATTGCTCCTCTAATACTTGGTCTCTTATGAGGCTTTTCTTTGTTTAGAATAACCCTCTTGAAGAGCTTGGATGATGTTTTGTTCTATGGTTGTCAATTCTTGAAACCTTACATTGTTTTAATGGATATTTTCAAATGTTTCTTGATTTTGTTCTCCAAATTGGACATTTGTAGTCAAAGTTCAATTCGGTTTAGGTTATTCTTAGGTGTAACAACAATATGTTTATTATGAGTAGGGAATTAAGTTCTAATTTTAGGTTTAATTATTATATCAGATGTATTTGCAATTATTTTTTGTGTCTGTGAAATTCCTTCACTAATTCCAGAAGCTTCTGGATCATTGAGTCTGATTCCTTCTTCCTCTGGCTGAAGGTAGTCTTGTTCTTTCCCTTTGATCCTTGTCTTCTCATGGAAACTTCCCTGAATGGTGAAGAATGGTAACTTTTGGACCTTGCTTTTCTGGATTACGAGTGGTTTGAAGCCACTGGAGAGTTTGTTTGGGCTACTCCTCGTGAGCCTGAAGGAGTTAGAATATGCTCTTTCTGGCTCCATTGATCCTCCCCAGCCTGGATTGTGGTTTGATTCTCCCTGAATTTGCCTTCCCTCTCTTCTAGGAGTTTGAAATTCCTGTTGGAATTCCAACCTTTGGTAATTTCCATAAGTTTTTTGAAGGAAATTTCTCCGAGACATATCTTCTGGTAGCTTTCCCCTAATTTTGCCTTGTGTGAATCAAGTTTGAAACTCTTGTGTTCCATTCTTCACTGGAGCACATCTTTGAGGAGTTTGTGGATCTTGTGTACTTGATTCATGTCTATCCAGTCCTCTGGTTTGAGGTCTCTTTTTAATTGGAAGGTGAATGGAAGTGTGGGAATGATTCCCCTCAGTGTCTTTCTGTTGACTATACTGTCCAAACCTTGATCTTCTGGATCTGAACAGTCCTGTTCTTTCCTGTTGCTGTTTCCTTGTAATCCCAAGGTGTCTGAGGTGTACAGAAGAGACTTTATCAGTGTCTGCAATCAGTCAAAAATATCTTTTCTTTGGATATTTACCTTTGACTGTGCTTTGTGAAAACTTGTTTCCTGAAGCTTTTGGAAGTTTGCCTTTAGAATTTCAACTTGTATTAATCACTGTTATCTTACCAGTACAGGCTATGAAGGTTGGTTCACCTTGTATTGAGGCAGATTTTTGTGGTTTTCTGGGCCTCTGAGTTGCTATGGATGTCCACTTCTTGGTTGTGATGAGGCTTTTACTGTTCCTCTTTCCTTTACCCTTCTAAACTTGGTCTGTGTCTAAGGGTGTCACTGGTGGGTTGTTCTGTGAGTTTTCCTCTAGTGGTATCAAGGTTCCTTCTGCTAGTAGTCAAAAGAAGAGGACCTATGTCAGCTTTTACTCTTAAAAATGCTTCTGCACATCAAAGAATAGGCTCTGACAGAATATATGGCTGTATTACCACTTTGTACAGTGACTGTGGGTTGGTAATACCAATTCCCACATCAAAAATACTGCTTGACATATGTTTGGTTACAGCTGTAACTCAAATATCTCACGGTTGTTATTCTGTAATCAATAGTAATAAATTGAATTAAATGGTTTAATATGATCAATTGAAACTTTAAATATGTTCTAACATGTCTCCTGAAGCTGTTATTAACAGTGAAGGGGATTATTTAAAGATGTTAAAAGCATAAAAACAGGTATATCGCAGTTTTATATCAAGAAAATACACCATAATAAGACTGTGGTAATCAAACTATAATACACCAGGTCTTAAATGCATAGAAATATAAAAACACAGTGGTTGTTGTCTATATACCCCTCAAAAAATCGTAATATATTATATTTCATATATTATTGTTTTTACGCCTATAAAAGAAAAATAATATTAAGAGAAAAGGACTCAATTGTATGTCAAGAAGCCCAACAAAGCTCAAACAACACAGCCAGACCCCCAAAATTTCATGTTGAGGCTCTGATAAAGCTATGTAAAGACTATTTACAAGTTTACCTATGTGTGAGATCTCGAGATATGACAACATATCCAAACAATTTCACAAGAAAACTTCACAATAATTCCTCTTTTATAATAACTATCTTAAAATAAGTCAAAATGCCATAAATAGCAATAAATTCTTAATTACTTTAGATTCTAAAAATAAACATGTGGGATAAATCACACTAGCAGATTCCCATGACAAAATACACATAAATCATCTTTATGGCATATCTGTAAAGTCAATAACTAATGAATAATAATTAAAAATACCATAAAAAGGACATAGATTCTTATTTCTCTCAGAATCCAATGGAGCAAAATGTGAAATAAATTGCACCATTGGTTCCCCCATAAAACACTACACATATAAAATCTTTATGTCATATTTGTAAAGTCAATATTTAAGGAAATAACCTGAATATATATGCACTTTTATGGCAACCCCATATATTCATAGCGTTTAGCTCATATCTCTTAAAATACACATGATAGAGAGCTAAACCAAAAAGAAAGGTACAACTTAATTACTTTTGCAATACAGATAGAAACTTTCTTTGACAAGCTATCAACAAGGTTATAGCTTGTAAGGGCTTATGGAGTAACATTGCTATAGCTGTTGACCACTTTGTTGTGAAAATGGTCCAAAATTAAAAGAAAGTAAGTATTTGGTCTCTACTAGCTTATAAGTGAATAACAATTTATTAATTGTTACTATATTCAAGGTAAAACACCTTGAAATCATGGTTTAAAGTTTAAAACAGTGAATTTTAACAGAAAAGATGAGTTGCAAGAAAAATAATCATAAATAGAGTTTTGATGATTTGATGAGATTCTCTTGGCAATTTAATTATGACATGTTATGCTATCAGAATTCACTCTCTAATTGGCTTTAGTATGTATAGCTTGAAAGGTATTAATGATCAAAGTTTAAGCTTAAAATTGATCATTTATGATCACTCACTGTAATCTTATTTTAGGTTTAACAGATATAGAAGTGATAAAACTGGTGAATACTATTACATTATTATTAATAATAGTAAAATCCACAAATCTTAGGCTTTTTCTAAGCCTATGATGTCATAAAACCTAGAGTTATAGTGACAACTCTAAATAAGGGCGTAAGAATGAGATAAGATGGTGCAATCATGATTTAATCATCACTTAGCCTTAAAGTACTGATCAATTCCGGCGGATGCCATCAGTAAACGTCTACTAGAACCCTTTTGGACTCTAGGAGGGAATATTTGACTATAAATAGAGCTCTTTTTACTCTATTCCCCCCCAGATGCATCAAAAACATTAAAGAATTAAGTTCAAAGGATATCTCTTTGTTCTTTATATATAAGCTCATTATATTATTAAAGAAAAAAGATCATTATTACAATCACCAATCTTGAAATGATTAGATCAATTTTTTAATTGTTTTTGTTAAAATTCTCTCTAAAGCTCTAAATCCATGTGAAACCAAAAATATTTGTAATATCTTTGATTTTTATTTTTAAATACAGTTTAAATTAGTTGCATTTACTTTATTTGGCATAAATTCATCCAAAAATGTTATCTTTAAGGTCCGAAGTAGGTTATTTTGACTTATTATAATATTTTTTCTCTATTATTATCCTTGATAATTCCTTTATTAATATAAATAGTATTTAGATAAATATATAACATTAATATTAGTAATATCATTTCTATAAAATGTTTCTTATTATTAAACAACAATTTATTACACATTTATTATTTTTTGGTAACAAACAATAATAAATTTCCATAAATATATTGCCTATCAAATATTAATATATTTATTTTTAACATATTATTCTTTCATAATATAAATTATATTGTTATATTTACTTAATAATGTAATTATTTCACCCCATTATGATTATAGTTATTACTATCTCACTCTTAGAACTTTCTAAGGATATTGATAGTACAATAAGTAAAATATCTGTAGTGTTCTCTTATTGTTTCATAGTCAAACCTTACACTATGACTGTGACACGTAGTATAGTAATAAAAATAGTTTAAAGAAGGATTTTCAGTTTTTTAATATGAGAGATAGTGGTGGTGAGTCCTACTGAAATCCCAGGATGAACTCCCTATCAGTCAATTAATTATTGCAAGCAGCACAATACTAATAATTGAAGTATAGCCTGATTAATTCCAAGAGTATAGCTGTTTTTGACAGTTTGACTATGTAGGAATGTGTGAGAAGGATGGGTATTCCTGTTTTGAGCAGAGAAAGGTCCCTTTTTATTCTGAAAATGGGTGAAAGCGTCTTCTAGACCATTTCATGTATAGGAACTGAAAGCCTTTCACACTGAAGGACTAGCTTGGGGTTTTCCCAAGGCCTGTATATCCTTTATTGGGTTCAGATGTGGTTTCAAAAGACCATATAGGCAATTTTAACCAATAAAGGGTGAACATTTTCTTCTGGAGACCACACAGCCCTCTTCTTATATGTATGACACATAGAATGCTGTGAAGAACCTGTATAGAGCCCCAGGATCAAGAAAACTATGGGTTATTGAAGGATAAACAGGCTCCTTTGTCTAATTGACACCTCATATTCAAAGATATGGGCAAGTATCCCACAATAAAGGTGTATTGGCCCAAGTGTGGCATTTCAACCCTAAAAATGCCATAAATGGGTCAGCTTTAAACAAATTTCGGTCAAAGTTTGTTCATTGTGTAGCCCTGGATAATATCTACACAATGGTTCCTCAATTAATATAGGTAGCATTGAGTATAGAAAATGTATACCATGCTGAATTCCCATTATCCAAATATGGATATTTTTCAAGTCCTGTTTGACACTTATTTTCTTCATAAACTTAGTTCTATATGGCTTATGGGGAAGTTGATGGCACTATCAGGTATCCCTTATTGTTCATCTTCCAAATGGACCCCACTTTAGGTATCTCACACTAAACCTGTAGAAGTTAGATGAGAGGTGAATATTTCATTCACCCTGATTTGGCTTGAACTTGGCCATACCTTCTGTGATCTTGATTCTATTTAAGTTTGGCTAGTATCATCAAGTAGCCCTGACTGAGAGCTTCAATTTGAACACTAATTTGATGGGCTTCATCCTATTTCTCTGTATTTTAGATGAGAGGTGAAACTTAAGGTTTATTCTCAGAGACTTCTTCAAGCTTGGATAACTTTGTTATTCTTTTTCCCATGATTATGAGACTTGTATATTTGCAAAGCAGTGAGTTTACTCTGTCTAGTGATAAATTGTTTCTCCTATTTGGCTCAGTTCCATCTTTTTGTGGTATTTTACTCTACCATTGGTTTATGGTTATTTGGCCATCATGCTTGTGCTCTGGTTTGAGTCACAGGTTGACAGCTGGTAGCAGTGTAGCCCAATCATGGGTGTACCCTTCATAATATTTATATTCCATGCCATAGGAGCAGAATTTATTGATTTTTTTTTCATGGTTTGGATCTTTCTCTCCACTAGTCCAGCTTTCTATGGATGGTAAGGAGTAGAAAATTCAAGTTTAGTCCCAAGAATGTCATAGAGGTTGGTCCAAAAATCTAGTGTGACTTTTTAGTCCCTGTCACTGATGATGATATCAAGGATTCTACCTGTAGCTATTATGTTACAAGAATAACATTGTTGTGTTCATAGCTGTATCCTCTTTTTAGCATAGTAGGACTCTGAAAGTCTTTTTAAACCTTTCTATTATGACTGGGAAAGAATTGTAGTTTTTTTGACTCCTGGGACAACTTCTGTCACCCAGTCAAGGTTAATAGTTTCCCATGGATGTTTGGGCTCCTCTATATGTTGTAGTAGTCCATACATTTTCTATGTTTTCTGTTTGCCTTCTGAAATCATTCTAAAGTGTTGATGTATTCACTCAAGTATTTTTTGGACTGAGGCCACCAATATTTGCTTGCTACCATTTCTTTTATCCATATTCAATCATGTGTCCCATGTAAGGACAGTCATGGAATTCCTGAAGGATCAGTGAGACATGGTCTCTGTCTATCAATGTGAGGGAACTAGTGGATTTCTGTTTGTGATAGGGGAGTCCATCTATTACAAAAAATATTTTGTTCTTATAATACCTCAAGCAAGGTTCCTCTAACTGGGATCCCAATTCTGGGCTCCTATATTTTTCTTAAAGGAGTGACATCAACATGCTACAATGTTTTTGTTTTTCATAGGAGTTATTAAGTTAATTGAAAATATATTGTGGATTTCAGAGGAGTTTCTTTCTAATATGGTGTTTCTGTCTGTTCTGGTCCAATATAGTCAGTGACTGGAGTACCAATTCCTTTTTCCCAATCTGAAAATTCAATTTTTCTTGTTGTATCTATTTCCATCAGATGAATAGGTACTTTAGCAGCTACTTCAGGATCATAATCTGGGTTTCTTTTGACATTCTCCAATGGCCATCTAACAAGTTCATCTGCATGAGTGTGGCTTTGGCCTGCTATGTATATTATTGGCATATTCCCCCTACAATCTTGGATGGCTATTTGCCACCTCAAAAAGTGTCTATTAGTAGTCCTCATGTTGAGAAAAGTCCTGAGCGAAGTACAGTCTGTGTATGCTTCAAATACTAAACCCTTCAAGCAGTAATGGAGTTTTTCTAGTGCCCATAACAGACATAAATAATTTTTATATGTCACTCCATACCTGGCTTTTGAATCTTTCAGCTTCCTTGAGATTTAAAAGATTAGTCCTTCTCCAGGTTCACCATCCACAATTTGTCTTTGGTGTAGAGCTGCTCCAAAACCTTGACTACAAGCTGAATCCATGTAAAAACTTAATGATTCTTCAAAGTCAGGCAGCATAAGGACAGGTGCAGTAGTAAGCTCATGTTTGATTCTCTCATATGCATCCCTTCTCTCTTGAGTAATATCAAAAACGACATTTTTTAACATAACATATATAAATTGCTGGTTATGTGGGAAAAACCTTTGATGTGGTTTCTGTAGTAGCTAGAAAACCAAAGAAAATATTGCATTCCTTTGATGTCCTTTGGTATTGGCTTTTGCAGTACTTCTGCTACTTTATTTTGGTACATGGCCAGGTTAAGGCCTGGGACTTTATGTCTTAATTCCAATAGCTCCTGTTGGCCAAAATCACACTTATTAGGTGAATTTTTTAGATTTATAGGTGTGCATTTACTCAAGACTCTGTCTATGTATTGCATATAGCTTTCACATCTTTCTGAGTATATAATGATATCATAAATACAAACTACAATCCAGTCTTCCAATATTTCTTCTTGAAGCATTGTGTCTATCATCCTCCAGTAGTGGGCTGGTGCATTTTTGATGCAAAATGGCATCCTAGTGTACTCATATATACGCATGTAGAATATGAATTTGAGAATATTCATAGAGTTTGGTTTAACTCCAATTTGGTGAAAACCTTTCATAAAGTTCATCTTGTTAATTTATTTGGCTTTTGCTAGTTTATCTATGGAATATGATTTCCTTGGTATAGGGTAGCTGTCAGCCTTTGTGTGGTTGTTCATTTATCAGAACCCTCCACCAAATCTATATTTTCCATAATTCTAGGTGATTAGAACAGGTGTGGTTACTTCCACTATTTCATTGTGTCCTATCTTTCTCATGACCTTCATATATAGCAGTTCATTGATGCTTTTTCCAATCTCTTACCTAGTTTTCAAGCTTTTTAGACATGAAGGTTTTTTCAGAATGGGTGAATTAAGTCTTTCCACACCTGGACAAGTATTATATCTTGGAATCTGATTTTTCCTAAGGGTTCTTCCCCTATGGCAAGGAGCTGTTCTGGGTTTTCCTTCAAGTTGTTAGTAAACTGAGTTTTTTTTTCCCTCTTTCAATTCATTAAGTAATTCTTCCAAGAGGTGTGGGTTAGACAACTGGTATATATCAAGTGAAAATTTCTTTTTCTTGTGGGGCCTATTGTAATATTCCTAGTCTTACTTTTGGAAATGTAAATGCCATGAATCCTTTGGTAGTTTTTTTCCAGTAGGAATCCTTGGATTTTGAAATCTTAAAGCACTAACCCTGTGGTTTGAGTCTGATATTACCCTTTCAATGGGGTATTACTTTTTCTTTGATAAAATTCCCAATAAAGGACAGCTTTCCTGATTCAATCTTGAAGTTCTTTGCCTTAATTGATAAGAGTTGGTTTTCCCAACTCGGCAAATTCTTTTCCAAAAGACTTTGGCAACTATTGAGAAGTGTGCACAACTATCAATAATCAATGGGCATTGAGAATGGTAAACACAAAAGCCTAGCTTGGTGATGTGCCCTGGATATATCCTATTCCTTTTGTTGGTGTTCCTAGGAGTGTTTGTGCATCCTGTGTATGTTTGCACAAGCTTTTATCAACAGTGTCTTGTGGTAATTCTGCTTACAACTGTATGTCCTGGGTTTTGAACTAGCTTTCCTCTTGGTACTCCACCAGGAATCCTCATATTGGGTCTTGGTCATAATCAGAGTTTACTCTGATGAAATCACCCATATAATCAGATTCAGAATCTTGTGCTTGCATTTGTTCCTGTGGTACTTGTTAAATGGAATAGATTTTCTTCTTTGCCTTTGGATAGTGTCTAGCATAGTGGTCTGTGTGCCCACAATTGTGAAAAGACTTTTTTTCTTATTCACTTCTGCCACTTTTTCTATGGGTTTGTCTTTATCAAGAACTGTGAAAGGCTGTTTCTCTATGAAACCATTGCCTTTATATTGCAATTCTTTCCCTATATTTTCCCTCTTCCTTACATCTTGTAAGGTGTTGAAAACTTCATCTAGAATGCAGTTTGGGTTTCATCTGCATTTTACTGCATGCTCTAGTTCTCCTGGCATTTGTGTCAGGAGTTTGGAATTTTTCATCTGGATATTCATATGAGGATAAATGCCTTTAGTCTTCTAGACTGTTTTACACACCACTCATAAGAATCTTTGTACATTTAGTATTTGTCATTCTCAAAATACATGGTACTTTTCCATATCCAGGTATCATTACTGTACTTATAGATTATTTGAATCTGGCCAGTTTTTTGTGCAATAGATTTCTTTCACTTCTATGTACTAGATACTACCATGTTGTTTGAATTCTGTGTTCAGTATATCTGTAATATAGCAGTTGGGTATACTTGATACATCAATGAAGAGTCAATCAATAGAATCAATGAGCTCCATATGATCTTATTCTCCTATGACAGAAGATTTTGGCCATCTCAAAACTTCTGGAGGTTGTTTCAGTGCTCCCTTCTATTAATAAGTAATGTTATCCCAATCTTGGTATTATGATGGGGATCTTTAATTATTCCCCAACAAGACATCTGTCTTGGTAATATGGAGTATTGTCCAAGAAATTTCTGTCACAGGGGCTCTTGGGAAAACAAGAGTGGACTGGCACCGAGTAATAAGGGAGCTAGCTTGGAAGAATCCAAAGTAATAAATAAAATAAGATAAAAGAGTAAATTTCTCTAAAAAGATATGCAAGTACAAGATGAGATGCAATAAGAGAAAAGGAAGCCAAATGGCCAAAGAGCCAACCAAGTGAGTCATTAATCACTGTTCTGACCTTCCAGAAAGGACAATGGAGTTATTAATGATATGAAAACCAAATATCTGCTGACAGGAAAAGAAAGAAATGGTGAAAACAACTGACTCAAGAATATCAGTATTTACTATCAAGGTGAAAGAAACTAACGATAGAAATAAATCAAAGTATACCAATTAACTGGGGGAAAAACTCCCCAGTGTTGAAGGAGAGGCTGGTATATATGATTGGTTGAGAGGTTGACTCCTTCAGGCTGACATCTGGTATGTATTGAATCCTTGGGGCTGTATCAATTGCTTGATGAGGTGTATACCTTGCCAAATCAGGAAATGAACCAAGTTGGATGATCTTCCCAGGCTGTATGGTTGAAATACAGGTATTGATGAAACATGACTGTATTGAAATGAATGTGGTTGCCAAGGCGTATTGATAGAGCATTGACACTTAATAATTGATTTGGAACTGCCTCTTGAATATCCCTTGAGAATGAACTGCCAGTATTCCTGTGGAGGAATACTGTGAAATGAAATATCCAATGAGATCTTGATGGCATCATTTGTATTTGAGAATAAAACTTGCACTTGAGCCTTGATGAAGCCTCTGGATGATGTGATTCCTGGATGCCTCAGTGGAATTCTGGAAAGAACTTCTGGTATTGGAAACATTTGATTGCTGGTGAAAAAAGATACATGATGGTGTATATCACCATTTATGGCACTTCTGGCTATTGAAAGGGAAAAGTAGCAGTCTTTTGAATGAATTCCAGGAGGATAAAGAGAGAAAATGGATTTTGGGTGGTGTCAGGACTTGCAGAGGTGTTTTGGTCAAAACAAGCCTAAATGCCACTAAAACTGTATTTGCGCAGAGTGCACAAAAAATATGCAAAAATTGCATTTAAGACTCAAATAACCTGGTATGGCCATTCCGGCATATTTACCATATTACAAGGAAATGTGGCATAAAATGGAGAAATTCACAAAGTTAACCAAAATGAAAAAGTTGTGCAAAGCTGTATTTAAAGCTTAAAAAGCATAATACAGGCTTTTGGGATTTATTTCCACTATTGAATTAAAAAATCCCAAAAGTGCCCAAAGGCCAAGAACAGCCATGAATGGCCTGATTATTGTGAAGGGTTCAGGTTGCCCCCAGCTGATGGAATTACCATAAAGGTCCATAAAAGTGAAATTGGCTGATTTGGCCAAGAGTAATTGATATGGCCAAATTGCTATAAAAGGGATATAGCATTTATATGCCATAGAATTACCCAAGGGGTATTATCCATCATTGTGACAGTACTCCCCACCTTGAATGATGAGCTCCTGCACACCATATAAAGGTAGAGCCTGTTAAGGCTATTGGAAAAAGTTTGAGGCAGGGATTCAATGGGAGTAATTAAAAGAGAGAATTGAAACAGATATAAAAAATTTGATATATGAATCTTGGCTGGCTTCATCTTCTTTTGACATGGGATTCATGATTGACCTAATCTTGAAAATGATGGTTAATTGTTCATAAATGGAATTTGAAGTGAGAAAGATATAGTTTTAAATAAAAAATGAAACAAAAGAAATAAAAGAAAATAAAGAGAAATGAATTTTTGGGAGGTTCCAATCTTGATGACTGAAGTTGAGAACTTATTTGAATTGGAAATGACCTTGAAAAGATGATTTGATGCCAGTTGCTCACAAAGTGGCCAAGTTGATGTTTTGACATATTGTAGACCCCCCAGGGAAGTGCACACCAGGAGAGGAACTTACTTTTGGTAATTACCACTTGTGCCAGTGCCATAAAAATGAAATATATTTGCTGAAGGAATGAATTGGAATTGAAAGGACTTGAAAATTGAATTGAAAGGTGAATGGTCCATTTTCTCAAGTAAAAATGGTCATAAAGATTGGAATTGATATTGAAAGCTTGGCCAGAGCCCTGACAAGTGCTCACAGAGTGGCCAAGGTGATTCTTGCAGCAAGAAGGATAGAAGAGCTCTAAAGGGTCATATGAAGAGTGGGACTTACTTTTGGTAATTCCTCTCCCCACAAAGCATCATATAAGATAAAGCTCTTGAAGGATTTGGTCCTTGCTTTTCATAATACAATGAATTAAAATCCTTGACAAGTTCAGGAGAATTGTTGAGGTTTTCAGCTGGTTCCCAAGTGGACCTTTCTGGGTCTTGACCAAAGCCTTTCCATTCCACAAAATAAAATGATTTTCCTCTCTTGATCTTGGGATTCAGTATTTGGGAGACTTCCCATTCCTCTTCTTCTTCAATTATCACAGGAGGAGCAGGCTCTTGGTGCCAATTTGGGATTACTGATATCTTGATTGGTTCGAGCAGGGAAATATAAACAACTGGGTGGATGGATTTTTATTGAGATGGAAGCTCAAACTGGTAAGCATGAGTACCAAATTTCTTAAGGTTTGAAACAGGACCCAATCATCTTTCTAAAAGTCATTTGGTGTGTTGTATTGATTTGATGCTCTTGGAGGAAATCCATACCATATTGTGAGTATTTAAAACAAGTGGACTTGATCTACTTTTCTCTCCATACCCCTTAAACATGTTTATGGCAACTTCAAGTTCTCTCATGAAATCTCGTTGTACTGATTGGAACTTTTGTTGATAGAATTCCAGAATTAGTGCCTTGATTAATGTTAAATGATTCAAAATGAGGATATATTCCATAAAAAGTGAAAAAGAGAGATCATTTTGTTGAAAGGTGTTCAGAGTTATTTTAAGAAAATTCAGCAACATGGAGCCATATGTGCCAATCATCATGATGATAACTGAGATGAAGAAAAAGGTACTTTCCTTGTATCTGATTTACCATCTCTGTCTGTCAATCAGTTTGAGGATGTTAAGCAGTTGAAAAATCTCTTCAAATCTTGACATTCTGTCATTGGTTGGTCCAGAAAGAAGAAAAAAAAGAGAACCTCTATCACTGACAATGCTTGAAGGAAGTCCACGCTTTAAGGAAATATTCTTAATGAATAAATGGGCCAAATCCAATGAAGTAATTGAAGACATTGTTGAAATAAATACAGCCATTTTGAGAATCTGTCCATAAAGACAGGAATTGATGAAAGGAATTAGAAATTTGCAGCTGAGTGATAAAGTCCATTGAAAAACAAATCCAAGGACGATTTGGGATTGGAAGAGAATTTATTAATCCAAACTTCTTCTTATGAATATTGATGTTTCTTGAACACTGTTAACAGGATGATACATAATCCTTGTGGAATTTATTCATTCCAGACCAGTGGAAAACCCACTTGAAAGCTTTGAGATTCTTCTCTTGGCCAGAATATTCAGATAGAGGTTATTCATGGCGCTTTTGAAGTATCCTGAGCTGAATTGTGTGGTTATTGAGGACTACCACCTGATCTTTGAAGAGAAGAAGTTGGCAAGGGGAATCAAGAGAATAATCTTGCACAGATTTTCCTCTATGCAAATCCTGAAGCATACTTCTTTATTTAGAATCTTGCCATAATTCCTTCTGAATTGAAACAATCACATTTGAAAATGATTGCACCTTGACTGAGATTAATTTCAGAGTCCAATTTCATATTTCTTCATTCTTTGCTGATGGAATCCTCCCCCCTCTCTGGGTAGACGTTTTCCTGATCTGAGAAAGCATCTAGGAGGCTTGCCAGGCATCTTAAGCAGTAGGCAATTGAGAAATGAACCCCTGAAAGGAGTTCAGCCCAGGAGGCCCATTGGAAAGTGAGCATCTTTGAGGGCTTGAAGTATTGCAAAGAAGAATAATCAATGAGAACTTCAAAAGGAGAAGAAAGGGAACGAAGGAACACTATTCAGCTCTTGAGAGTCAGAATATTCCAAAATGTTCCTTGTCATGAATTTAACAATTAAGCCCTTGTCACAATGCTGTCTGCCGGACCTCAGCAAAGGGAGCTCTTGCCGAAAAGGATATTAAACCGGTTGAAAGACAAGTTAATACTGGCAAGCTTTAGATCACATTCCACCATGTGACAGTACCCCAGGGTTTAGGGAACTGCGACCCAAAGTACATGTAACTGATGGTCTCACCCATGTCACCCTCATGGATCTAAATCAGTCACAACAGGAGCCTACAAGGAACCCCCAAGGTGAAGAACCCTTGTATGCCAATGGAGCAGAGAACCCAGCGATGTCTGGTTGTTTGATTTAGACCTCCTCTTGTCTCCAACTGGAATCAAACCCATGAAGTTGGTAACCTGTTTATTGTCACAATGCTGTCTGCCAGACCTCAGCCAAGGGGCTCTTTCTGAAAAGGCTATTGAACCGGTTGAAAGGCCAATTAATACTGGCTAGTTCTCAATCACATTCCACCATGTGACAGCCCTTTTGGAAGAAGCTTGTGGATATCAAATGCAATGAAATAATTTCCTTATTCAGAAACCTGACTTAGTATAGCACCCAAGGCATGATCTGAAACATAAGCCTGTACAATGGTGGGTAGAGAAGGATTGGAGAAGTGGTGAAAGCCTCTTTGAGTCAATGAAACTGTCTAAGAGACTCCTCATTGAGGGGAAAACATGAATCTTCCTTGAGAAAATTTGTAAGTGAACTAATACTGTTTGAATAATTCTTGATGAAACAGCATTAGAAGTTTGAAAAACCAAGGAATGATTGAAGAACCTTGAGGTTTATTGGAGAGGGCCAATTGAGAATTTGATGGACCTTTTCTTGGTCCATCTTGATGCCTTCAGAAGAAACAACATAGGCTAAATATTCCACACTTGAGATGTGGAAAACGCACTTCGATGCCTTTGGAAAATGATTATTGGCTCTCAGTCTGACAATAACAGTTGACACATGAGTGACACGTTCCTCCTCACACTTAGAAAAAACCATAATATTATGTAGACAAAAAAATTAAATAGACATCTAGAAGGTCATATTAAATATAACCTATAAGATATTAAAAAAGGCAGGCACATTGGTGCTCCCAAATGGAATACACAAGTACTCATAACTGTAATATTCAGTACTAAAACAAGTCAAATGTTCATTACACTCATTGATTACGAGCAGGTTATATGCACCATACAAAGAAATCCTGAGAGGATACAAGAACCATTAAAAACAGTGGGAAGCTGATTCACAGGAGGAACAGAATATTTGTTCTTCCTCTTAACAGCATTGAGTTTGTATCAATCAACACACAAATGGAGGCCACCATTTTTCTATTTGACAAAGAGGACAGGTGCTCCTGCTGAAGAGGAGCTTGGCCGGATGAAACATTTCTCTAAATTCTACGAAATATAGTCCCTAAGTGTATCTCACTCTTGATTTTACAAAGAGTAGATCACCCAAACTGGAGATGGAGACCCCTCCACCTTGATATGATGATTACACGTGTGGTGAGGAGGAAGTTTCTCTTCTTTCATCTTGGAGAATACATTCAAATAATGGTGATAAGTAGAGGGAGGAAGCTTCATCACAGTTCCTACTTCTTCTGGATCTTCCTCTTCATCCCACAACTCCTCAGGGAGTCATTATAAGATGAAGGAGGAAGGTCCACATTCTCAAGGAAAAGATGCAGTGAAGATACAGACTTATCTTCTCCAACATCTTTTATTTCTTTGAAGAATTCATCTCTAGAGGATCTTAATGATGGTTGCGATTTTAAAGACAGAAAATTGACAGAAGATGGGACAGATTGTGTTCTAGAATCACCAACCAGAGCTGCACATGTGTTGGAAGAGGAAAAGTCATTACTGAGGGGAATAAAAGTATACCTAGAGGCCTTATAATCAGGATTAAATGTGATCAGCCCTTTCCTCCCATCATAGGATGGATTAAAGTGATTAAGAAGGTCAAAACCCAATATGAGGTCTTCTCCCTTGGGAGTATCAATGACTAAAAAGTCCCATTAACAACTTAGGAAAGCAGGAATCTCAATCATATATTTAGTATTACAGGTCACAAATAAAGACGGGTACTCAGAGGAGGCCAAAATGATAAGGGACATCTTCTTTGAAAGCTCTGACATGATCAAATAATACTTGAGAAAAAATCTTTTTGCAATGAATGAGTTGGTAGCACCAGACTCAATAGGAATACTGTCAAAAATATCAGAGAGAGAAGAAAAAACAAAAACTTGAAATAATTAACAACACCATTATTCACAACGCACAATTGTGCTCTGGATGGAAAATAGTGAAGACCATTGAACACAAAATGATCTTCACTCAGGCTTTTCCCTGGCTATGAAATTTTCTTGAAAGTTGGTTAAGCTGCTTTTGAGGCCTTAGGAAACAGGTCTCACGACTATTATTCCCACCACAATAGGCGCACAAGCCCTCCTTTATTTTCATTTACTTTTCAGAACCCATCAACTTGTGGTCCTTATGCAAGAGGGAAGAATGGGGCATGTCCCTTTTCTGAACAGCAATATTATTCTTCTTATGACTTGAACCTGAAGAATCTTGATGATGAGAAGGACTTGACTTTGAGGCTTCAATCTGCTTTTATTGATGATTATTCTTCTCCTTTTGCCTCTCATGGTACCTGGTATCAAATTCCAGCGTAACATCCATTAAGTCTTGAAGAGAATCAATGCTTGAAGTATTGAAGGCCAATTGATCCATAATTGTGGAGGTTAATCCTTAATTGAAATGATGGATGAGAGCCCTTTCACGCCAATCCCCAATTCATGAAGTTACTCTTCTAAGATAAGCAATGTATAATTATAAATATCTACCTTCTCTCCCTCTTAGGCTATCCAACTCTTCTTCAGATTTTCTGACTTCATTTGGATCCCTGAATAAGGGGAAGAGCTAGAATTTAAATTAGACCCAATCATTGAGAACGTATGCTGGGTCTAGATTGATGAGATTGGAAAGATAAGGCTCAATCCATTTTTCATCCCTGAAAATTCAAAATGAAGTGGCTTAAAAGACTTTCTTCCTTTCTTCAGAAAAATTTGCCTTTGCATTATGTAAAATAAGTTAGCATTACTGAATAAAACCTCTGACTTTGAAGGGTTGAGTCCCATCAAAGAATTCTGGGGCCTTCATACATGGAGTCTTGAAACTTCAGAAGATGAAGTAGCTTGAAGATTGGCCATAATTTGAGTCATCTGCTGCATGATGGCCAATAAAAATGGTTCAGATTGACAAGAGACAGGTTGATTATACTGGGATACAGTTGGCCCTCCAGCACCTTCAGAAGCCCCCATAGGAGCAAGGACAACTTCAGTTCCATCAGATCCTTCCTGTTCCACAGAATTCTCCTCCTTGTCTTTCCCCTCTTCACCAGGACCTTTGGAAGTGGTCCTTGAAATTCCTGGAAGCCTGTCAACTACTCCTGAAAATGAGCTTGATCTTCTTGGCCCCCTTCCTTCCTTACTGGATGGTGCTGCTACTTCAATATTTGGTCTTCTGTCTATGTAGGCCCTCAGTTGAGGAACTGCTGGGGTGCCATCAAGAGGAGCTCTTGGAGTTGGAGTCAGAACAGCTTGAGCTGTGGCCTGAGATGTTGTCTGCCTTTCAGGAGGTGAGTTTTGGACAGCAATATTGACAATAGAATAAAGAAAATAAAGCTACAATAACAGTAAAAAAATTGAGCTTAAGGACTTGAGGTAATTCAAAAAAAAGCTTGAAGTCAAAATCAAAATCAATTAAGCAATAATGGCTTGTGGTCAATAAATAAATAAAATGTCAAGTGAAACCTTGAAGTAAACACTCAAATATGAATCTTGAAGGATAAATTAATCACTGAGTCAAACACTTGATGAGTTCAAATTAGTAAGTCTTGAAGTGAATGAATCAAAAATTGAAATAAAATCAATTCAGTATTGAATTAATGCAGTACTCAGGTCAAAATCAAATATTTCAAAGCAATAAATCAAAATCAAACCAAGTTGAAATCTTTTGGTGAATCAAAATTCTTGAGAAATATTTCAAAATGAATCTTAATTAATGAAGATCTGTGTCAAAAATTAATTTTGGGACCAATCCAAAAATCCAATAAACATGGGACCTAAATGAAGACTGAGTGGAATAAGAATGAATAAGAAGAATTTTCAGCCACACAATTACAAAAGAAAAGGAAATTTTCATAAGATTGAGAAAAAATTCATAAACAGAAAATCAATTTTCATGAGCAAAAGAGTGATTGAAAATCAAGAATTGAAGAAAAATCATTACAATAATAATAGAGTCATAACTGATGAATGAATGGTTTGAAGATAGAAAGAAAGAATAAGGAACGAAAGAGTCAATTATGAGATGATTAATTTTTCACAGGAACTCTGGAGAAAAAAAAAGTGTCTTGGCACTGAGTAATTAGGAAGCTCACTTGGAAGAATCCAAAGGAAAAAATAAAATAAAATAAAAGAGTAAATTTATCTAAAAAGATATGCAAGTACAAGATGAGATGCAATAAGAGAAAAGGAAGCCAAATGTCCAAAGAGCCAACCAAGTAAGTACTTAAATAATGTTTCAACCTTCCAGAAAAGAAAATGTAATTAGTAATAATATGGACACCAAATATCCACTGACTGGCAAAGAAAGAAAAGGTGCAAATGACTGAATTAAGAATATTAGTATTTACTATCAAGATGAAAGAAAATAAAGATAGAAATAAATCAAATTATATTAAATAACTGGGGAGAAAATTCCCCAGGTTGAAAGAGAGGCTCGTATATATGTTTGGTTGAGAGCTTGACTCCTTCAGGCTGACAGATGGTCTGTATTGAATCCTTGAAGCTGTATTGATTGCCTGTTGAGGTGTATACCTTTCGAAATTGGGAAATGAACTGAGTTGAATGATAATCCCAGGGTGTATGGTTGAAATACAGGTCCTTATGAAACAAGACTTTATTTATATCAATTTTGTTTCCAAGGTGGATTGATAGAGCATTGGCACTTGATAATTTATTTGGAACTGCCTCTTGAATATTCTTTGAGAAAGAACTGCCAGTATTCCATGGAGGAATACTGTGAATTGAAATATGCAATGACAGCTTGATGGCCTCATTGTTATTTGAAAATAACACTTTCACTTGAGCCTTGATGAATCCTCTGAATCTTTTGATGACTTTATGCCTTAATGAAATGTTGGAATAACATTCTGATATTGGCACCATTGAATTTCTGGTGAAAAATATGAATTATGGTGCATAATACCATTTATGGCACTTCTGATTGTTGAAGCGGAAATGTTGGAAACAGTCCTTTGAAAAAATGTTGGAAACAGTCCTTTGAATAAATGCTGGGGGGATAAAGAGAGAAAATGGAGTTACTGTGGCTTCAGGACTTTCAGAGGTGTTTTATGGACAGTTTTGGTGTTTTGGCCATTTTTGGGTTATTGGACAAAACAAAGCTAAATGGCTTTAAAACAGTATTGGAACAAAGCTCCCAAATCTTTAATTTAATCCAATTTGGGGAACTTTCACATACTACAAGGGATTTGGAATAAGTTTTCCAAATGCACAAAATGAAAAAAAGTATGCAAGTGGCGCAAAACTGTATTGAAAGCTTAAAAAGAATAATACAGGCTTTTGTGCTGTATTTCCACTATTGACTGGGAACTTCCCAAAAGTTTCTAAAGGCTGAGAAGGGAAGTGACATGCCTTATGATTGTGAAGGCACCAGGTTGGCCCCACATGATAAAATGACCATAAAGGGCCATAAAAGTGAAATTGGCCAAGAGTAATGGATATGGCCAAATTGCCATAAAATAGATATGAAATTGAGATGACATACACTTATCCAAGGGGTATTTTTCAAGGTTTTTGACAATTTCCCTGTGCTTGGGGTTTATGTTCTAGAAGAAATTTAACAATTCTCTCATGCCTTCATTCAGACATAACCTTTCCCTCTTTCAGTTGTATTTCTCCTCTAAGACTTCGTTTGGTCTTTTGTTGTTTTTTCTGAGCCTTTATGTAGTTTAGTATAGTTTTATTGAAGGGCATGAATCATTTTAGTTTGTAGGGTTTTGACCTCTTGTAACCTCAAAAGCTTTTCTTGGACACCTTCAAGCTTTTTTTGAGTTTGTTCTGCAAAGTAAGACATTTATAGCCACCATTAATTGCTGTTTATTCTACTCCCAAGTGTAAGAACAATATGTTCATTCACAGTGGGGATAATATTCCCAGTATTAGGACTACTGATTCTTTCAGAAGTATTAACACCTAGTTCTGGCTCTTGTGCATTTCTTTCACCAAGTCCAACCCTTCTGAATCATTGAATCAGACTCTTTCTTCCTCTGGTTGAAATAAGTCTTGTCTTTGCCCTTTTATCCTTGTATTATCCTGGAAACTACCTGGGATTGTGCAGAATGGTGACTCTTGGCAACTCATCTTTTGGTTCTTGAATGGTGTTAAGCCATTGGGGATTCTGGTTGGTTTAATCCTTGTGAGCTTGAGGGATCAGATTATGCTCTCTCTGGTTCAGTCTTTCTTCTATGCATTGTCTCATGGCTCTATTTTCCCTTATGCTGGCTGCCTTCTCCTCCAGGAGTTTGAACTGCCTGTTGGCATTATAACCTCTGGTGATTACCATCAGTTATTTGAAGTATATCCTTTTGAGACATATCTTCTAGAAACATTTTCAAAGTTCTTCCCAGTTTGAAGCTAGGTTGAACCTTTTCTTTCTATTCTCCATTAAAATAAATCTTTGGGGAGTTTGTGGATCTGAATAACTTGGTACATATCCTTCCAGTCCTCTGTTTTGAGGTTTTTGTTGAATTGGAAGGTGAATTGCAGAATTGGTATAATTTCCCTCTGTGTACCACCTTCAAATATGGTGTTCAGACCCTGATCCTCCAGATATGAACATTCCTGGTCTGTCTTCTGGCTGTTCCTTGGGATTCCAAGGTATGCAAGACGTACAGGAGAGATATTAGTGTTTTCAAGAAGTCAAAAACCTTTTGTTCTTAGGTAATTTACCTTTTAATATGTCTTGTAAAAATTTGTTTTCAGCTGATTTAGAAAGTTTTGCTATAGAGATACAAGTGGGTTAATTATAGTAAGCTTTCCTGCAGATTTTTGTGGCTTTATAGTCCTATGGGTGCCAATTGGTGTCCAAATTCTGTTTGATATAAGGCTTTCACTGGGCCTCTTTCCTTTTAACTTCTGCACATCTGTGTCTGAGGATGCCACTGGTGTATTTCCCTGTGACTGGGTCTCAAGTGGTAGGAATTTTCTTCAACTGATGCGAAAGATGAGAGCTTATTTCAGTCAGTACTTCTTGTAATGCTATTTGCATGTCTGATAATGACCTCTTGTACAATATATGCTTATATGTTACCCTGTTATTATGATTTATAATTGAAATTATCAATTTCACATCAAAAATAACTCTTTGTGGATGTATGGTTTACTGTTGTATCCCAAATATCCCACAGATTATCTTTTGAATGACCATGATACTCTTATAAGTGGTTATGTAATGGAAAATTGAAATTATCAATACGTCAAACCATGCCCCTGAGACTGTTACTTGATGTACATAGGTAGTAGCTTTATTATAAAAGAACTTCATAAGGGTATATCTTCTTGAAAAAAACAAACTCAAAATAAGACTGAGAAATTACTCACTTTTACCTCCAAAAGTTCAAAAAAAGGAAAAAAACGTGGCCAGGCCCCCAAAATGTCACGCTGAGTCTATGATAAAGTAGTAATAAAGGAACTTAAAGCTTTAACTCTGAGTTTGAAATGGACAATAATTATAAAAGATTATTTAACAATTATATTCAGGGCTTTATTATTAGGGAATAGCTGTGGTGAGCACTGTTGAAATCCCTGGATGCAGTTTTATCAATTGGTTTATTATAATTAAGACTACAATAAATGGTATTATGGCTATACCTGATCTATTTTCAAGATTATAGAAGTTGGTAAGCAGTTCTACTACATAGGAGCTCAAGAGCAGGATAAGAATTTCTATTTTGGGAAGAGAAAGGTCCCGTTTTATCCTGAATTGGGGTGGAAAAACCATTAATACTTTTTACTTAGAGGAAGTGAAGATTTATTCTCTTCCAAAGACACTTGTGGGAATTAGACACCCTTTATACCCTGTATCAGCCTCAGATGTAGTTTTGAGAATGGCATATGAGCATTTTTCATCAATAAAGCGTGAACGTTTTCATTTGGAGACCACATAGCCTTCTTCTGATATCTATAATGTGTAGAATGCTGTATAAAAACTGTATGGGTCCCCCATAGTTTCCAAAATAGGAAGTAGTGAAGGATCAAAAGGCTCCTTTGTAGCATTGACACCTCATATTCAAGGATATGGGGAAGTATCCCACAGCAAAGGTTCATTCGCCCAACTTTGGAATTTTAGCCTGAAAGCTGCCATAACTTTGTCAGTTTTCATGATAATGAGCTTGAAATTTTCTCATTGTTTAATGTAATGAGATATACACAATGGTGCCTCATTGGGTATGGTTAACATTCAATATGGCAAAGTTACTCCACTTATAATTGCCATTGTTGAGGTATGGATTTTTCTTAAATCCCGTATGGTGTTTGTTTTCTCCATAAATTCTGTTCTATATGGGGGTTGAGGAGATTTATGGCACAATTTGATATCCCTTATTGTTCCACTTGAAAATTATCCCACTTTAGGTTTCTCAAACTAAAACTGTGGATGCTATATGAGAGGTGAATATCATCTTCACTTTCATTGCCATAACTTCTGTAGTTTTGGTCGTAGCTTTACCTGGCTAGTATCACTTAATAGCCCTGATTGAGAGCTTTAAGTTGAACACCCCTTTGATAAGGTTCTTTATCATCCTCTGAAATTTGGATGAGAGGTGGAATTTAAGGTTTATGCTCAGTTCTTGCTTTGAGCAGGAATAACTTTGTTATTCTTAGTCTTGTGGCTATGAGGGTTATATATTTGGAAAGATGTGATTTTCCTCTTTCCTTTAATACAGCTCATGAGATATTTGGGATCAGCTTTATTCTTCATGGAATTTTCCTCTACCATTGGTACATGGTGTTTTTCCTATCATTCTCTCGCCCTTGTTTGGTGTCACAGGTAGACAATGAGTAGCCATACCCTGTGGGCACAAATAGCTCAATTTTAAGCACACACCAAAAAAGAGCTCAATTAATTTAAGGGGTGCATGAGCAGGTTTCAAACAGTTAATACTTTGCAAACCACAACTAACCATACCCCTCAGGAGGACTTTAAAAAGCTAAGTAGAGCCTCACAAAAAACCAATAAAAGACTAATTGAAGTCTTAGAGAAACAACATCCTTCCAAAAGGGGTATGACACATTTCCAGAAATGAGTGAGCTATATGGACAAAGACATAAATTTATTGTTCAATGTTTTTCAAAACATGAAGCCACAAGACCAAAATATTGTTCCAAATACCTCATATGCTCCATACTGCCAAGAATAAATCAAACCAGATGCCCAATGAAAAATAAGCACAAATCCCCATCAAAATAACAGGATGGAGATAAAATTAATTACTCAGCAAAGGAAGAAAGGGAACAGCTTCCAGAAGCCACAAGCTGACCAAATTTCTCTGGTGTTGGAGAATATGTCCACATAAAGCTCATTTAGTATATTGATGGACTGTTCATTCATGTACCAAGCATACCACACTGCTGGATATCCACTACACTGAACACATAATTCAAATGACATGCTAGTATATGGTAGAAAGAAATTAAAGATAACCATTGAAGAAGAAACTGGTCATGGTGGAAGAACAAAATCATCCAGAAGGAAAGTAATGCTATTTGTATATGGAAAAAGACCATTTAATTTGAGAATGACAAATACTCAGTGGAAGAAGATTCTTATGAGTGGTGTCTCAAAAATTCTAAAAGAATAAAAGTCAATGCTCCTCATATGAAAATTAAGATGAGGAATAAGAACTCCTGACACAATTACTAGGAGAGCCAGAACATGCAGGAAAATACAGATGCAACAAAAACAGCACACTAGATGAAATTACCAACACCTTACGAGAATTAAGAGAAAGCAAAAATATTTTGAAATTTTCCACTTACAATGAAAAGCAAACTTTCAAGTTAGACGGTAAAGACAAATTCAGAGGAAAGGTGGCAGAAGTACATAAGAAAAGGAAATACTTTCATAATTGTGGCTCAACACACCATTATGCAAACAACTATCTTGTAAGGTTTGTCTGTGAAACTCTTGATGATGGTAATTGAAATTGAGAATACTATGACTTTCCCCAGTAGAAAATATAATATGGTTAAATATTATAACCCCAAATTGATATAAGTATTTACAATAATTACATAAAAAAAGAAGAATTAATTACCATTAAATAATTTAATAATAAAAGCTTCTAAATAATTATAATGAATGATCATTATTCCATTTTTATTATGGTCACCAAAACATATAACAATAAGATATATAAAAGATCATAATGGGACAATTGTTCATGGAAAATAATAATTTTTACCCACTTGTAAATGATAATAATATTATTTATCAAACAAGGTATCACTATTGAGAGAGAGCTTGTATAGAGAAATTCTTTAAAAAAGCTAATACTAGATAAGAAATGTAGAATACTCAGAAAAAAACTCACTTATAATATTTTTTAATAGTATAAGTAAAACAACAATATTTACAGTATGAAGTAGTTTTAAAAATAAAAAACACACCAAAAATTGATATTTAAGAGGAATAAAACAACCTCTTCATGAAAGAATAATATTTAAGATTTTTAGAGGAATTTGTGTATTTTGAAAGATATTTAAAACAACAGTTTTATAAGATATACAGGAGCACAACCTTTTTTGGGTTCTTGCCAATCTCAAAAGTTGGGTACCCTGAATATTTTTACATTTTTCCTTGATCCCACCTTTTTTCATGGATTTTTCCCTTTTTGTTATTTAAAGCCATGAAATGGCTTTGATCCAAATACAACTCAGCTCACAAATTATCTACGGCCTGTATGGAAAATACTTAGCCAAATGAGTGAATATACACAACACCTTATTTTAACTAAATTTTTGTAAGTTCACATAAACCGCATGCAACTTTAAATTTAAGCTCAACTTTAACAGTTTTAAAATTCTAGTAAAAATTTGTAAATCTTAAATCTCCTGACAAAACTAGAAATAGTCATTGTTGGGTATAACACCCTATGGGTCTACCTTAGGTTATTTTTGGTGTGGAATCCAAAAATGACATCTTTTTTACAGCTCTTTTTATGAAAAAGGAAGCTATACTTATCTTTTGTTATTTTTTGTTATTTTTTGTTATTTTTTGTCATTTTTTGTTATTTTTTGTTATTGTTTGCCATTTTTTGTCATTTTTTGTTATTATCTGCTATTTTTCTGTTATTTTGTTTTTAAAATTCCTTTAATTAGGTTCTTTATGCCTAAATCAAATGTATAAAAAGGGTTTTAGGGCCTTATGGTTATTTCATAAAGACCTCATAAGCCGAAATTCCCTACAACCACAAAAATGTACTACAATTTTCATTGAGTAGTGCAGCCCAAATTTCATTGGGATGTATAATCCACTTTCCAAAATCCCTACCAATACTTTTCAAGTATGCAAAGCACACAATTAAATCTCTTTTTGAGGAGGTGGCATTCTCTCAGGTCTGAGTCTTGTGAGAAAGCATTTGGAATGAGGTATTCTACTTTCTAAAAGCCACTTATCTTCATGTTGTGGGTTTCTGTATGTGATGAAGTATTCTCTTTCATTTTCCCCCTAAGTCTTTTTTCTTTCAAGAATTTGAGTACCTTTTGCTCCCAACTCTGATCAAGTGGTGGTACATCTATGGGTGTTTCATTTCCCAAAGGAAATAATTCCTTATCCCTTGACGTATAATGGCTTACTAGAAGAAAATCAAAAGGTGGAGTTTTACCTTACATTCTACTTTCAGTGCTACTTGTACTGCATTTCTATCATGAAGTGCTTCAATAATAAATAGTTCTTCCAAGGAATATTTCAATTCCTTTAGGTCTTGATTATCATTGAAGCTCAAGGTTGAAACTAATATCAAGTCCTCTAGTTTATATTCTGGTGTCTTATGCGTTTTGTCTCATATCTTTTTAGTATACTCAAAAACTTCAGTCACGCTTTGATTTTCATGATGCCTTATTTTATCAAGCAGTATTTTAAAGCTTAATTCATTTGGATATATATCCACTAAGTCTTCTTTCAAAGTATCAACAGGAAGTTTGGGGCTTCATCCTTTGTTCAAAATTGCAGGAAGTCTTCCTTTTGAAGAATATGTAGAAGTATTGTAGTCTAATTCCAATTCTCCTATACGTGCACACCAATCATGGGTAAAGCCATCAGACTCCTTTGATTCCAGGCCATAAGCACAACGTATTTTGATCATTTCCTCAAGGATCTGAATAACACTTTCTACTAATCCATCAGTTTGTTGATGGTAAGCTGTTAAGAATGATCATTCTGTACAAAAAAGCTTATGTAAAGTTTTCCCTAAGGCTGATGTGAATCTTTGGTCTCTATCAATAATGATATTTTTAAAGAGACCAGTGTGAGATATGCCTTTGGAACAAATCAAAACAGCTGTTTCCATAGATTTTTCATCTTTATGAAATGGTAAGAATATTGGAGTTTTTCTATATTCGTCCACAATTAAAAGACATGAATTTTGATATTTCTCACCACTAGGTAGTAGGGCAGTCACCCAATCCATATTGACCACTTCCCATGGGCTACTTGGTTCTTGAATATGAATCATGATAGCAAATCTTTTACAAGTGGCTTTATTGTCCTTTTGACATCTGTCATAACTATGACAGTACTCAATGACATCTTTTCCCAAAGATGGCAACCAAGAAAATTTCTGCAATCTTTCCATTGTTCTGTCTTAAAACAGATTTCCAGAAGAAATTTTGTCATGGAGATCCAGTGATATTGTGTTAATGAATATTCAACTGAAAGTGTGAATCAAACCTGCATCTTTGAAATATTTGGCAAGTAAAGAAGTAAGGATATGATAATTCATATCTTTCTTGAAGCTTCCTCCAGCTTTCTGAAAGAATTCTGTTGCCACATCTGTGATGTTAATCCCTTCAATTGGAATTTGAGATTCTGAATTTTCAGGGACATAGGCCAGATTGTCAGGTGTATTGGGTAATTCCCATCTACTCAATATATAAGAATATTTATGAATATTTACAGCTTTATGCACTATAGTAATATTGCCTCTATAGTACTGTATAGCAATATGCCATCTCAACATGATTTTACTTGGAGGTTTCATGATAAGTGATTTCATGCAATTGCAATCAGTAATAACCTCAAACACACTACCATGGATAGAAGAATGAAGTTTTTCCATAGCCATACAAGGAAACAGAACTCCATTTGGCTTTCTCCATATCTAGACTGAATAGGCTTAACTTGTCTTGAGATAAAACAACCTGCAGCTTCTTAAGGCTTTTCATTGACAATTTGGATTTGATGAAGAGCTGCACCTAAACCTTAACCACATGAATAAATATACAGCTTTACAGGAAGCTGACAGTATGACATAAATAATGATGGTTCATTGGTTAATCCATACGTGATCTTTTGATATTACTGAATCCTTTCTTGTTTCATTTCAAAGACAGTTTGTTGATCACAAATTCTGTACAAGGATCTGGCATGGATTGAAAAATATTTAATCTGTTTTCTATGATAGATAGCAAGTCCTAAAAGAAATATAACTTCTGTTTTGTTCTTGGAAATTTATCTCAGTAATGCTACAAACACTTTGTTTTTTCAACACCAAGGCTTAGCCCCAAAACTACATGTCCCAGGGACTTTGGCTCATGAAGCCCAAAATGACATTTCTTAAGAGCTATTTAAATATTCACTTGAAGAATTTTCTTATTTACTAATGAAAGTCTTGCCAAAAGCAACTTCCAGGATTTTTAAAAAATGATAATGTAATCAATATAAATGATTAGCAATCCCTCTGGTAATTCCTGTGGGAAGATTGTATTAATTATTCTTTGATAATGTGAGATTCATTTTTAATTCTAAAAAGCATCCTAAAATACTCATAAATACCATGATGATTTATTATCCTCCATAATTTCCTAGAATGAGATGTCAAGAAATTCTGTCAGAAAGCCTTAAGTGTATTCATAGAAATGATCAATCTTGCATTTGATAATTGATTTAAAGTCTTATGTATTCTAGGAATTGGAGACCTATCTAGAATGGTATAGGTATCTAATGCTCCAACATCACCAACCATAATTGAGTTTTCATTATGTCAAGTAATTATTACAGGGGTTGTTACTTCTCCTTCCTCATTATTTTTAACCTTTCAGAGAACTCCCATCTTCATCATTTTATCAATATGAGACTCTAATTCTTCTCTAGCTCTAGGGATATCTTGGTAAGCTGGTATTGTTAAAAGTGGGGGACAAGGCCTTTCCACATTAAGAAAAATGTCCAATTCATGTTTTTCAATTTTCCCTAGTGGCTCATTATAAGAAGAAAAGGCATCTCCCCATTGGAATGCAATTTCAATGAGGTCCTCCTTCATTTCTAATGTCAATTCAAGACTGATTTGTGCTTCAATAAATTGGTCTGTAACCAGTTTTTCCGTATTAACATTTTTTAATTTCCTTGTAATAGTTATTTCTTTATTCTAAAGGGAAGAAGAAAACATTTTTCTTTTATTTTGTCCTCCTGTGGAATATCTGTCATCACCAGGGCTGTCAAGCTGAGTCTATAATCAAGATGTATAATATTGTTTTACGGCTTTAACTATGACTGTGACATGGTGAAAATGGTTTATAAAGATATATGATGATGGCAATAATCATGATAATTGATTTAATTTAAAAGAAAAGGGCTTTACTATACTATTTTAGTGGTGGTGAGCGCTGTTAAAATCCCTGGGTGCAGCTTTACCTGTTGGATTTCAATAATAAAGACTAAAATTCTTCTAAATTAAGAGTATACCTGATTATTTTCCAAGAGCATAACTATTTTTGACAGTTGTAATACATAGGAAGTCAAGAGCAGGATGAGGAAACAATTCTGGCTGTGAAAAGCCTCCTTTTTATCCTGAAATGGGGTGGAAAGGGTGCTAGACCTTTCCACATAGAGGAAGTGAAGATTTTTTCACTATCTGAGACAGGCTTGTGGTTTACAAAGACCTGTATCAACCTGTATTGGGCTCAGATGTGGTTTTGAAACCACATCTGGGCAGTTTTCACCAATACAGGGTGAAAACTTTCATCTGGGGACCTCACAGCCTGATTCTGACGTGTATGACATGTAGAATGCTTTACAGAAACTGTATGGGACCCCAGTATTGACTGAAATACGAGGTATTGAAGTAAAAACAAGCTTCTTCATCTAATTGACACCTCATATTCATGATTATGGGACATTATCCCATGGTAAAGCTGTATATGACATCAGGTGGGAATCTGACCTTAAGACAGCCATAGCTTTGTCAATTCTAGAGATATCAACCTTTAAAATTGGTTCAGTGTGTAGTCCTATATGTACTCTACACAATGAAACCTCATTTGATATGGGTATCATTAAATATGGAAAAGCCATCCCATGTGCAAGATTTTTGTACATTTGCGTGGTTTATGCAAAAAGCTGTATTGAGCTTATTTGCCCCATAACTTTTGTTCTAGTTGAGATATGGAGAAATGGATTGCACCATCAGATAGCTCTGATTGCTCCCTTTCCAAAAAGACCCAATTTAGGTGTCTCACGCTAAAACTGCACAGGTTAGATGAGAGGTGAATGCTTTTTTCACCCTTATTTGGCCTGAATTTGGTCATCACTCAAGTAATACTGGTGCTAGCTCAGTTTGGCTAGTAGCATTGGATATCCCTGGCTTGAAGCTTCATTTTTATTACCCATTTGATGGGGTTAACTCTCTTACTCTGTATTTCAGATGAGAGGTGAAAATTAACATTTATGCTCAGCAACAACTTTGAGCAGGAATAACTTTCTTATTCTTTGTCCTATGGTTATGGGACTTATATATTCAGACAGGGGTTTGTTTCCTCTTTCTTTTGATACCTTTTGAGCTAATTTGGTTCAGCTCCATGGTTTGGTGGTATCTTGGCTATACCATTGGTTCATGGTATTTTGGCTGTCATGCTTGTGCTCTGGTTTGGAGTCACAGGCTGACAAGGGCAAATTTCGCGTCAATCGCCAGCGATCTACTTCACGTCACACCACAGTCAGTATCAAATCTTGCTTCAGTCACATTTGGGTCATATTATAGTCACTGGACTTAGTTGGTCACATCACGTCTCTGCCAATACAACATCAATTGTTACATGTGTCACATGAGAATGTCACTCAAAGCCCAAACCCATTTCAACACTATCTTCAAGGTTCAGTTAATGAACCTCATGGTGCAGGGAAGAAGTTTGGCATGCTCATATTTGTGCATGAGAAGACTTCTGCCACACTTCCCAATCATCTCACTCCTTTATCATGCCTACTCTTATGCATCAATTGGCTTCGCATCCCCGCCTCATCCTCTCTGACCCTTAGCATGCTTATGCGCCTGCACCACTGTGGTATTCCATACCATTAGTATCAGTTTTGAGCTTACCAATAAAACAAAAGAAAAAAAAATAATAAAACAAATTATACAACACATATTTACACATTACAACTAAAGGTTTCAAACAGAAATATACAATACACAGCCTCAAGATCTTATCAAAACAGTATATCATCAAAGGATCTATCCACCTTATTGCATCATCAATAACAAATTATAAAATTAAAAGGAGTTAATCTAAAAAAGATATATGAAGACGGACCACAGCATCAGAGCTGTATTTTCCTCACCTTGATTCAATTGAAATAAAAAATACCACAAGGCTATGCATAAAACTACAATATATTTTCCAAGAACAAATGTTTTCTTAGTAATAATGACACCCATCCAAATTGAAATAAATGATGCAATCTCCATATGAAATGATAAAATACTAAAATAAAACAACCCGCATCAGTCGCTCAGAACATACATAGCCAATATAAATAAAAAGATACATTCCCCACCTTCAAGAAAACATCACCAGCCATATTATCTCAATGACCTCACAAGACTCTGGCAAAAAGAAAATCTCACCAGCCAAATTATCTCAAAGACATCACATTATTGTGATAACAAACAGAAACACCAGAATAGCTTTCTCATATATATCACATGACTAGAAGAAAGTTCAATTGTCAGGAGCTGTATTTCTTCCACTTTATTGGAAAGAAGAAAATCTCACCAGCCAAATTATCTCAAATACATCATATGATGTTGATAAGAAAAAGCACCACCAGCATAATTTTTTCAGAAAACACATAACAAAGTCAACCAAAATGGAAAGAAACCAGAAAAATTATCTCAAATACATCACATGATTTTAATAAGAAACAGAAACACCAGCATAATTTTTTCATATATGACATATGACTAGAAGAAAGTTCAATTTCCAGGAGCTGTATTTTCTCTAATTTCTTGGAAAACAGGAAGTCTCACCAGCCATATTATGTTCAATAAATTTCATTATTTTGATAAGAAAAAGCACTACCAGTGTAATTCTCCCAGAAAACACCTAACAAAGTCATAAAAAATGAAAGTTTCAGATGCGAAATCATTTCAAATACATCAGATGATTTTCATAAGAAATAGAAACACCAGGATAATTTTTGGATGAAAATCATATGACCAGAAGAAATTTCAATTGTCAGGAGCTGTATTTTCTCCACTTTCTTGGAAAGAAGGAAATCTCACCAGCCATATTATCTCAATGACCTCACCTGCCTCTGGCAGAAAGAAAATCTCACCAGTCAGATTATCTCACAAAAATCACATGATTTTGATAAGAAACAGAAACATCAGCATAATTTTCTCATACATATCATATGACTAGAAGAAGGTTCAATTTTCAGAAGCTGTATTTTCTCCACTTTCTTGGAAAAAAGAAAATCTCACAAGCCAAATTATCTCAAACAAACCACATGATTTTGATAAGAAAAAGTACCACCATCATGATTCTCTCAGAAAACACGTTGCTACACCAAAACTACATGTCTGACCAGCTAAAACCTCTCAGCTATAATTTTTTCTAAGTCTCCTGTTTTGAGAAGCCCTATGGAGGCCCAAAAGGTATGAATAGAGGTCCTCTCGCCTTCATTTTCCCAGGAATCATGGAACAAGTTACCACTATCCAGGATCACAACCATCCCCAAACTAGCAGGATATCTAGAGTGGTAGTAGTGTTTTTAGTAGTAAAAAAGCTCAGTAGCCTTTCTCAGTAGCTTAGTATTGTTGAATAATAGTAGTATAGCAGTAGTGAAAGCTGAGTAGCCTTGCTCAGAAGCTTAGTATTATTAAGAAAAAATTAGTAGTGATATCAGCTCACTATTAAAAAGAATTTATTAAAAATTATTAAAACATCAAATCCAGTAGTTTTATTATCAGTATTAATATAAAAACCATTTTAATCAGCATACAAGAAAATAAAAATAAAACAAAATATTTCTATTAGTCTTGTCAAAATCTCAGAAAAACAAAAAAAATATATTATAATTACCTTTATTAAAATAACAAAAAAAACCTAGTCTTTATTTTATTAGAAATTTTAGTTTTAAATCAAAGTTTTTACTTCAGTGTTATTGACAGGTCTGATTAAGAGACTGCTGATAAGTCTTTCCTATCTGTAAAAGCCATCATATATTATTTTTTTTGTGATTCTCTGTAGGCTTACTATTTAGTATTATTTAGAGGGGCAGCTAATACACATTGAAACCCATGTTTATTGGAAAATTCTGAAATTCAAAACAGACTTACCAATACTTTCCCTGTCAAGGTACTGCCTTATTTGATCCCACACCAAAAGGAGCTCCCAAATAAGGTGTCCCAAAAGTGGCTGCAGTTTCAACCATCAATTGTGAGCCTTAGAGGAATTTTCATATACCCAAAAGACCACAAATGATAAATTAAGATAAAAATATAAATAGAATAAATTTATTTATATTATAAAAATAAAAATGGAACTATAAATACAAATTTATGTTTAAAAATCACAATTTAATTATAATTTGAAAATGAAATTAAAAGAAAGTTTAAGATTATGAAATTACATTCTTACTTGTAAAAATTAAGTTGAAATGCATTTTTAATGAAAATTGTGAAATCAAAAATATTTTTGGTAAAAGTTATATAAAATGTATTATAGATTTTTATCCAATAGATAAAAATAAAGAAATTATCACCCCATTGGATTCATCATAAAAAATAAAGTAGGGTCACCTCTGGATGAAATTTCTGTAACTCATTTCTAAATAAGCTTAAATTAAGTTTTTAGTATTTTTTGTACAAAAGTATGAAAATCCTCAAAACCTTAATTTAATCCACACAAAATGTGGTGTTAACAATCAATTTTTGTGTTAAAATTGTGGTGTTGTGTTTTGCTTAGAAGCTATGAGGAATGGAAGTATTTTCAATTGAATTCAATTGAAATGTCAAAATGTGCGCGTGTATTACATAAGTGAACCTTAATTTACATATTGAGTATCAATTATTACAGATGTGTAATGAAAAACTGAATTGAATTACATGTGTAAATTATAATTGTACTACATGATGAGGAATTAAAGAAAAAATAAATTGGAAAGATTAATTCTGGGGGGGGAAAGACACTATAGCTCCGAAGGGGAGCTTGAGCCCCAAAATCCTTGCTGACTGGCGTGGAATGTCAAAATCCATGCAAAAAATCATTGCTTTTGGCCTGGAATTGAGTCACAGGGTCTGTGACTCAATTGATGATGAGGTTTTAATACCAACCTGGGTAGTTTTAACTGCTTCCAAGAGGGTAAAACTACCCTTAAGTTAAAACAATGTTAGTAAAAACAGATTTCACTGGCTTATACACCTCTTACACACATTCTGACATGTCTTGAAGGCTCTAGATAAGGTATTGCTATAGTAATGGCTGATTTAATGGTATAAAATGGCTAAAAATAGCAAAAAAGGGCTTAAACCAGCCCTTTTTTGGTCTAAACCAAGGTTCAATGATTCCATAATTGGCTTTTCTGTTGTCAGACTGTTTTTCACGACTGACAAGAGTAAATTAAATTTTGGAGTAAGAAAATTGATGGCTATAAAAGAATATCTTCTTTGCCCCACTTTTCTTTTCATATTAGAATCTTTTCCTTTTATATTTAGTTTAAACCCTGTTAAACCAAACAATAAAAGATTCCAACCACCCTTTTTAAATCATTTTAAACCTTTTAACCACGTGAAAAAATCATTAGAATTATTTTTTTTAACTCTTTTAATCATTTTTACCCCTGATCCATCCCAAAAGTGAATTAAAGCATCTTTCATCACTGTTAACTTTGTCACTTTGTTTCCGAATTCACTCTGGTCACTTTTGGGTGTGTTTTCTCTTTAAAACATCTTTTCAATGAATTTCTTCTTTAATCAATTGCTTGCAGTCCTTTGCTCAATTAATTCCAATTAAAATTTCTCTTGAAGAAATTTCTTTTGTAGCCTTCAATATCTCTTGTAGAGTAATTTTGGATAAATCTTTATTGTTGGTAAAAAAATAGATTTTTATCATATTATTGTTGTATACTTATAAAGTTGAAAACAATAAAATTGGTGTGCTTTCTCTTCAAACATAATATTTCTTACTATTTTTAAATAATTCTACCTTATACAAATTTTGAGGACAGGAAAAATACTTGATATTTTATCAAAGTTTCATATCCACACCTTACATCAATAATTGGCCAATTATCAAAAAAAGAATGCAAATTCAATCATTAAAAATATTCAAAATCCTATCAGATCAATCTGAAATCAGAAAAACCACAAAACTCTAATTCATTATCACCATCAAGTTCTTCAACACAATCATTTCATTATTATTATTCAAGAAGAGGAAAAACACCACCTGGAGAAGAATCACCTATAGATTATATTATACCAGTTGGTACACCCAGAACCAAGAAGAAAGATAAAAAGATAGTTACAGATTATCTTCAGAAATTACTCAAGGAACTAGTTGAAATTATAAATAAAAGTGAAAAACAGAAAATCAACAAAGACTATATAAATATGAATTTAGCAACATCATCAAAAATACGCCACAATCTGCACAAATCCACAGAAGAAATTATAAATGGAGAGACTATTCAAGGAAAAGAAGACAGTGTTGATGTAGAAAAAATTCATCAAAGAATGTTGGAAATGCAACAATAATTTATTGAACTCCTTAAAAAAGAAGGGAAAAGGAAAGAGTCAAGTTTTACTGCAGAAAATAGCCTTATGGAAGAAACTACAACCATGCCTAGAGTTTTCAGAAATAAAGCATCACTACCACCAATTTAAAGGCCCATAGCCTCAGCAACTCTATTCACTTAGAAAATACCAAATACCTTACCAAAGAGGGTTAATATTCATGCACAGGCTTCATGCGTATTGCAACAAGGAATCCCCCAAAACAATACACCCATTGTCAAGATCAGACCAGAGGATTATATTTTACTGTTTGATGGCAAGGAAGTGGAAAGATTTAATAAAAGGGTGGAAAATATAGCAGAAATTGAAGGAGAAAGTGGAGGGAATATAGCAAGACACATATCCTCTTGGACCAAAAATCAAGAAATTAGCTACCATATTGAAGGAATGCCTGGATATGAAACTGGCAATTGGGAGAAATTAAAATTGGATATGAAGAGGAGATGGGGAAAAGTGTCACCTGAGAGAGGATACAAGCTGTTCTCAATGACTCCATTATTTACAAAGATTCAACAAGAAGGAGGAATTATAAATATGACCCAATATTAAACGTTCATTGGGAAATATGAATCCATTATCAATTACCTCAAAAAGTATCAATATATAAAAGGAGATATGAATCACAATCAAGAAATCTTGGCCATTCTTTCCTCATGTGATCAGGAATCTGTTTACAAAGAAATTATCAAAGATAAGACCATGGTGCAAGCATGGGATGGTGGTTATATCATTCCAAGGCTGGAAATCTTAAGGTTATATATTGAGCAAGATTTAGAGGCCAAAGTTGTAATTCAACAGAAGCAATTTTCACAACCAAAGTCACCAGAGAAGAAAGCTGGGTTCAAATAGGAAAGATAGGAAGAAGTCTTAAAGCAAATGGAAGATCTTACCCAAAAAATTAAAAATCCTCAGCCAAAAGAAAATAAATCCAAGAATACTGGGAATTAAACACTTAAGGAAGGAAGTATTGAATCAGCTCAAGAACCTTTCTGAAGTAGTTGAATCTCCCGAGAAACCTCAACCAAGAAATAATCAAGGTCAGAGAACTGTACAAAGCTCATAGCCATTGAGGCCAAGATATCCTTCACCACCCATGTCTTCTGGTTATCAACCATATTTTTCAGCTAACATGGCTCCAAGACTAGCATTGAAGTGTTATTACTGCTTAGAAGAAGGAAATTCCAAAATAAGATGTAATTATCTCACAGAAGACTTGGAGGATAGAAGTGTCTTGAAGCATGAAGGAACATATATTTTCCCAAATTTTCAAGGAATACCCACAGAAGGCCCTAAATCTGAAAACAATTAGTTGAAAATTTCGCCAAAGATAAGGAGGATTTTACAAAGAAAATTATGGGAAAATTAAATCCACCCCCAAAGAAGCAAGAAACAACATTAATTGAGGAATGCAAAGGTGAGAAGGCAACCGCTATAGCTCAAATAGAAGAATGGGGAAACTGGAAACCTCCTCAAATATCACCAGCAAATGAAAATATTCCAATAAATGTTGGACTTACGCAGACAAGGCAAAGAGCTTCAAGACAGGAAAGTCAAAGACAAACTCAGAAAGAGGATAAAAATGAAACACACAAACCCTTTAAAAAGAAGATACCAGGTGCCTACCATGAGGAAGATGAGGCAGAAGAAGGAGTAAGAGTTCTAATTCCAACAAAAGAAAGAAAGGAATTAGATAATGGTGATATTGAAATTATTTCCATGGAAAAAAATTAGGAGGGACTAAGACAGTAGTCAAAAAAGATGGAATTAAAATACAAGGTAAAATCTACGGCCAATAACCCAAAGCTAATAATTGAACATGTGATGAAGAAATCATTTGAACAAAAGATGAATCTTACTCTAGAAGAAATATTATCAATTTCACCAACCTTTATTTATAAGCTTCAAAATTTAACTACACAGGGAAAAGAGGTGATAAAATCAGTCAATATGTCAAATATTCAAGAAAGGCTACTTTAATTAAAGAAACAGGACTATGATACCCCAATATTACATTATGCATGCCCAGTTGGATTTATGGGAGTATTTATTGGAAGAGAAGAATATCACACAATGTCATTGGTGGATCCTGGATCAGAAATTAACATAATACCAGAGGAAATTGCAATTAAAGCCTCACTTACAAGCAGAAAGCTCAATATGAATCTCAGACCAATTTGTGGACATAATAAATCCTTGGTTGGTCTCTCAGAATTTACACCAATTACTATGATACCAGGAGAAGAAAAAGAAATCATTTATTCATAGCAAAAAGAGCTGTACACACCATACTTTGACAACCATTTTCATCAGATAATGATGTTAAATTGGAATTTTCACACAAGCAAGGTGAAATATCTACTTATCCAGAACAATATGAACATCAATTATGTGTACCAATATGTAACCCTCAAGCTATTGGCTGAAAAATTTTTCCACCAAGAGGTATGGAGCTTTGTGTATCTTCAGAGATTGGAAAATTGTAAATACAGGGAGATGAATAATCCAAAAGAAAAGAAACAGAGGAAACAGAAAGTCAATCTTAAACAAGAGTGAAGTAAATATTTCTTGGATGAAACAAAATACCCTTCTCAGCTATTTTTGATGCAAAAAATAACTTGAATTCAATAATCAGGAAATAGCCCTAAAAGCAGAATTAGACATCAGCCCTTACACATCAAAATCAACAGATAACTCTTTGAAACCAATTGGTCAAGTTAAAAATCTTGAAGTGACCACTGGTAATGAAGATGAAACCTACCTGGACTTCTTAGTATATGAAAATTTCAACCAGGTAATAGCTGAGGGAAATAATAGGATATTATCTTCATCTAAAGAAAGTATTCCACCTCAAGCTGAAAGAAAATCTAAAGGGAAGGATCCAGAAGAGGAGGAATTGAAGGTAGAAGATAGTGAAGCAATAGAAAAAAGAAAAGAGTAACTGAAGAAGATGAGAAGAAATTTGGACATAGCCATAGCAGATCCAAAGAAATGGCTAGCACTTGAGTTAAGCTGTATGAATGAATAAGAGGAATGAAAAAGCCCACAGAAGAAATTCAAAATGAATCTGAAGCCACCTGAAGCAAATTCCTCAGTAATTGAAGAAGATTATTTCAATTTATTACAGGAGGAAACTGGGTACATTAGTGATACTGAGAAAGATTTTCTAAGTCAAGAACCAAAAGACAACATTATAAATCCATTGGCAAAAAGAATATTTGAACAATTAGAAAACAAAAATGCCATAATTACTGAAGACAAAATAGATCAAGTCTGGGATAACGATATTCAAAAAGGGATTAAACAAAGAATGGAGATAGTGGCAGAAGGAAAATCGTTAGAATCAGAACATGACTTGAAGTTATATGAACAAAATAATGGAGATTTGGAAGCTAAATATAAGCCAGCCAGAGGATTTTAAGACCTAGAAGAAGGAGAGTTATCAGAAAATACACAAAAACTAGCTGTACTTAGCATTCTAGAACAATTGAATGATTCCTATGAGCAAATATGCTGCTTTTCAAGCTCAACGTATTTATTTAATCAAAATCAAGGAATTACATCTGTATTAAAAAATGATTCCCAGAATCAAAAAGGCATACAAGAAGACATACCAGAATATGAAGGACTGGAAGATTATGTAGTAATTCCTATGATAACATTTGAAGAGCTGTATGATTATGAGCTAGATTCAACAATAATTCAAACCAAATATCTTCCACAACTACCTGGATCCAATCTTGCAAACGTTGATGTTTTGGAATTACTAACCACTATTGGAATCAAAGGAAACTCATGGAATCGTTACTGGAGGAAGCCTTATGGATATTATCAATTAACAATAGAAGGACTGTATCACAAAATGTTATGGGCTCAAGAAGACTTGAATCTAGATGGCTTAAAAATCTTGGGAGGAACTCTTTTCTGGTGTGATTTAGGGTACATGTTCATTAATGAAGTAAAAGGTTTTTTTCAGAATGGAAACAAAATTAATTCACAACAGAAGGTTGAATATTACCCAATAATAACTGAGGTAATCCAATTTCAATTACCAATCAGAAAAAACACCATAAAGAATAGAAAAATAATAATAAAAAATCACGTGAAAAAAGAGAATTCTTTTCATATCTGTATTATTATGAGGGCAGTGATTTCCTGACTAATCAAAGAGGAATTCCAATTTGCTTAATTGTTTTTCAAGACTCTTAACACTCAAGGGCAGTGACTTCCTGCCTTATAAAAGAGGAATTTCAAATCATTCAGCTAATTTATAAAAAAAACTCCTTTTTCAACACTCTTATTACTCAGGGAAGTGACCTCCTGCCTTATCAAAGAGGAGTTTCAATTTTTTTCAATTTTTTTCAATTCTTCTATCACTCAAAGGGAGTGACCTCCTGCCTTATCAAAGAGGGATTTCAATTTCCTTAAACTTTTTTCAAGACTTTTATCACTCAGGATATGCTTCAGTATTCAATAAAGCACTTCAAGCTCAACATTTCCAAGATAATTTTTTCAATGTACAAGTATCATGATTTTTTTAAAAAAGAACAGGGGTGGTTTTCTGTTCTTATGCCACCTCATACTAAAGAAATGACTCAAGCTTGAAGAAGTGTGGGCCCATAAGTCTTTATTAATGTTATTTCTCTTTTTTTCAGAAAAAAATGAAACAATGGTGTGCAGATACAGAAAAAGAAGATACAGATAGCTCAAAATGACAAAATTATGACCTCTGGTGATAATTTCCTTCTTTGAGACATGAAGAGCTAAAATATGAAAAAGAAGACAATAAGAAAAACAAACAAACAGACAAGCTAGGCCCTTCAGATACAGAAAAAGAAGAGAAAATAGCAAGATGTCAAAATTATGACTGCCGGTCATAATTTTCCCTAAAAGCAAGAGAACTATATCAAGAAAGGGGAGAAAGACCAACCAAACAAGATGGGCTATTCAGATACAGAAAAGGAAGATCAAAGAATTTAAAATGTTAAATTATGACCACTGGTCATAAAATGACCACGTCAATACAAAAAATAATTCAACTCACCAAAAGGCTACTACCATTTTTAATGAATCACATTCTCATAGCCTCAAATTAATGAGTTTAGCCTATCTTTGACAAGCACACATCCTTTCAGCATTTTGAATGAGCAAATTGAAATCAGTAATTCTCAAATCATGATCAAGGTTGAGCACCCTCAATCATAACTAGTTTACAAAGATCAATATGATTTGACAGACTCAAGGAACACAACAATACCAAATTGCATCACTACGATTTCTCAAGGCTCAAGATTTGCTACCCAGAATGGTTACCCTATTCCTGAAATCAACAGTTCCAGCATCAGAATTACTGCAAGAGGGGGGAATTGAACCCATTTCAAATTTGATGAAAGCTGAAAGCAACCCAGAATCACTGACCACTCACCGCCAGAAATCAGGTGACCTATGCATGTAGTTTCAGGGTTATGACTTTCATGCATGTTCTGTGGTGCACAATACAATTCTAGAAGGATCTTTTTTGACTGATCATTTTATAAATTTATTTTTTTCTCTTATCTCAAGCCTTATGCTCTTCAAAATTCATTTTTTTTTCTCAATTCAACCAGCTTTCTTACTCTCACCAAATTGTCTGATTTCAAAAATTGTTTTTTTCTTTTGGATAAAATACTTATGTTACCCTTCTCAAACATCAAAATCTGAAAAAATATCATTTTTTTGTCTATTGGTTGTGTCATCATCTTTTTTCCGCTTACCTTGTTTCATTTTTTGACCTGTAAGATTTCAAGACATCCCTTTCTTATGTTTGTTTTGATGTTATTCTTCATTATTTAACTCTTTCTGCTTTTTATTATTTTAGGTTTGACTCTTTGACTAACAAAAGTAATGGATTTTTGCACTTGCCCAAGCTACAGGAAGAATGTTGTTAGCAGTGCTGATGGGAAATCTCTCAAAGGACTATATGTGTAATGCAGCACCCAAATAAGGCATTGGGCCAAGTTAGCAGCTAAAAACCAGGAATATCTTTTAAATAATTGTTTTTCTCAACTTGCACTCAGTGATCATGACCACTGTCCAGTAGAAAACTTAATTTACAATCAGGAACTAGCCAGTGACACTGAAGAGACAGAATCCAAAGTTGAATCCAATGATAGTGCCTGGATTTTTATTTGAAAGTTTTAATTTATATTTCCTCACTGATATATAATACCTTACTTATAACTTGTATGTCATATTTTAGTTATTGTATTACATTTCTTAATGTGGCTTTATCTTGTTTGTGGAATTAACCAAGAAAACTGCTGCAAAGCTAGAGATATTCTCATGTATATCATTCACATTGTCTCTTCAAAAGAGAAAGCTAATGAATCATCAGATCTTGAAGTACCATGCAACATCCTTAATATTTTAAAAAAATTGCAAATAGAATGTGTTTTTGAGCAACATGTTTGTGGCCCACATTGATATTCACTTTATGATGTCAAAGTTTCACCTGAAGATGCACATACAAACCCAAAATTGCAAGAAATAAATGCTATGAAGATATTTTTTGTCCTTCCAAAATTCATTACCTCCCTCATATCCGCTTTACTACATCAAATTCCAATCCTGCCTCAAAATGTCCGAGTTGCCAAGCTGGTCAAATTCAATTACATGGACAGCCACGTCTCTGTAATCCAAAATCAGGATTTATTTCAAAATTGGTTCTTTCATGGGTGGCCTGTATTCTGAATATTCCAGGTGTTGAAGAAAGCATTGATGGTTGGGCACACAAGAAATCCTCTCACCAAGACTTGATTATATTTGATGTGACACAAGGGAGTGTTCGGAAAGTAATTTTTTCTGCTGGTTGTTCTGCAAGCCTTGAGTTAGGGTTTGACTTATTTGTGGATTGGCTCAATCCCAGAGGGAACAAGACGGCAGAAAAGCAACTATCAATTGTAATTATAGTTCTATATTGCTTCCATCTTCAATCATGGGAACAATTTCAACTAAGGTATACATGTGTGCCTGGGGTGATACCTTCACCAAACCAGCCAGACATGATTACTATCAACAAAATCATGAAGCCACTCATTGACGAACTGATGCTTTTAGATACAGGAATTAAAATCAAAACACCCAATCATCCACATGGGCAAAGTGTAGTGATCAAGATTGTGTGCTTAATTGGTGATATAGTGGCAACTCACAAGGTCGGGGGTTTTATTTCCCATTCTGAAAAGATTTTTTGCTCATGGTGTGAGCTCCAATATCATGAAAGGGAAGAACTGAAGTTAGGAAAGCCACGCAACCAAATGTTGGTTTTAGGTGCATCACATCAATGGTATGACAGAAGAAGGCTCAGGCTGCAACAAATGTTTGCAAAGAGGAGTGGTATACAATGGTCAGAAATCAATCATTTACCATATTGGGACACAGTCACAAACATAGCACTAGAACCCCTTCAAAACTGGTATGAAGGTGTTTTGCAGTATCATGTTTGTCATTGATGGGGCTTTGATTTAACCTTAATAAAACAGGAAATAACTTCTTCAGAATCATCCATGTCAGGATCAGATGAAGTAATGGCTGATGATTTTGGTTCTGAAAATGAAGACATTCAAAGTAAGGCTTATCTTTCAGAAAATCTTTTAGAAAAATGAGACATCAATTGAAAAATGTCATAGTTCCCAAAGGTGTCACACATCTACCTTGAAGAATAGGAAACACACAAAATGGAAACCTCAAAGCTAATGAATGGTCAGTAATGTTTGAGGTTTATCTTCTTTTAATTTTTTTGGACCTGTTTCAAGATTTAGGACCCAAATAAAATCTCCCTCTTCTCAATATTGGTGCACTCATTCAGTGCACCAAAATTGTTGAAGAACATTCAATAACCCAAAAAGATGCAGATATGTTTTCTCAGTCATATGCAAAATACCAGAATTCTTCAAATATACTATTCCTCAATATTTGAATTATACCAAATCAGCACCATTTGATTCATACCCCTCAGCTGCTCATGAGGTGGGGCCCTTTGAATGGAATATCAGAATATGGGGGTGAGATATTGGTAGGACTCCTCCAGAAATTCAAATCAAACTCACTATCTGGTATGTGGAAAATGCTTATGTTCAAGCTCTTTCAATTGATGGTATGATCTTTTTATTTTGGATTTCAGGTTCAATGGAAGAAACAATAATGAAAAATCTTGGTCAATTAAAAAATCTTCAGCATATTAAGCCCAAAGGTCCTGCGTTCTGGTCAAGCTCATCTATTGCTTCACTTAAAAATACAACATAACTAGACAAAGCTTTTTATCTACAATAATTGTAGCATCTTCAAGAAAAAAACCCTGAATTGAGCCATTACAATGACCTATCTCATCCACGAAATGCAAGAGTATTGCAAAACTACATAGTTGAACACCTCTACTTTTTGTGGAGTTTTGGACTAAAGATTTCAAAATTTTCTCCCAATCATCTGGTCGAGGTCAAGAAAGGTGATTCAAACATCGAATTTGGAAAGAGAGAAAACATCATTGGCTTAAGAGATGACAAGGTTCATGAAGGACCTCTTATAATGGTTTAATGGTTGGAATCCGTTAAAGAATGGGAAGAAGTATTTGAGGAGGTTTAATTGTTTTTGTTTGAATGGAACGTCAAGCATTTGAGGCTGAAACATCATCATAGTTCTGTCTCAATCTCAGATATTTTGGGACTGGTTGAATACTTGAACCTTCTGGCATGGTCTTTAGGATACAAAGATGTGAGAAAAATTTCCTGTCCAATTAACAAGTGTGTGTGTCTAGAGAAAATCAATTATTCAGGCTTCCAACTCCGTTTTTATCATGAATAAATGTTTGGAGGTTTTTTTTAATTATTTTGAACACATATTCTTACGCATTCAACCACATATCTTAAACTGCAAAGATAGATTAAATGTTAAAGTTTTTTTTTTGAAAAAACATGGAGCTGAATCTTTCAAAGCAATCAGATCTCTGAAAAAAAAACTTCACTGTTTCTTTTCATACATCAAAAGCATGAATATCAATGAAGAACAATGTCATTTCAATTACAACCCTATTTGATTTTTATATAAATCAAAAATCTCTTTTCAAAATCAGACCATATTCATCAAGCCAAATTACAGCTGAAAAGATCATTTGGATAACACCAAAGCCTTTTTCTTTTCACATTAATGATTGAAAAAGTCAAACACAATCTTGGAAAAAAAAATTTACAGTTCAAACTATGTGCAGCTGAACTAATAAAAACCAATCCTCAAAACCTTCTTTTTGCATTTTCTTTTTGTGATTTTTTTTCAGAATTTACCTCTGAAATTCTGAAAAACTGAATGAAATATTATTGTGAGCTAGGAAAAATCAGTTGGAAAGCTAAACAAACTATCATGATAATTACCGTCTGCATCTTCCATTTCAATATACTGATTTAAAATGTGATCTGATTGTGCTGGTTCATTGGGTAGATTAATTACTTCATTTTGTTCCTCAGAAAGTTCTTCCTCCACCAAATACTCAAGTTCATTGCTTCCTTTGGTAAGTAAGGCATCTACATCTTCATCATTTTCAATTTCATGTGAAATATCATATGGCTTGATAGCTTAATCCCAATGTTTCTGAGTGAATCATTTGTCGCTAAGTCTTTCATCTGGGTGTGTATTTCCTAGGAGTGACTTGGTGGCATCACACAAGAATGAAACCTTATACAAATCAGAAATTATCCTTTTTTGACAAGCTGTTTGATTATGGAACAATTCTGGGTCATAAAACTGTCAGGCTGAGTCTATGATGAAGTAGTAATTAGGCTATTTAAAACTTTAACTATGAGTGTGACACAGTGATGGAGGTTGAAAATAAGAGTATTTTTTATAATAAGGGTTTATAATGAAAATTAAAGGGCTTTACTCTTTGTGGAATAGTGGTGGTGAGCGCTGTTGAAAGCCCTGGGTGCTGCTTTGCCTGTTGGTTTACAATAATAAAGACTAAAATACTTAAGTTTAAAGTGTACCTGATTCTTTTCCAATAGTATAACTGTTTTCAACAGTTGAACTATGTAGGAATTTAAGAGCAGTATGAGGAAACCTTTTCTGGCTGTGAAAAGGCGCCTTTTTATCCTGAAATGGGGTGGAAAGGCTGCTAGACCTTTCCACGCAGAGCGAGTGAAGACTTTTCACTCTCCAAGACAGGCTTGTGTTTTCAGAAGACCTTTATATCCTGTGTTGGGCTAATATGTGGTTTTGAAACCACATCTGGGCAGTTTTCACCAATACAAGGTGAGAATTTTCATCTGAGGACCACACAGCCTGATTCTGACGTGTATGACATGTAGAATGCTTTACAGAAACTGTATGGGACCCCAGTATTGAATGAACTATGAGGTATTGAAGTAAAAACAAGCTTCTTTGTCTTTTTGACACCTCATAATCATGGTTATGGGATATCTTCCCATGGTAAGGCTGTATTGGCCAAACTGGGGGATTTAGACCTTAAAACAGCCATAGCCTTCTGAATTTTTGAGATATCCACTTCAAAATTGGTTCAGTGTGTAGCCCTGAGTGTTCTCTACACAATGGTACCTCATTTTATATGGCTATCATTCAATATGTCAAAGTTATGCCATGTACAGGTTTTTTTTGCATATGCGTGGTTTAGGCAAAAAGCTGTATTGGGCTTGTTTGTCCTATAGCCTTTGTTCTAGTTGGGATATGGGGAAATGAATGACACCATCAGATAGACCTGATTGTGCTCTTTCCAAAAAGACCCTACTTTAAATATCTCACACTAAAACTATAAAGGTTAGTTGATGGGTGAATATTTTGTTCACCCTTATTTGGCCTGAATTTGGCCATAACTTCAGTAATACTGGTGCTAGCTCAGTTTGGCTAGTACCATTAGATATCCCTGACTTAGAGCTTCATTTGCATTGCCCATTTCATGGGGTTAAGCCTTATACTCTGTATTTCAGATGCGAGTCGAAAATTAAGGTTTATGATCAGCAACAACTTAGAGCAGGAATAAATTTGTTATTCTTTGTCCTATGGTGATGGGAATTTTATATTTTTTGAGCTGATTTGGCTCAGCTCCATTGTTTGGTGGTATCTTGGCTATACCATTGATTTATGGTATCTGGATGTTATGCTTGTGCTCTGGTTTTGAGTCACAGGCTGACAAACGTCAATTGGAAGTACATTAGGTATAGTTTGGCTTATAGAACCTAAGCCATTGACTGGGAGTTGTCATACACATTTTGGGCTTTTTATCAATTAGTCTTATCAGCATTCTCCATTTCTTCATCAAGCCTATGCATAAAAAGGTTTGCTTTTTCAGACCTGCATGCTACTTTGTTTATTGTGTTTATTTTGGTTACTGGATCTCCTTTGTCCTTGCTGTGCGCATCAGGTTGAGAAAAAATATTAAGGCAACGTTGTGGGAAGTTGTTAGCAATCCCAAATTGGTATCAAAGAGCTTTCAACTACAAAAAGACAAAGTCAGTTAGCTGTGGTGAGTTTGAGTTAACTAAATAATCATCTTACTCACCCTTAGTATGGCTTGCAAAAAAGCTCTTCTATCTTCATTCTTGGCATATCTTCCACTTTTTTAGGCCGCCTTCTTATATCATTGGGGCATGTAATAATAGACATAGTGAATCTACACTTTTGTAAGTAGCAGAACATCTTCTAAATATGTAAAGTGGACATTAACTCTACAGGCTTTGTTGTACAAAGTATCAAAGATGTTTTTGAGATCTGAAGCCCATCAACAAATACCAAGTTTGGAAAGACATGAAATATTATACTTTATTCCAAAGTAACCCATTTTGACAATGCAGGTTCCGAATTTCTGCTTTCCTTGATCAAAGCCTCTCATTGTAAGGATTTCTTTTATTGAGAGTAGAGGTGTCAGCCTGTGACTCAAAACAGAGCACTAGCATGACATCCAACATGACATAAATAATGGTATGACAAGTATTGAACAAACATAGTCAATACAGGTAATAATTAAGAGAAAACAATCCTCTTAAATTAAACACCAACCTTATCCAAACAGAATAAGGAAACCTAGAGGAGAATAAACAGGTCAAAACCCTTATTTTCACCTCTCATCTAACTTATGCATATTTAAGTTATTATATACCAAAATGGTATTTTTCTTAAAGCTCACATAGAGAGCTACACAATGATATCATCCATGTTGTTGTAACACCACTACAACTGGAGATACCATATGACCTTTATTTCAAAACCAAGACCCCCCTGAAAGTCAAAGAGGGCTTGTACAAAACTGTAAAAAAGTATAACCAAATTAAAGATATAAACAAGAGCTTTAATTTGAGATACATTAGACCTCTGTATCTCTTAAATTGACTGAGGGATCTTGGTTCAAAGGTTTAACAACCAGAAATACAGATATTCTGAAAAGAAGAAAGTAAACAAACCCCTGTATCTTTGGTATACACTCATACAACTGTACAGTGTAATATACCAAACTGTAGAGCTAATCAAGCCCTACAAAACTGTATCATCAGAATACAGATATCTTCCAAATTGAAGAAGATATCTGGTATGGAAGTTTTTGAAGCCTCATACTGATGTACAAAAATACATCCAAAAACTTAAAACCCTTATAGCTTTTGCTGTTTGAAAGAAGGGTAAACATGAAGCATACCAAATTGAAGAGCTCATTAAGCCCTTCAATTGTGTGCTCTTGGTTTCTTGATATCTCAAAAACTGACTAAGATATCTTGGCTGGAAGTATTCTGACCAATACTGGCTGGTACCAAACCTGTACCAACCAGTACTGTCTTGATACTCAAAATAATGGTTATTCAAAGCTTAAAAACGCCCAGAATGACCAGTATTGATCATACAGACACCAGAACAACGTCATCCAAGTGCTGACGTGGCAGGTGAAAAGTTTTTTCACCCTGTATTGATCCACAATGATCATTTGTGGTTCCAAAACCACGATTCTGCCTCTACTGACGTCAGAATTGAGGGTCCAGAACCACAGACTGACCATTGGAGTGAAAATTTTCACTCCTCTGACGTGTGAAGAGTTAATAACTCTTGACAGTCTTGAAAGATATAAAAGGAAGGGTTTTTTCCTTCAAAAACCCATCATCTTATCTTACTTTACCAATATTCTTACGTGACAAGACTGTTATCCATCATTAGTGTCCTTAGAATTATTAAAGATATAATTAGAATATAATTATTGTAGTGTTTCTTCACAGTCAAAGATATTAGAGCATTGCAACCCATGTCTTCAATAGACTCATCACCCCTGTTACCACGTAGCAGTAGGACCTGAAGATTTATTTTATTATTTGTTTTGACGTGTCACAGTCATAATACTAGCTTGTATTTACATTTTTTAGCTACTATATAGACTCACCCTGACAAGAGGTGGCAAAGTGGTGTTTTCAGAATGGGCCACTATTTCACTTAAAAACAAGAAACTGAAGTTGAATTATTGTAGCATTGAATAATCTGGAGATATTGGTACAAATCTTTCATAGATGAGACCCCAGAGTATTTCTATCTGTTCATAAAATGCTTTCTAAACTTAAAAATTAAATCTGTTATTTTTCTATCCACAAAAGAATTTGAGCTAATTACCAAATTTCTGACCTTTTTAGGAATGAAAGACTCAGGAACCTCATTCAGTAAGAGTTGGTTAGGGTTTTGCTTTTTTGGTGGAGTAGAGGTTTATTTGGGAGCTTCTTTGCTGACATGTAATGGTATCTTGCTTGGAATATTTGAGATTCTAGATAATTTTTTTGAAGAGCTATCTCTTGGAGGTCTAGTTTGATTGTTTTCAAGGCTTGAACATGGGGTTTGAGGCTGTTTACCTTTTGATTTTATTGATGGGTTACTTTGAGATGTACTTGATCCTTGAAGGTTAATTTGTGTAAGAAGAGTTGTTAAATCCTGATCATGGCTTTCTATTTTTTCTTCAAGCTCTTTAATCTTCTGTTCGTGAGGATTGAATATTTGTAAAAGATCTGATTCTGTGGGTGATGAATATTCTTGCGGGTAATGGATTTTATAAAAGTGGTTGAAATTCATAGGTAATATTAATTAATAGATTAATTGTGAAACCAGATGACTAAAAATTTATCACATCAGTAGCTTGTTCCACTGAAAAGAAGTGAGATAAAAATGAAAAAAAGTAATAGATATAACAAAAAAAGCTATAAAAGTATGAGAAGGGATAAAAACTGAGATTTCCAACTGTGAAAGCTAATCTAAGAAAGAAGAAAAAGCAAACCAATCAAATAAAAAATGAAATCAAATTACTTGGAGGAGGAGATGAACTGATTGTGGATTAAAAGGAAAGTGAAAATTATGATCAATATTTGAGCAGTATCAAGACTTCTGCCATGCAGTATAAAGAAAAGAGAAATCCAAAAAATGATATAATTGACAAAGGCCTGAAGAACACCTGTCTCAAAGGCTCTTTGCATATTTGCAAAAATACTGAGGTATTAACTCTTGGAATTTTCCATTATCTGTGAGTGACAAAGGCAGCTAAAGATATTAGGTTATTGCAATAAAAATCTCCATGAACTGAAAATTTTATCCTTTCTTGTGTAATATTTACATAGATATATTATATTGTATATCTCTTTGTCACCTAGAGGCACAGATCGCATTGCCCACTGGAGAACTGTTTAATACACATTACACAGTAAAGAGTATTGAGTGCATTCATGGTGCACAGTGCAGAACTGTGATTACAACTATACCAGCACATGCCGAAAGCCATGAAAGCAATAATGCATATGTCACCCTTTTTGTCAGGGGTGACTACACCATTTGAAAATATAACATCACTCCTCAAATTGAGAACTCATTCAACATCACTTATGAATTTACTCACACCTCAAAAAAAAAACAATTTTTTCAACATAATAAAAATAATTTCAAAACATGAAAAACAAAATTTCAATATAAAATTCTTTTTCACAACATAAAAGAAAAAAAATTTTCAAAAAAAAAAAATTTTTCAAAATAAAAAAAAAAAATTTTCAACATGAAAAAAATAATTTTTTTCAACCCAAAAAAAAAATTTTCAACATAGAAAAAACAATTTTTTTCAACCCAAAAAAAAAAAACTTTCAACATAAAAAAAACTTTTGATAATAAAAGTAAATAAAATAAAGATTCTTGATTAAAATTAAGGATAAAAGATCAGATCAAATAAAAAAGGCTAAATATGTCCTTGTTTGACTTCAAACTACAGGGTGGTTCCCAGACAGTCCAAATTAGTCCTTGTATAACTTTAAACTACAGGGTAGCACCCTGAAGGCTAAATTAGTCTTTGTATGACTTTAAACTACTGAGTAGCAATCACCAGGGCGAATCTCGTGTCAATCGTCGGCGATTGACTTCACGTCAAGCAAACGTCAAGCAGGATAAAAGTCGAGCTCACATCAAGCAAAAATCAAGCGAACGTCCAGCACACGTCCTACTCTTGTCTTACACCAAATCCTGTGACATCCACCAATATTAATTCCCCTGTGCCTTCAACTCAGATTCCTCACCACCTGATCATCACGCAACCGTCCGATGGTTGGTGAAAATTACACAAGACCCGCCTGTTTGCACAAACACACATCAAAGAGGTCCTTCAGCCAGTCTTGATGTAGGCGGGGGGTTTGACTTCACCAGGTCATCCATAAAAGGACTCCGCCTGAGCAGGATTGTCGTTTTGCAGGTGACACTGGTAGGGCCCGCCGCACAATACCGCGTGTGCGGGTGCGGGTGCGCTTGCGTGTGCATTGGCGTGTGCGGGTGCGCTTGCGTGTGCATTGGCGCGTGCGGTGTGTGTGTGCGCAAGGGTCGCTTCCCCTTCCTACATGATGATGGCGCAGCTAGAAATTTTGGCGGGGGGTTTGACTTCACCAGGTCGTCCATGAAAGGACTCCGCCTGAGCGGGATTGTTGTTTTGCAGGTGACACTGGTAGAGCCCGCCGCACAATACCGCGTGTGTTGGTGCGGGTGCGCTTGCGTGTGCATTGGCATGTGCGGGTGCGCTTGCGTGTGCATTGGCGCGTGCGGTGTGCGGGTGCGCAAGGGTCGCTTCCCCTTCCTACATGATGATGGCGCAGCTAGAAATTTTGGCGGGGGGTTTGACTTCACCAGGTCGTCCATGAAAGGACTCCGCCTGAGCGGGATTTTCGTTTTGCAGGTGACACTGGTAGAGCCCGCCGCACAATACCGCGTGTGTGGGTGCGGGTGCGCTTGCGTGTGCATTGGCGCGTGCGGTGTGCGGGTGCGCAAGGGTCGCTTCCCCTTCCTACATGATGATGGCGCAGCTAGAAATTTTGGCAGGGGGTTTGACTTCACCAGGTCGTCCATGAAAGGACTCCGCCTGAGCGGGATTGTCGTTTTGCAGGTGACACTAGTAGAGCCCGCCGCACAATACCGCGTGTGTGGGTGTGGGTGCGCTTGCATGTGCATTGGCGTGTGCGGGTGCGCTTGCGTGTGCATTGGCGTGTGCGCAAGGGCCGCTTCCCCTTCCAACATGATGATGACGCAGTTAGAAATTTTGGATGCTGTGAAAGGTGAGTGTGTGGGTCATTTGATCATTGAACTTGGCTTATTCACACTGTACCCAATGTCAAAATAGTAAGTTCTTTGTGGCAATGTGAAATAATGGGCTTTGCTTGTCACAATGGCATGTCTCTGTCACTAAATTTTGAGGCAGTTATTTCACTAGCAAAATTGCTAATGAATCTGAGATATTTGCATTTCTGTAGACTAAATTTCATGAAATAACGGCTTTATCATTACAAGCAGTCCACATGACAGAACTTTGTTATCATACAATCCACAGTTACCTTCTATTTCTTCAGATATAATCAAGTGTCCATCATCAAGACCAATAGCTTTGTAAATATTGAGATGCGGCCAATCTGGTAAGAAATTCACATCAATCTTCAAAGTTTTTAAGATCAGAAAGTTATTGTTCAGTATGCTAGATGGCTCAGAGACTTTAAAAATGCTATTAATAATACCAAATTGTCGTGAGTTGCCCCTCAGAAAAGATATCACACTGTTGCTGACATTTTTGGATTCAGTTGAAAATATATTGTTCCCAATATTAATGTTTGAAACTGGAAAATACCAAGGTGAGACAATCCTTGAATTGAGATGACTTGTGGATTGCACGGTAGTGTCTAAGCTGATCCAATCAACTATTTCCCTTGTTGCATGAAAATTCTGTAAGTACTCAACCAGGCAATCATAATCTTCTTGGTCATGGCGGGATGGTTTGTTATATTTATGGTCATTGAACAGGGCAGGTGGCTGTGATTCGAAAAGCTGTTTTATTTCACATGGCACGGATGGGGATTTCAGGAGAACGGAAAGGTTGGAACATCGACAGATATGTTGAAGTAAGGTTTTATCTATATCATCTATTTAGAGTTGCAAGAAGTTAATCTTATTCAGTTCAGGTGTTTAATCAATGTGAATATATTGATCTTATTAATTGACGTACATATTTTGTTATTTGTTGGCATTTTTGCAAATACTCCAATCAAGCGCTCATAACCCCATGTGGCTGAGGCTTGTGCTTGGCCCCAACGTTGGAAGAGTTCGGGAATATGGTCAGCAAAATGATGATTTGGATTACTTTTCTGTTTTGGGAACAGGAGTTGATTGGAAAGGCGGAATTTTTTCCAATGTTCAGCAAATGCAGTCGCATCTCCTATTGAAACAGTCCAACTTGTGGCAATGTTGATAGCACTAATCAAATGGAATGTATTCTTGGTTAGTTCATTTCCAAGTTCTTCTGACTGACCCATTTGCCTTTGAATGTTGGCGGATTGGTGTACATCTAATGACATCTGTTGACTGAGCATTAAAAATGGAATATAGACCTTATATAAGAGAGCCCATTCAGCGGCTTTTAAGCTACCATGAGAGGGGGAACCCATGTTGCGAGGTACTCTTGTCCATGATGAGGGAATTATTGTCTCAGATATGATTTGTCGGAGATGCTCCAGAGCCTCACCCTTGATCTGGTGATCACTCAGTGCAGTGATATCCAATTCAGAGGGGATTTCAGAAGTGGGGATGTAATCGGCATCAAATGAAGGAATCTCCGCAGAACCACTAGATGGATGTTCTGTGTTAGGGGTGGGCATTGGGAAGTAGTTTTTTCGGGTGGAAGTAGTGGGGAGTGGCTCATTTATTATTTTTGCTGCGTCTCTTCTCAGGGAGCGGGCCTCTCTCGATGTGATTTTATCAAGAGAGCTGTTGGAGGTCATGGAATCTGAGTCTGAACTGTTGGTGTCATTGGATTTCCTGCGGGACCTGAGGTAAATTTTTGATTTGGACTCTGGAATGCACAATTTGAAAGTTGCATGATCCTTCAAAATTCCAAGTATTAAATTATGCATTATGTCAAGATTAACCATTCTGGTGGCATCCCAATACGGAAGGTCTTCTAAAATTGAATATCGCACTCCATACTCAGAGAAAATTGCTTGTCTTTGTTGTGGGGTTGCCCAAAGCCATTTGGCAATGGTTGATTTATGATTTTGATATGAGCGTGTGTAGTGAAATTGAGGACCAATTTCATCAATTTGAGCTTTGTGAATGGTGCAAAAATTACAAAAGTGGTTGCCTGAATGGGAAATAAATCCAGTAAGCTTGCGCATGGCAACCACATCCGCAATGGCTGTGAGAATGGCAACACGGATAAAGGATCCTGAAGGACCTGTTGAGGTGGGTGAAAAATGGTAACCTTGCCATAGCTCTTTGAGCTCGTTGATGAGTGGCATTAATAAATAATTCAATTGAAGGGAAGTTGGCTCCTTTGGACCAGGGATGATTCCTGAAACATAGACATTCTCTGGCTTCAATCTTTCACTTGGGGGGAGATTAAGACAAATAAGCATGATAGGTCCAATGCTGGCCAACCGGGTGGACTTTCCATGTGCATTAAACCAGTCCACATAAATGAAGAAGGCCAATGCACCAGGAATGGACATGAATGGGGGGTCATGGATATTTCTAATGCCAGTGAAGCGTCTCCAGACCAATCCATCCCAGACGTCACATTTTGGGGAATCTTTGGGAGTTTGGGATTGTTGATGTTGATGCAGAATGTCCATAATTCCAGCCCGCTGGAGAAATCTGGCAAGCCAATTTTTGAATGGTTGATAAATGAAATGTTTTGTTGGTATAAATTTTTGCTTCATGTTGGTGGTGTTTTGGGTGTGGGCTTCAAATGAATAGATGAATTTGCCTAATGATTGTGTGCAAGGGGGATCATGATCATTTGGGTCATTATGGCGTTGACAGTGGGGTTGGTCAGTTGTGACTGATTCAGTAAGGCCATTAAGAGAGAAACATTGAGGACAACATATATAGTTTTGAATCACTGGCTCCAATTGGAGATGTTCAAATATGGTACTCAGATCTTGAGGTATATGGAATGCAGGAATGGGGGGACCACCGGAGCTTGAGATGCTGGACTTGATCAGCAGGTTTAGGGCGGGGTTGAGAATGCGTGAAGCCCGGCGGGGTATATTATACCTTAATGATAGAATGGCAGATATTATCATTCCAAGGTCTTGTGGAGGAAGGGTTTGACTGCTGCTGTATGGTTTCTGTGCAGTTGAATTGAGAACCTCTGGAGTTGAGAAAGTGCTTTGGGTCAAACGTGAATAATCAGCTGGGAAGATTTGATCCAATAGAATCTGTGGGCACCCAGATCCTGATGCAGAAGTAGGGATGTTTGGAAGAGATTTGGGTGCAATGGTTGATTTGAGCTTTTTAATGTGCTGTTTATATTGGAAAGGTGTGAAGGCAACTCCAGGCCTATCACCCTCAGGGGAAGAGTGTGTTTGAGCTGAGCAGTGTTGACACATGCATATACGCATTGAGGAATAGCAGCGGGTTGTCATTGTTGGAGAAATTTTGAGTACAGTTGGTTTGTGTATAAATATCTATGGCTGATGTGAAAGTGTTTAGGAGTGTTATTAATTGGCAAAAAAATTGAGTGATTCTTTATGAAGGGGGAGACGATTTGAGCCAGCTGGGAGTTTTATCCCATTTGTAATGGTGTGTGCGCTGCAGCTGATAGAGTGTAACATGTCTCATCTGGATGGCGGAATTGGTTAGGAGTTTAATGGGGTAAATTGCCATGCAGCTCAATGCTCATACATATTCTATTTTATTTACACATGGCGATACTGCGGTTTTGACCCTTGAGGGGCGTTGCAATAGGGATGTGTCAACATTGATTTGAGGGGATTGACATTCAAAGCATGTACGCTGGCACGCCATCGTACATGGCTTAAACCTTATTACAGACATAACAATATAACTCTATTACATAAGGGGTTGGAGTGCAGCTGAAGTCTTGGTATTTGGTTTGAGTGCAGCAGGCTTTTAATCGGTTGGAATGTGATTTGGATTCTCTCGCCTTTCTTGAAAAGGTGATGTCTCTTTTGTGGGTAAATCCTTCATGAATATACCCCTTTACAGATGTACAATGCTGTGGAATTTCAATGCGTATATTGGCAGTTTGGATAATTCACAAAATGTGACAATGGGGAGGCGGAAATGTTACCTAATATGATTACTTATGGATGATGGGTCCCCTTTGAGATCAAGGGAATATTACATTATATGGTGGTAGGCCGTTCAGGGTGGTTTCCGACCGAAGCGGAGGAGCTCAAGAGGAGGCAGGGAGGATTCTCCTAAAAAGAGGCTTATTGGACTTTCACGCAGCACTTAGTTCCAACTATTCATAGAATTTCTCTATTCTAAATTTCATCTCATATCACTCTATTTTATCATAATACTGAGGTGTTTTATCTAGTTAAAAATATTACTGTACTTTTTCGGCCCTTATGTCATCTTCCAAGTCACATCAATCCCGTTCAGGTTCTGTTCATGACTCAGATAGTGAATCTAGCATAGAATATGTTCAAACACAATCACCATTGAGTCCCAACATTCCTCTCACAACCCCTATCGCATCCTCAATGAATGTATCAGGTCTTAACATTGATGTGGGAAATCCAAAGGCTCCAACTTCCAGCACTTGGGCGATCCCAAATATTTCTGTCACTCCAATTCCCCCAAATCCCACTAATACACAAATGCATGTGTCTGAGGGGCCGGAAGGCACACCTCAAATCTCATCAAACGCTAATCCCCAATCAAAATTTCCACGTGAGTTCCTCCTTAACCCCGGTCGGAATCCAGTCGCATCCCAGGATCCCTTTGGACGAAGTCAACAGCCACCCCTCAATATTCCATCAGGATCTCAGGCTCATGTGGGAAATGAAAGGCGCGTTGATGGCGGGCGACAAGAAAGACCTTTGGAAAATGTAACTTGGAGCGGTCTGTCGGAGGGAAATCCAGGATTGACGCTTCATCAAAGTAAGTCATTTGAATTTTGGAGTATAACATTTTTCACAATTTGATATTTTTGTTTCATGGGTTAGATATGGCACCTAAAGGCAAGTCAGTCCGATCTCAGGAGCCAATTGAAGATCGTGAGGATGACCAGTCTTCATTAATGTTTTGATGTGTTAACTGATGATTTGCATGGCAGGGGATGAACTTTATGCGTCTTCACCTCTGGTCCATAAAGAGAAAGTCACTGGACGTCATCATCCTATGCCTCCAAATGAAGAACGGGTCATGCCAGTTCATCAAGAGAAAGAATTGTGGATGATGAGGATGAGAACATGTCTCCGACTCAAAGTGAAAGAAATGATGAACCAAGGAGGGACGATTTCACGGTGCATGAGCAAGGCACTCAATCAAATAGTGAGTTCACCCATCCTCAGCTGGGCCTTGCCCAGAGTATGCTTGAACAATCCGAGGTCAGACAGCAAAGGAACCAGGCCCGCAAAGCTCACAATGTGGCGAAACGTGCAAGCCAGAAGGAGCAACAAAAATGGCTGAAGGCAGAACTTCCAGAGAATGTCCATGGAATGAGATCAGCAGTACACGCACATTGCCTGTTCCTACTCAAAGTTAGGGATAAGGATTTTTCCTCACTACCAGCACCACCCAGCAGAGAAGAGCGTGAAATTGCAATTCAAGTGGCTGGTCATCTCGGATATGTCCCCAAGGATGTTTTCAATGAGCCATCAACACAGGTTCAGTCTCAGGGTTTCCAAAGCTACTGCGAAAATGAGCTCCACAAGCTAGGACTAAAGCAGTTCACTTGGGACTGGGAGAGCTCATGGCAACATCCGTTCAATGAGCTGATGTCTATGGTGTTTCACCGTACATTCCGTCTTGCACTGGTCAGCACCGAGTATCATCATTACTGTTGGAACAAGGATCATAATAACTATGGGGTCGTGGCGGCTTTAATGGAGCGATATTTCACTTATTTGAAAAGAGAATGGAAGTCTATTCAAAAGGATGCCGAGTATTTGGTTAAAAAGAAGAAGAATCAAAAGCTCGCGAAGATTCGTCAAAGGGTTAGTTAATGTATCTCTTCTTCATTGTGAGCAAAGACTGATGATGATCTACTTCATTATATGCAGACCTGTGAGTGCCGTCGTGAATGGTGTGATACGGCTAATTTTCCCATTCTAGCATCACAATTCAATGACCCTTGAGTATGTTCAGATACTGAGGAGGTACTGGAAAATGGCCGTCAAGTTTACCGCAAAGTGGGATTACGCTGGCGCTCCCAGTTATTTAATGAATTGGTATTAAAAATTGATCGAGACATAGAGTTTTGTAATCGCATTAAAAAAAAGGGTAAAAAAACTATTGATAGATTGCCAGAATTACGATCGACAGATGATGGTGATATTCCGGAAGGCTTATCATTTCAGGTATTTGATCAAGATTGGCTCAAAGGCTGTAGTAAGATGCAGACTAGCGCCCTCAAAATACTTGACATGCCAGTTATTAGGCCGAATGGTGATGCTCTGCAATAACTTAGTAATATAAATGTATAGCACCGTTACAAATTAACATTTTGTGAATTATTTGTCCAGGTGTAATAAAATCTGATTATTATCTCTTAAGGATGCAACAACTTGCTAAATATGTTAGAATATAGACAATATGAATTGAAATGTATCACCGTCTCCCTTAGCAATAAAACTCTATTGCTCATTTTCATTGAGGAAATATTGAAGAAGTTTGATCCAGCTCATGGTGTTCATAATTGTGGACCTGTGCCAGAGTCAACAGGGGTTATCAACTTTGTCAATCACAAATTATATAATATCAGTAAGGCTCACGCAGTTAATGATTTTTTCTTTTCTTTGACCTATTGGTGATTGGAATATGGCATTCCCATAAGGAAGGATTTCAGAATAGTAATACAATCAAGTGAAAGATGAGCTTGAAAGGTACCTTCCGCATGTTGACCTCAACTGAATGAGGAGTGATATAGTGAATGACCTGTACAGGTCGTTGTTGGCCAATACGATGTAGACGATCAACAGCCTGAGCCTCAATGGCTGGGTTCCAATTGGGCTCCTGGAAATGTGGATGTCAGGGTCCGAAAATCAGGGGAGAATTTTGGGGGGAAACTCACCATTAAATAGACTATATTAGCACAAGTTATATTGAGGCCAGTTCCAGCCGCGGCAATGGATGCAATGAGTACTTCACATTCAGGATTATTGAAGAAATTCTCAAGCGCCTTGTCTTGCGCTCGTGGTGTATTTGTTCCATCAATTCGTGCTGAAAGGATAGAGTGATGGGCAAGAGCAATACCAATTCTACAATATAAAAAAGTCAGATGGAGTCAATTGGTAATGGATGCATATTAGAATTAACGCACAAATCTAGAAATTGGGTCCATTGGGTATAAACAACCGATTTGGTTGGACCACACCTTGTTTGTTTGTTCTTCATTAAGCTTTGTAGGAGGTGTGCAATTTTACTACTCATCATGCATGTTTCCACATACACAATGGTTCATGTGATTGTTGGCGAGTTATCCTGAGTGCTCCTGCCCTCGGGGTCTTCCAACTCCGCCTCTGCAATTGTGTTAAGCATGATGTGATGGTTACAACATATTCGCAGCTTATTAATATTTCTGAAAAACTCTCCTGGTCCTTTGCCTTTGGATGATAGGAATTCTTCATATAATGTGGAATATTCTTGCTGCATGGTTGGGTTGAGTGGGAGCAGCTCATAATGATGGCTAATAGTGGGGAGGGATTCGAGATGTGTGGTTTTGGTGCGGCGCAAACTTAAATGCGGCAATGCCAAATGCAAAATATCATGGCAACCTTTTGAAAGACTACTCAGGATGAATGGTGACCAGTTATCTTGATTGGCGCACTGTGGTTGAGTGATGAATGATATTATGCCCAAAAGGTCATAAATGGTGTTGTGAATAGGTGTGCCCATTAAGCATATTCGACGGGATGAAAGGAGGCTATTAATGGCACGGTGAGTGGCAGTGTATTGAGAGCGAATATAGCTATAAGAGGGGGCAAGGGTTATTGGATATAAAAGGTAATTTGAATCATTTAAGATCAGACACTCACTGTGCTTCATCCAGAATTATACAATGCCAATTGATTTGAAAAATGATTGATGTAGAGGGATTGGTTTGCTTAAATTCTTGGGTGATAGTATTGTAAGAAGTGATGATGATATCATATTTTAAGATGTCGTCTTTGGATAATGAGTGACGAGTGGGACCATGGTAGATTTTGGAATGCAGCGCTCCAGCCTGAGCATGCTTGGATATTTCTGATTGCCAGTTGGTAATTAAGCGAGGGGGGCAGATGATCATGGTGGGCGTGGAGCGATGGGGGTTTGCAATCATCCGCTCCTTGGAGGTACCAATTAGAGCAATGGCCTGAATGGTTTTACCTAATCCCATATCATCCGCAAGCAGTCCTCCAAGAGGGGTATTTGTCGAAAGGGATTCAAATGAGCTAACGACCTTGTTTGTAATGATGTGCCTGGCATTGAAAGTGGATCCTGGGGGTGAGGTGGCCCAAAGGTTACGGGCTGATTGGCCATTGGGGATTTCTCGATCCCAGAGAAACGCTAGTCCGGTCTTTTGATGAGGGAGGAGGGGGGTTTGAATAATGGCATGGGGCGGGGTCATCATGGGGAGGTCTGATCCACTGGGTAATTGTATCAGTTTTTGCTTGGAAATCAATGATGAAACAGCAGGATATGAAGCAGGCGTCGAGTTTGAAGCGGGAAATGTCGGAGTAAACAGTTGACATTGACAATGAGTAGTAAGGTCATATTCTTTGGGCATTTTAAGCTTGAAATCTTGTGTTCGAAAGCTTTCCATTATGAAGAGAATGTTTGGATACCATGTGAAGAACATCAATGCTAGATTGGGTTTCTGAGATGAGGAGGGATCATTTGCATCAGTCATAAATACTCCCTCAACGAATAATATTTGAGCAGGATTGGATTGGCAATTTTCAATCCATGCCCCACCAGGACCACAGTGCATGAAAGTTTTTGGTGCCCCAAGGAATGGTATCAACGTTTTGGAAAGGGTTGCAGGTAGAGAGCCAATAGCATGCTGGTGATTGGGGAGATATACAAATATGTTGTGTTGATTGTGCCATAGGATAATCCAAGAACCTAAGTGGGAATTCTCAGGCTTTAAGGTTATATCACTATTTATTTGAATACGAATATTAATCATCCCAATGCAAAGTGGTTGTGAAGGGGTTGACATGATGGCTATGTTAAATTATTTGGGGACAGTTGGAAATTATATGATCGGGAAGGGTTAGCTAAAGGGAATGAAGAGGAATAAGCGTAGGTGGGGAACTTATATGAGTGGCAGCAACAGGCCAAAAGGGGGATGGCCTGTGGTTACGTGCATGGTCTTGATGGGGATGGGCCTCTTGGGCTCATAATTTTCATATCCGATTTGGGGCATATATCAAGGCAAGGTGGCCAAAATGTGGGTGCACCGATATGACTGCTGGATCTGCAGCAAGGTACAAAACCCTTGGTGGAACAAGGTTGACATTAGCATATCCGAAATTGGGTGGGTTGTAGCAACTTATTGTGGAGGGCATATCAGAGGCATGCAGTCATGTTCGCTGGTGTGACAGCGAACATGGATGCATATATATCTTCCCCAGGTTAATTGTAGCACAGGGACCTACTGGGCAATGTTGGCCGTTTCAAAGGGCAATCTCACTGTGGGGATGTTTGTGTGTGGGCGGGTGAGATATGTTCGGTGGCATGCCACCAAACATGACTTTGGTTTTGCGTGAAGTTTTTTGATGACTGATTCCAACTAGGCTTCAGGGGGGGAAGTGTGGCATGATCAAACGGGGCACTGACCGTGAGGCATGATCCACATCTACATTCACCCCTATTGCGTTTGAGGAGGCTACTATTCCCCAGAGATTGGGATCACGGTCTTTGCCTCACGCGTGAACAAAACTCCGGAGAAAGAGGCCACCCACCCAAGGGAATTTCTGGCTGCAAGCCAGGTGCCACAACTTGCGTGGGGCGTGTGAGAACGTGAAGAAAATAACCCGCGGTGGGAGATACCCACGCAAACATAACCAGCCTCAGCAATCATAGGCTGGGATTATTCTGATGTGGATGAGGCTGAAGCAAATCCACACTGATTGGCCTCAGGTTTCCACGCGCAAGCCGGTGAGCGTCTGCAGTCAAGCTGACCACCCGACCAAGAAACTAGCCGGTCGGAACACTGGCAGTAAAATGTCTTCCAGGCGTGTGAAAGTTGCCTGTGTATGACCCGTTGGGGGGTGCGTATGAAAGCGTGTGGCTGCCCGACAATGAGCACGCGCAATGAACAAGCAGGGCCAGTCATTGTTGGCCCCGACAATGGCATGGGAGTGAATCCACTGTTTGTGTATTACCCAAATAATAAGTCATCCCATTATGACCCACTTTCATTAACTCGGATTACACCCGCGTCTATGCCATTGTTAGGCAGAGCTCTCCAAAAAGGTGCACCAAAGGGATGCAGTTGAAATACATGACTCAATGGCTTGACGTGATTTTCATGTTACATTGCTGAACAGCTTTTGCTCTGCCCCGCAGCATACATTTACACAGGTGTACTGCGTACTACAGTGTTGGCTGTACAGATCAGGAAAGTGTTATACTACTTGAGCCTGCATGCATATAGCGAATGTGCATGCACCTTCCGATCGTTTGCATATACGTAGCTCATGTGCCACATGCTCAGCATTGCGTTTCACCCGATTTGCACACGCAAGCTGAGCATATCATGGTCAAAAGCACCATGTGAAAGTGCTCAGTAAAGCCATGGACTGAACTATTTTTGCAATAGTTCATTGGAAGGCTCAGTTTGGAGCACTTCACCAAAGCGTGTGAAATGCTGCAGCTGGGTGAAATGTCACCCGATGCTGTGCCAAATGCTCAGATTGTGGGCATACAAAAACAACTGAGCAATGGCTCAGCATGGTGCATTTGATATTTTTATATCAATAGTTCAATCACTGTGCCATTAAAATGTTCAGCCACTGAGCATTTCAATTATGACCCGAAAGCAAACCTGAGCAATGGGTTGAGGCAAGCTCACGCTGTATTCACTTGTGTTACAGCCCCCCCTTTGTTCACATACTATTACCAGGCCATATGGCTGGTAATATTGCCGCGGTCACTTGTGACCAAATGCACCGGGTGCATTTCTGCATGGGTCACTTGTGCATTCCACCCACCATGCACATTCAACAAGGGCCTCACGACCACCCTCCCGGGTGATCGGGTGGCTCTTTAAGGAAAGAAAGGGGATTTGACTCAGCTTCACAATTTAATAAATTGCAATACTCAGCGGTGCATTTGATATTGTTATATCAATTGTTCAATTACTGTGCAATTCAAATGCTCAGCCACTGAGCATTTCAATTATGACCCGAAAGCAAACCTGAGCAATGGGTCGAGGCAAGATCACGCTGTATTCACTTGTCTTACAGCCCCCCCCTTTCTTCAAAGACTATCACCAGGCCATAAGGCTGGTGATCTTGCCGCGGTCACTTGTGCATTGCACCCACAATGCACAATCAATAAGGGCCTCACGACCACCCTCCTGGGTGATCGGGTGGCAATTTAAGGAAACAAAGGGGATTTGACTCAGCTTGACAATTCAATAAATTGCAATACTCAGCCAGACCCCCATTGTTCTTCTGCCTCACGCGAGCATTTCACTTCTCAGTTGCAGCATTCGCTGAGACTCAGCTTCAATTTTGCCCACACGCCTTGAAGCTGAGACTTTTGCGGGTGCTGCAACTGCTGAGATCGTCTCAGCTTCACCATGGTATAAAAGACCATCTTCACACGACACGCACTTCACTTTCTTTCTCACCCGCTCCACTTCGTTCAACCTCACCCGCGTTTGTCCATCTTGTGCGTATTCCCCTTCGTCTTCCTGCCTTTCTCTTTTTGTCTTTCGCACTCCACTAAACCCACTTCCCTTCCTTTTGCCTGTTTGTTTATTCTTCTGATCCGTTCAGAACCTCACTTCTATCCACCTTGTGCGTTACCTCTTTTTTAAACTTTTGTCGACATTACATACCGATATTAATACTTATTTTTCTTCACGACTCTTTTCCAGACTTTTAAAACCTTTGGACTAGAGCGTTCTTATTTTCTTTCCGATTTAAATTTATAATTCATCGTACGTCTTCATTTTTTCTCTTGATTGTTTACTTTGTATGCAGTTACTAACCTCAATTGTTTTGTTTTTAGATGTCGTGCACTTTATGCACCAAGCGGGGTATCCCCTGCATTTGCTCCTCGACGACAAACGACGCTTGTGATGCTTGCCGACACGCACACAAGAAATGTTCGTTCGTTGTCCGCCCCTTCCGACCACGAGGCCAGAGGAGTTCCCGCCCAAGACGCCCTCGCGAGGACTCCTTTGTGGTCGACGATGATGAAACCATTTCCGAGCGTGAATGGACGCCGGGCCCCCAAACAGGCCAACGGGAACGATTCCGGACGATCAGCCCTGTCCCCTCCAGTATTGATTTGTCCACTCCCCCTCCTAGGCCACCATCCGATGGTCACTTCACTCCTCGACTGGAGCAAAGTGATTATCCGGCCGATGAAGGATGGCGATGGCGAGAGGACATTCAAACTTGGGCTGATCGTCACCATGTCTTGTCACCAATGGGAGTCAAACGCCAAAGTAAGTTTTCTTTCTCCTCCTTATCTCATTTCTCTTCACGCAAGAATACTGACTTTTTTCCATTTCTCATAGAACAAAACCCCCCGAATCCCCCCCAACAAGAATCTCCCATGCCTAGTTTGCCTTGCGAGCAAACCCCCTGGCAACCCACTCCAGGCCCGAGTGGCACCCGATGGTCTGAGGAATTATTCCGCAGTAAGCAGCCAAAGTTTCATTTCATTTTCACTTTCACTTTCGAGTCGAGTGAACTGACTCTTACTCCTTTTCTAGAACCCTCCTGAACGGAAGAGCCACCTATTACTGGCCCGAGTCCAATGTCCCAACAACCTGAGGACGATACGACTTGTGAGCCAGAACCCAAGGTGGCTCCTACGCAATCCACGGAGGAAGCTTATGGTAAGTCACCCCTTCTTTCTCTCTTCGATCCATATACCCTTTTCCTCATTTTTTCTTCGACCGGCTCCAGATCGTCCCGCCACTCCTCGCTCGATCATCATCATCGACGATACGCCCGTCGGATCCCCCCCCCCCTTCTTCTTACACGACTCGCCCACCTTCCCCTTCCATTCCCCCCCCCTCCACTCCAACCCCGGTTCCCTCCCCAGATGTAAGATGTGACTATGAAACTGATGATAATATTACTATTAATCAACAGTACTATGTCTGTTCTTATGAAATATAATAATAAAATATTATTATAACCACAATTAAATAATTAAAAATTATTTCTTTCACATGTTAAGCACTACTAGTGATTTTAACAGTGAGCAAGTAATTGTCTACAAGAATCAATTACAAGAAGAATTTAATAATAAAAACTTCTTTATTAAAATAATAAAATTATTTTAATATATAATTATCTTTTGCAAGAATAATTATAAAGATAATTCTTGAAGAAAACTATTACTAGAGAAAAACTTTAAGAATTAAAGATAAATGACTCACTAATACTCCAAAGAACTTATTGAAAGATAAGAGTAGAGAAATTTGACGTAGAATTGTGGATTTAAGGGATCAAGATGATTTATAACAGTATTTCAACAATATATAGTTGGATTCTATGATTTCATGTCTTTCTGATTGATTCTGAAAGATTTAAAACACTTAAGAATAGCTTTAACTAATACTTACTTGTTGGTAATAATGTTTTAATAAATTTATAAGATGATGATGATACGGAAAAAACAGCAAGAAGAGGCTTCTTTTAAGTCAATAACAGCTCACAGAGGCGTGTCATGGAGCAAACTGAAAATCCAGTGAGTGAGAAAACAATAAACCTTTTTGGATTATTGATTGCATCATCTGTTGTCATGTAAGATTATCATAATTACTTAATTGATGCTTTTACGTGACTACCAACCCCAATATGGTTAAGAATAAAAGGAGTAACACTTGTAAATCTTCTTTTATTCTAAAATAATCATTGATTTCTCAAAGTTATCAATGTTATTGCCAATTTCATCACAGGTTGTAATTACTGTGAATTTTTGAAGATTCAGTGTTTCACGTAGAATATCCAAAAATGGACTGTAAGTAAAACTTTTAATTTTACTAGTAAAACTGTAATTCCTTTTGGTTGTACCATAGATAATACAGTTCTCCTTTAGTCCTGAAAGTTTCAGAAAGATTCATTAAGAATTGTATTTTTAATGAATTTTTGAAGGTTTTACCTCATTTCTACGTAGAATTGCAAATAGCAGTGTTTTGCTGGTTGCTATGAGGTAAATCAATGAATATGGGTCCCAAAAGGGTTTTAATTACTCTTTTGGGGTTTATCCATGGAAAGTCATTAGTAATTGACATGGTTACAGGAGTGTAAGTAGCTCATTACCTCCTTGGCACGTCAAAATAGCAGGTTATTTGCTATTTTCTGATGTTTTACAGTAGTTGTAACTTGGTAACCAAGTTCCCAAAGAGTTTTAGTTTACCAATTGGGCCAAGATGAGCCATGGATCCATGCTCTGGAGCTATCCACGCCTCTGAGGCCTCAGAAGTTGGGTACCCTGGCTCTCTTTGATGTCTTTTGTCCCCCTTGCCTATTTTTTACGTCAAAATAGTAATTTAAGCTTAAAGTGAGATATCCACTATGGGTGTACCAAAAGTCCATGTAAGAATACCATGATATTAAGTGCTCAAAACATGCATAACACTATTCTTAGTGTATATGTAACATGGGATTTCTCACTTTCCCATTATTTTGGCTAAAAATCAAGAAAAACAAAAATTTTCACGGATCTTTTATGTGGTATTAATGATGTGGTATTGAAGTATTTTCCATTTTACCACCTCAAATACTTAAATTGAGCTTATTCACTTTATGGAGCTACCCTAGGTGAATTTTTGTGTAGAATCCAAATCTGGTCTTAAATCCATGGATTTACTTACTCAATAAAAAGTTATTCATCTTTTCTGAAATTGAAAATGATGAATTTTGGATATATGCATGACTTATGAGTTTTGCATAATTCAAAATTTCTTTTTAAGATAATTGTGGCCTATTTGGGTATGTAAAATATACCTCAAGGCTCACATTCCCTCCCACCAAAAAATAAAATTGTACTACAATTTTATTAGTGATAAAAAGGATAAGGCCCCAAAAGGGGGTTAATGTCCACTGTCCAACCTCTTCACATTACTCAGATCAAGTAATTTAAAGCACATTTATAGACATATTCAGGCTTGTGGCCTTCTTTCATGTCTAAATCTTCTTAAGAGTTTATCTGAGTCAGGTATTTCTGATTCTGCCATCCATTCATCTTCATGTACTGGATTTCTATATCTGAAAAGATATTCTCTTTGATTTTTACCCCTAAGTCTCCTTTCTTTAATGACTTTCTTTATCTTTCTGTCTTCATTCTGTTCCACAGGTGGTACAGTTAAAGGAGTTGGGTTTCTTAAAGGAAACAATTCTTTATCAGCTGGTTGATAAGGTTTTATCAAGCTGACTGGAAATGTGGGGTGTTTATTTTCCAATTCACCACTCAATTCCACTTGAACTGCATTGGTTCCATGTAAAGCAACAATAACAAAAGGTCCTACATAAGAATCTTTAAGTTTCTTTGGGCCTTTGATATTATTAAAATTCAAGGTTGAAACTAGAACTAAGTCCCCTACTTTGAAGTCTGGTACTTTATGACTCTTGTCCCACTTCTGTTTTGCATAATCAAAAGCATCATCCATACTTTGTTTTGCATGGTGTTTTACTTTATCAAGCATTAATTTGAAGCTGGAAGCTGTAGGATGAATGTCAATCAAGTCTTTCCTCAGTGTGTCTGCTGGGAGTCTTGGATTCCATCCTTTTTCTAACATAGCAGGAGTTTGTCCTGTGGAAGAATGGACTGATGTCTTGTATGCCAATTCTAATGCAGGTATCAGAGTGCACCAGTCATGGGTAAAGCCATCTGAGTCTTTAAATTCTAATCCATAAGCACAAAATCTCCTGATCATGTCTTCTAAAGTTTGAATCATCCTCTCTGCTAGCCCATCTGTTTGAGGGTGATATGCTGTAGAGAATGATAACTTAGTCCCAAACAATCTATGAAGATTGGTCCAAAGTGCAGATGTGAACTTGGGGTCTCTGTCACTTATGATATTCTTAAATAACCCTGTATGAGAAATAACTCTACTCCATAAAAGAAGAGCTGTATCCATAGCAGTGTCATCTTTATGACATGGTAAGAATATGGGAGTTTTGCTATATCTGTCTACAATGACTAAACAAGCATTATAACTTTTGTCACCACTTGGAGGAAGTGCTGTGACCCAATCCATGTGAACAACTTCCCAAGGGGATTTTGGTTCTTGAATATGGATCATTAATCCAAATTTCTTGCCTGTACTCCTGTTTGCTTTTTGGCATCTATCACAGGTATGGCAATATTCAATGGTTTCTTTTCTCCAAGATGGCCACCATGCACAGTTCTTCACCTTTTCAAGTGTTCTGTCTTCTGATAGGTGTCCAGAGTAAATGCTATCATGGCATTCATGAAGAATGGTATTGATGAGCAATCTACTACACAATGTCATCACACAAGAATGTTTTGTTCTATGGTAAATAATCCCATCAAACAAGTGAAATCTTCCTTCAGAATAGGAATTTTTCCAAACTTCATCTAGTGTATTAACCAAAGATGTGTCTTTGCAGTCTTTATCCAATAAAGAAGTCAAGATATGGCAATTCTTGTCTTGTTTATAAGACTCTCTGACCTCTTCAAAGAATTCAGTCCCAATATCAGTTATGTTAATCCCTTCAATTGGAATCTGTGGTTCAGCTTCCAAAGGTACATAAGCTGGGTTATCAGGAGTGTTGGCTAAAGCCCATCTACTAAGTCCATCAGCATTTTTGTGAATGTTTCCTGCTTTATGAACTATAGTCATGTTTCCTCTATATTCTTGAATGGCTATTTGCCATCTCAACATATGTCTGTTGGGAGTTTTCATGTTAAGAAGTGATTTCACGGCATTACAGTCAGTTATCACTTCAAAAACACTGCCATCAAGGTAATAGTGTAATTTCTCAAGTGCCCATACCAAACATAAGCACTCCATTTGGCTTGCACCATATCTGGCTTCTGTTGGTTTGATTTGTCTTGAGATATAACAAACTGGTCCTTCTGTAGGTTTGTCATCAATAATTTGGACTTGGTGTAGGGCTGCCCCTAATCCATCCCCACATGCATCAATGTACAATTTAAAAGGAATATTCCAGTCAGGCATGAGGAGTAAAGGTGCTTCTGTAAGGGCTTTCTTTATCTTCTCATAAGCTTTAATTCTTTCCTGTGTCATTTCAAATACAGTCTGTTGATCACAGATTCTATAAAGTGACTTGGCTAGAATTGCAAAATCTTTCAAGTGTTGCCTATAGTAACTAGCAAATCCAAGAAAAGACATCATTTCTTTTTTATTCTGGGGTATTGGCTTAAGTAACACTGCTGCTACTTTATTCTTGTCAATACCCAAGCTCAAACCAGAAACAATATGTCCTAATGCTTTGAGTTCTTCAAAACCAAAATTGCATTTCTTAAGTGAAATTTTCATGTTCACTTCTGCAACTTTATGAAGTACTCTTGCAAGTCTTTCAAGGTGCAAAGACCATGAGTCAGAACATATAATAATATCATCAATATAAATGATAAGCCATCCTTCAGACAATTCTGTGGGGAAGATGGTATTCATCATTCTTTGATAATGAGATGGAGCATTTTTAATGCCAAATGGCATTCTAAGATACTCATAAATACCACAGTGAGTGATAATTCTAAGTAATTTCCTAGCTTTAGGCGTCAAAACATTTTGATGGAAGCCTTTTAATGCATCCATTGATGTTATATACTTGGCTTTATACAATTGAGTCAAGGTTTCTTGGATCCTAGGGATTGGATACCTATCTGGAACTGTGTAGGTATTCAAAGCTCTAAAATCTCCAACCATTCTTGACTTATCATTATGCCATGCAATAATAACAGGTGTTGTCACTTCAACTTCCTCATTATGGCCTACTTTCCTTAGCACACCAAGTTGGATCAACTCTTGGATATGTTTTTCCAAGGCCTCTCTAGCTCTGGGACTGGCTGGATAAGCTGGTCTTCTAAGTACTGGAGGATATGGTCTATCAATATTAAGAGTAATATCAATTTCATGTCCCCTTATAGCGCCTAATGGTTCATTATCAGATGCAAATGCATTATTGTATGTATATAATATATCAATAAGTTCATTCCTCATCTTTGGTGACAATGATGGATTAATTTGTGCTTCAACAAGTTGTTTAGACACAAATTCATCTTTGTAAGTATCTTTGACAGAAGATACTACAGATATCTGTTTTGGCATATTGGAGAAAGCAAATTTTTGCCTTTTGTTATCTCCAATTGTGAAATATCTGTCTTTATGGTTATTTATATCAATACCATAAATATTCAAGTAATCATTTCCAAGAATGATATGCTGAGATGTACAATTATCCATTACTACAATGTCAGTTTTCATTCTTACACTTCCTGCTGGATGTGGGAATACAATATTAGTATCCAATATGCCCAAGGGGTACATATTGTTACTGGCACTACTGAACTGTACACCTTCTATTGGTAATAGATGGTTTTTCCATTCAGGGAGTATAATTTGGAGATAATCCTTGCCAATACAAGTGCAAAATGCCCCTGTATCCAGATTTACTTTGGCTTCAATATCACCCATTAGAACTGATGTGATACAGGATGCTCCAGCAGTATAACCCTTTCCTCTAGCAGGTTTTGTTTTACACATTCTGGCATCTTGGATATTGATCAGGTTGTAGCAATCCTCACTGTACTGTGGCAAGTGGGTATGGACTTCTGTGACCTCAAAGAAAGCTGAAATGTTTTCAATGGGATAGTCCTCTACTAGTGTATCTTCAGAGACTGCAGAATCTTGATCAGACTCTTCTTTCTCTTCAGTACACTGAATGTCTTCAATGATTTGAACTTCATTGATCTTTGTCTTCTTAGGGCAAGTGTTGGCTAAATGTGAAGTACTTCCACATTTATGACACTTCAAGACAGGTCTTTCTGGTCTTCTTTCCTCTCTAGGAATCTTTGAGACTATTTTGGACTCTATTGGGTTTCTAACCCAAGTTTTACCAATTCTTGTTCTGGTAATGATATCTTCCATAGCATTAATGTAGTCCTCTGTTGAACAGGGTTCCACACATCTGCTTTTGATAGCATGTTCCAGTTCTCCTCCACACTTTCTTAATATTTTCATATTAATCATAGTGTCAGACATATCTGGGTGTAAAGCAGATAATCTGTCTTTTTGTTTGAAGAACCAAGTAAGTGGTTTGTCTTTTTCTGAGTTAAAAATGGCACTTTCAAAAGCATTCTCCATTTTAAACCTCCAAGAATTATTGGCCCATTTGGTAATCACTTCAAATTTCCACCAAGACCAGTCATGTCTTCCATGATCCATTCTCATCTTGTAATACCATTTCTTTGCAGTCTTGGTAAACAAACAATGTAATTTTCCTACTATGATTTCATCAGGTATATTAAAGTCTTCTTGCAACATATCAATAGTCCTGATGAATTCAATATGGTTGTATTCTCCTTCACCAGAGAATGTTGGCCATTCTTCTAATTTGGGAATATCCTTTGCAGAAATAACATTCTCTCCTAAGAATGGAGTCAAACTTTCTTTGACAGAAAGTTTTTCTTCAGTCAAAGGTGTAGAATGTCTTGGCATATGTGGTTCATGATTCTTATGAATTTGCTCCACACTTGTAATTATTTCATTCTTCAATTTCTGCCTTTCACTGTCACTTTTTGCTAAATGTATAGCAAATTGATTGGTGTTCTTAACTATTTGTAAGACATGGTCTTCAAGAGTTTTAAGTCTATCATTTACTTTAAAGATGGAAAGATCCTCTGTGTCATTATTTTGACATTGGTTCTCAATTCTTTCACAAGCATTGCTAATTGACTCAAGGGTGACAGTTGTCAATTTATGCCAATCAGAATGTTGCTTGTCATTTTTCTTTAAATCATTGATGTCTAATGTAATTTGCTTTAACTTTGACTCAAGTTTGCCAATTTCTACACTAATACTTCTATGTACATCATTTATTTGCGTGGAAAAGTCCTGTTCATCCTTTCCTGCTCTTTGGCTGTGAATTCCATAAGAGTTCTGGCCATATTGAAGACACTGTCCACGGCTGAAGGCTCCAATCTGGGGATCCTGTACCCTTGTGGGTAAGGTCTGTGCCAATTGGCTTTGCCTTTGCCCTTGCCTTGATGGTTCTTGGGACCTCTCTGTTTCTTTTGAGGTCCTTTGGGCTTGTCCTTGGATGCTTCTGGAGCTGGTTTGGAGCTGGTAGATGCCACTGGTGCCTCTGTCTCCAAAGTTGGAGTCATTTCCAATTCTTTCTTCTGGTCTATGGATAAAAGACTCTGGTTCTTCAACCAATTCTTTATCTTTTTGACATTGTCTTTGCAAGACAGGGGGCTCCAACCTCCTAAGAGTTCTATGGTCTTCTCCTGACCCAGAAAGCTCTTGATGTGTAAGTAGGAGTTCATGGCCCCCTGCCAAAGGCTTGGGCAGATTTCCCACTCCTCTTCTTTGGCTGCTCTGAACCAATTTTTGTACTGGCTCTGATATATTTCTATTGCTGCCACTTGAAAATGGTTCAGCCCTGGAAATATTATCATAAATTAGTTCAGGCTCAGAATTCACGTCAAAATCTGTTGGTACAGACCTTGGGGAATGGGGGGCAACTCTGGCATCCTCCAGATGTGCGTTTCTTGTGGAAGATTTGGCACTTCTGGATTTGGTCTTGCCTCTTCCTTGTCCACATCCATCTGGTTGGACTGAATAGTTGCTTCCATTTCTGGTATGCACCATTTTCACGTCAATTTAAAGATAAAAGGTGAAAATATAAGATAAAATACACACCTTTTGGTGGTAATTTAGCTTTTTCTGAGTTGAATAAGGTGCCTCTTTTAGCAATCTGCACCTCAATACTGTCTTCAGATTCTGCTTCTGAAGATTCTGGACTAGTGATATATCTTTTACTGAGTCTGTTGCCAGCTGCACAGTATTTGATTAAAGACACTAAAAGAAATTATAAAAGAGAAAAAATTATTTTTTATACTTTTTAAAATATTTTTTAAAGATTTTTTATAAGTTTTATATTTTTTAATATTAAAAAAATTATTCTTTTTAAAGAAAAAAAATTAAAATTTAAGATTTTGAATGAAAATTAATTCAGAGTAACTCAAAGAATAATTTTATAAGTTTTTGGATGTGAAAAAGCCACGTGTAAAAACAATATAAAATTAAACCAAATTCCTCAATGAAAAAGATTTTAAAACAATTTCAAAAATAAAAATATTTTAACTCCAAATTGAAAGAAAAAAATTAATTAAATTAATATATTTTAGAGCTTAAAAATATATTAATTAAGGGTACAAGGTTCAAAAAACACGGCCAGGCCCCCAAATGTAAGATGTGACTATGAAACTGATGATAATATTACTATTAATCAACAGTACTATGTCTGTTCTTATGAAATATAATAATAAAATATTATTATAACCACAATTAAATAATTAAAAATTATTTCTTTCACGTGTTAAGCACTACTAGTGATTTTAACAGTGAGCAAGTAATTGTCTACAAGAATCAATTACAAGAAGAATTTAATAATAAAAACTTCTTTATTAAAATAATAAAATTATTTTAATATATAATTATCTTTTGCAAGAATAATTATAAAGATAATTCTTGAAGAAAACTATTACTAGAGAAAAACTTTAAGAATTAAAGATAAATGACTCACTAATACTCCAAAGAACTTATTGAAAGATAAGAGTAGAGAAATTTGACGTAGAATTGTGGATTTAAGGGATCAAGATGATTTATAACAGTATTTCAACAATATATAGTTGGATTCTATGATTTCACGTCTTTCTGATTGATTCTGAAAGATTTAAAACACTTAAGAATAGCTTTAACTAATACTTACTTGTTGGTAATAATGTTTTAATAAATTTATAAGATGATGATGATACGGAAAAAACAGCAAGAAGAGGCTTCTTTTAAGTCAATAACAGCTCACAGAGGCGTGTCATGGAGCAAACTGAAAAACCAGTGAGTGAGAAAACAATAAACCTTTTTGGATTATTGATTGCATCATCTGTTGTCATGTAAGATTATCATAATTACTTAATTGATGCTTTTACGTGACTACCAACCCCAATATGGTTAAGAATAAAAGGAGTAACACTTGTAAATCTTCTTTTATTCTAAAATAATCATTGATTTCTCAAAGTTATCAATGTTATTGCCAATTTCATCACAGGTTGTAATTACTGTGAATTTTTGAAGATTCAGTGTTTCACGTAGAATATCCAAAAATGGACTGTAAGTAAAGCTTTTAATTTTACTAGTAAAACTGTAATTCCTTTTGGTTGTACCATAGATAATACAGTTCTCCTTTAGTCCTGAAAGTTTCAGAAAGATTCATTAAAAATTGTATTTTTAATGAATTTTTGAAGGTTTTACCTCATTTCTACGTAGAATTGCAAATAGCAGTGTTTTGCTGGTTGCTATGAGGTAAATCAATGAATATGGGTCCCAAAAGGGTTTTAATTACTCTTTTGGGGTTTATCCATGGAAAGTCATTAGTAATTGACATGGTTACAGGAGTGTAAGTAGCTCATTACCTCCTTGGCACGTCAAAATAGCAGGTTATTTGCTATTTTCTGATGTTTTACAGTAGTTGTAACTTGGTAACCAAGTTCCCAAAGAGTTTTAGTTTACCAATTGGGCCAAGATGAGCCATGGATCCATGCTCTGGAGCTATCCACGCCTCTGAGGCCTCAGAAGTTGGGTACCCTGGCTCTCTTTGATGTCTTTTGTCCCCCTTGCCTATTTTTTACGTCAAAATAGTAATTTAAGCTTAAAGTGAGATATCCACTATGGGTGTACCAAAAGTCCATGTAAGAATACCATGATATTAAGTGCTCAAAACATGCATAACACTATTCTTAGTGTATATGTAACATGGGATTTCTCACTTTCCCATTATTTTGGCTAAAAATCAAGAAAAACAAAAATTTTCACGGATCTTTTATGTGGTATTAATGATGTGGTATTGAAGTATTTTCCATTTTACCACCTCAAATACTTAAATTGAGCTTATTCACTTTATGGAGCTACCCTAGGTGAATTTTTGTGTAGAATCCAAATCTGGTCTTAAATCCATGGATTTACTTACTCAATAAAAAGTTATTCATCTTTTCTGAAATTGAAAATGATGAATTTTGGATATATGCATGACTTATGAGTTTTGCATAATTCAAAATTTCTTTTAAGATAATTGTGGCCTATTTGGGTATGTAAAATATACCTCAAGGCTCACACCAGAGATCCCTTCCAGTGCCCCTGAGAACCCCAACGCCTCCTCCCCCCCTGTGCCAAGCTCCTCTCATTCCCACGATGAAGCTCGCCAGGAATTCACCGACCTGCGACCGACCCTAATGATTCCTCGAGCCATCGTCCACGATTCGATCAACCGAATCTTGTTGGAGCATCGTCGCTTGCTCCACATGATTCCTTTCGTGGATGCAACTCATCAAAACGAGATGCACCGGGAATTCCGGGACGAACTAAACTGCCTCCTTGCCCAGGCACTGGAGGCTTATCCAAAGGAGGACATAACCGGGATAGTCTCCAAATTCCTCGAAAAATAAAAATTTAAAAAAAAAATCCCATTATTTCCACTTTTTATCATTTGTAATACTTTCTTTTAAATAAATTATCATTTGTAATCAATTATTATTATGTTCAAATTCTATTACATTCTTTGTTCACGTAAAAATTACTTATTTCCTCCTTAGAGAAAAACCCTGATTGTGTGAGAATTATTTTTGTAAGTGCCCCACCAAGCGTTTGAGTGAGTATTTGTTTTCGTGAACCTCTTTTTCTCAAAATGCGCCAATAGTTGCCGTTATCCTCTCCTATATTTTCTTCTTCCATGGTTTAGAGCCATATCCATTCTTAACTGTAAAAAAGCGGCAGGTTCCCGTATGTGAGCAATCCAGTCCAGATTCGTGAAACATGGCCTTTCCTATGGTCACACGCTATTAATCTTACTCATGTATTGAATTGTTTAAGTTGTCTGGAACCTTCACAAGCATAAGGATTGGCGTGTGACTTGTCTGGAGCCTGCACAGGCGTAAGGATTGGCGTGTCAATTGTTGGGAGCCTGCACAGGCGTAAGGATTGGCATGTGAATTCTTGGGAGCCTGCACAGGCGTAAGAATTGGCGTGTGAATTGTTGGGAGCCTGCAAAGGCGTATGAATTGGCGTGTGAATTCTCGGGATCCTGCACAGGCCAAGAAATTTTCAGCATTGTGGGGAACCTTCACAAGCGTAAGGATTTGCGTGTGAATTGCCAGAAGCCTGTACAGGCGTAAGGAATTTTTACCATTTTTGGGAACCTTCACAAGCGTCAGGATTGGCATGTAAATTTTTGGGAGCCTGCACAGGTGTAAGGATTGGCGTGTGTAGCGTCGGCACCCCGCATAGGCGTAAGGAACTTTTAGCATTGGCGGAACCTGCACAAGCATAAGGTTTTGCGTGTGAAGCATTCGCATCCTGGACAATAGCAACAAACCAGGACAGATGTACGATGGCATGCCACCGTACATAATCCACTTCACCCCTTTTTCATGTGAGACACCCCATCTCCCGCACTCGAATCCATCCAATCCTGGTGTATTTTGTCCTCTGCCTTACCCCACCATTACTTACCCAACACACATGAAAAACTCCTCATTCTTTGAATTGGCATGAGATTGTATTACCATCCCTGATTTGATAGCCCGCTCTCTCGCGAATCTCATAATAGCCATGGTTTTTTTGCCGAATTGTTTTTGCTAACCTGCTTGAGCATTGTGCGGACATACCCACTAGTGTCGTGCTTTCGTTGTCCTGTGCTGGATCAGTATAATGAACAAATGTACTACTGGCCCACACTACCTGAATGAGCCCATGACATGCGGATAGATCAATCCAAAAATGCTCATTTGGGAAAATCAATTTTCCCCCTGTACACCGCTTTGACGCATCTCTTTGAATTTGGCTGGTCCGCTTATCAGCTTGAAACCACCATCCCGAAGCATACTGCGATGCATCCTTATCAACATGAGGTGCGTTTTTGAATCCATTCATGGTGAAAGTGAGTGCAGAAGCGAACTCGAATGCACCCTGATTTGCCAGAATATTGCCTTCATAGTTGACTTGATCAAAAGACGGAACCCCCAATGAATTGTAGGAATTTTGAATCTTCTCAAATAAATTATGCCCAACATATCGTAAGGATTGACCTAGAATGCAACCCACCGAGCTAAGATTGGCACCTCGGTTCGGCCATTCATCTTTTGCATTTTCAATTTTGCCAGCACTTCCATACAGACCAAATTGTTCATTCTTCGTGGTGCATTTGCGCCACCCAATCGCGAACATAAATCCCTCCAGTAATGCTCCATTTGTTGCAATAGGGTCAGTGAACCTCTTTTCGCGAAATAGGAATTGTGATAATTCATCCCATTGATCGACCTCGACTTCACTCATTGTTGTGAATGGTTGGAATTCGACAAGGGCAATGAGTAATCCGGTTGAAGAGAAAATTGCCACACGGCCAAAGTGAATGCGTTTGATCTGATTGACATCCACAACCCTCCAAATTTCACTTGGGGTGATATTTGCTGATACTGGCATTGATATTTGTGCTGTTGGGCGAGAGGAGGAAAACAACCTATTCATTCGGCTTGTTTTGCGCTCATTTGTCTTTTGGGATCTGCTACTATTCCCGAGTGGTTGAGGGATCACTATGTGTTGAAGCACACAAGATATCAGATACTGCCAAGGAGCTTTCTTCGGCACACATCCTTGAACTTCCCTGTTGGAGCCCACATGACATCATGACATTGGCACAATCTGAACCGACTAAAGCCAATGTTATTCCGTGGGGCCCAATGAGGGTGCCACATAAATGTGGAAGCATATATACACTGAGATTAAGCGAGTAACTCACACTTTCCTTCCTCAGCCCAACGCTTTCTCGCGAGTTCCCTTTTACGCTCTTTTCCTTTTTTGGTGAATGGCATGCTTTCAGCAGAAATTGAAATGAAACCAAATGATTACTGATTTCTTAATATCACCTAAATTGGATTGCGGTGGATGAATCTTTTTTAATTGCGGTAAAAAGAAAGCTCACGCCTGACCTTGGCAAGTTCACGATCTCAAATACCTGAACCTGAAAATTGCAGTGGATAGTGCATTATTCAATTTTACACATTGATGTTCCCATGCAATCACTTTCCAATCCAACCATTTGGAATCTTGCAAGCACATGCAAATGCAATTTGCATCCTGCTGCGGATCCCTAGCTATCCTAGTCCTCTTGAAAGACACAGGAACATTTGGCCTATTATGGGCTGGCGGGAAGGGATAAACGCAACCTCCCGCAATGCCCCTGCGTGTGCTACTTGCGGGCACAACGCCTGACTCAGCTTGCGTCTTGTCGGAGTCTTTGCAATGATGTACGGAGGCATGCCGCCGTACAATTACTATTGGTACTCAGACTGTGGCATCCGGGCAGTAGTAGGATAGGAAGTCATGATTATTAAATTCATAAATAACTTTGCAAAATTCAATTACAATCTATCTAGTACAAAGCTAATCTAAAACAGGTCAATCCTGGTTGTGAGCTTTGCTGACCTGGGTACCGTCAAGGTGACCTCATCACTTGAACCAAGACCGCGTTTCGCCACCCAGGCATCACCAAAGTCTAATACTAAGCATCGTGCAAATTCAAATCTAAGAGGTACAGTGGGGTTGAAAGACTCTGATGAGAAGAAACTTTTATTCAGTAAATTACATATATACTTATTAGTACGTAGCCACACTGGCTCCACTAGATTTTTACCCTCTGAAAGTTTTGCGGAAATGTCAATTAGTGATAAAGCCCCTTTAACTGAGCTTGTTCTCCAGTCATCTGAGCATACCATCAAACCACGAACCCCCGCCGCACAGAATGCCGCTAATATACCATAGCAAATTCGATTTATTCCGAGATTCTTGTGACACGCCAAAAGATCTTTGATGGCCTCATTTTTTTTTGAGTTCGTGAGTTTGCCTTTGATGCCATTAACTTCGACCTTTGTATGTGCACGTACCATGTTGTACGCAATCATCAAATGGATAACTGTATCCATTAGATCCTCCAGGTTCTTGTGGGGCTTTGTGGATATCTCATTGTCAGCCCCGCCACCTTCAATGCTGAGTTGGGTTGCACGTTGCTTTGATTTACTCAAGCAGGAGGCCAGGTATTCAACTGCTCCGCGTTCGAGTCCAAGAGGATCGGTTGAATTTGATGTTGGTGCAACATATGGTTTGGGTGCAACCACATTGTATGAGACTAAACTAATGGATTCAAACATAACATTTGCCCAAAAATGTTTAACTGGATTCGCGGGGTAAAGAAGGCTCTGAACCATTTTGAAGAAGGAGTGTTCTGATTTTGGGAGATTATCTGGAGGTTTAGCTGATTCCTTCATCAATTTGAGATTCCAAATGTTGTGATCAAAAAACGCTTCTGTTTTGGTTGGCTTAAAAAAATCTAACCCTGTATATTGCAATTTGTATCACCAGTCAACAGCCAATAATCAAGTATCATGCACAAAGATAAAGAAAAACTCACCTGCCATCTCAAGGTCCTCCAGCCAAGCCGACATTTTAAGCTCTCGGTTACTGATCACCTTAATACCAACGGGCAGGAATGTATGAGCATCCTTTGTTGGTAAATTGTCCCATCTATTTTTGTAAATCCTATTGATATTATCAAGCCCCCTTTTCCATGATTGTTGAGAAATGTTGGAATGATAATTCAAAATGCCTGCAAACTCTTCCATGCGGGATAAAAATATTCCTTGAAAATTCGCAGCGGATGACACTTCGGGCTCAGCGTCGGGAATTATATCAGTCATATCTCGTCCCATTGTATCATGTTTAATTGTTTCCCTTTCTTGAAAGGCTTGAATATTCCAAGGAGAGGCGGGAGGGGTTGCATCATGCATTGTTTCATTGGGTATCGGGGGGCTTTCAGTATGTGGAGCTTGATCATGGATTGTTTCATTGAGTATTGGGGGGGGTTCAGTATGTGGAGGTTGATTATCAACATGGTCCCCTTCAACATTGATAATTTCATGACCTTGATCGCGAGAATCGTTTGCGGCTTCAAAGGTACGGCGTTTTTTGTTTGTTTTTTTGGTCGCATGTATATTTGGTCTTTTTCCTAATCCTTTGACTGGAAATCCAATTACGACTCAAGATCCTTCAGGTAGAGATTCTCCCACCTCCACACCTGCCCATATATTGTAAGCAGCTATTTTTATCAATTTTGATTTGAGTTATTAATGGATTTACGGTTCAAATCCATTTTGAGCAGGCTCATGGCTTCAGCAATCTTTTGACGCACATAATCAGGAATTTTACTATCATTTTGGATTTTTTCAAGCCTTCGGATTGTTTGAGCAATGTTGGAGACAAATTGTTCCTTGGATATAATTTCCACCTCCCCACTGAAAATTACATCATCTTGCCCATCATCTTCTGTCGGTGCACAAGGTTCAACAGTCTTTTCCTTCTCATAACTTTTAAAATTTGGTTTCTGAGAGCTTGGAGGCTGCCCTGAAATAAAGGCTATGACACAATATTAGGTTTTGAGAGATTTGAAATATTCAAGATGGATACATACTCACATTCCGGAAGAACTGGTGGATCTTGATTATCTTCATGTGACTGGCTCTCTACTTCAATGCCTAATTCACGACTACTGGCAATATCAGAGATTTCACTTCCACTCTCTGGGGCTGAAGTTGGTTGTTCATTGAATTCATGTGAATTTCCCGGGGTTCGGGCCATGGCGGAGGTAGTTTATTAAGCAAATAGATGGTGACGAGTGGATTGATAACTTGTTTGAAAATTTTTGAATAAAAAGATCAAAACTGAAGAAAAAAGGTGGAAGTAAAATAATCGCATTTGCAAAATGCGATTTGTCGGGAAATTGAAGGAGGCGATGTTTTGCAAATTATTTCATATCATGCAAATGAAATCACTTCCCTGTGAGACATTGAATAAAGTTGACTAGTGAGAAACCTACTAAAGTCAACTTTTGAACTATTCAACGCTCATGAGGTAAGGACTAAGCAAAGTGTTCATTTGATTGATATGAAATAAAATGGCTTTGTCGGCAAAACAGGAGACACAATTCTTGTCTTAAATAGTCCACTTATTAGGTTTTAATTTGTGAGTCTCATGATTTAAACCCTAACCACAACATTGTGAATATACTGACCAATTTCCCCTTAGGTCCTGTTGGGAGAGAAGGCCACTCAGCATATTTCGGGGATTGCCTTCATCGTGTACGCCAACAAGCCACCGTACACTATGGATGTAGTACGGAAGCGTAAGGATATGTCGTGTCGGGAGCATGTTGAGAGGCACTCCGCGAGCGTAAGGATAGGTGGTTTCGGGAGCATGTCGTGAGGGCACCACACAAGTGTAAGGATAAGTGGTGTCGGGAGGGCACTACACAAGTGTAAGGATAAGTGGTGTCGGGAGCATGTCGGGAGTGCACTCCGCGAGCGTAAGGATGGTAAGCAGTGTCGGGAGTGCACTACACAAGCGTAAGGATAAGCAGTGTCGGGAGGGTGCTACACAAGCGTAAGGATAAGCAGTGTCGGGAGCATGTCGGGAGGGCACTTGAGCGAGCGTAAGGATAAGTGATGTCGGGAGCATGTCGGGAGTGCACTCCGCGAGGGTAATGATTGTAAGCAGTGTTGGTTGCATATCGGGAGGGCACTTGAGCGAGCGTAAGGATAAGTGATGTCGGGAGCATGTCAGGAGTGCACCACGTGAGCATAAAGATGGTATGGGCGGGGGTGTGAAAGCGTAAGGAGTGGTGAGGACGGAGATGGGGGGGCAGTGTTGGAGTCTCATCTGGAGGGTGGTGCGGGCTCGTAAGCATGCTAAGCATCGGGGCGGATTAGGTGGGGATGCAGAAGCCAATGAGGTGAAATTACCCGAACATTGTGAATAGTGTTGAAATGGGTTTGGGCTTTGAGTGACACTCGCATGTGACACATGTGACGATTGACGTTGTCTTGACGCTGACGTGACGTGACCCACTAAATCCAGTGACTATAAAGTGACACTAACGCGACTGAAGCAAGATTTTATACTGACAGCGGTGCGACGTGAATTCAATCGCCGACGATTGACGCAAGATTCGCCCTGGTGAATCTGAAGGCTAAAATTAGTCCTTGTATGACTTAAAAATACAGGGCCATTCCCAGATGGCCAAAATTAGTCCTTGTATGACTTTAAACTAAAGGGTAGCAACCTGAAGGCTGAATTAGTCCTTGTATGACTTCAAAGTACAGGGTAGCAACCTGAAGGCTATAATTAGTCATTGTATGACTTTAGACTACAGGATAACAACATGAAGGCTAAAATTAGTCTTTTTATGACTCTCAACTACAGGGTAGCAACCTGAAGGCTAGAATTAGTCCTTGTATCTTTAAACTACAGGTTAGCAACCTGAAGGCTAGAATTAGTCCTTGTATGACTTTAAACTAAAGAGTAGCAATTTGAAGGCTCAAATTAGTCCTTGTATGACTTTAGACTACAGGGTGGCAACCTGAAGGCTCAAAAAAGTTAGTCCTTTTACAACATTAAACTGCAGGATTGGTATACCTAATAGACCGCATTTTATCCACCTAGAGGTAAAGTCCTTTCATGAATTAAAACTAAAACTCAAATTTAATTATGAAAAAAAAGAAAAGAAGACCCTGAAGAGACTTTTTCTATTTTAATTCAAAATAATTGAAAATAATAATCTTATCAATTGATACTTTAAACCAGACTAATCATCATGGAAGCTCAAGCCAATGCTTCAAAATATAAGTCAGTACTCAAGAAGGTTAGACAAGTCAATGAAGATTTGCCTCAAGATCTGAATCTAGCTTTAGAAAGACCTGAAACATCAAGAGATCCATATGAAACACCCCTATCACCTAACCCCCTTCATTTTTTGAAACATCAACAGTTACAGAAGAAAGAATTTCAATGATAAACTTTGGACAATCTGGCTGGTTATCAGAAGAAGAGATTAATTTATTAAACAATGTTATATTACTAAGGCAAAAGGCTATAGAATTTTGTGAAGAAGAAAGAGGCATACTAAAACATGCTTATTGAAAACCTTATAAAATACCAGTTATACCACATGCACCATGGGACAAGAAACCAATACCAATACCAAAATCAATTTTACCTCAATTTATTGAGCTAGTCAGAGAACAAATACTTACAGGACTCTATGAACAATCAACATCAAGCTATAACAGCCCAGTATTTTGTGTGGAAAATACCAACAGAAAACTTAGAATAGTTCGTGATCTTCAAGAACTCAATAAAGTAGCAATAAAAGATGCAGGATTTCCACCAAATGTTTATGAGCTTGTAGGATCATTTTCAGGAAGAGCATGTTATGGATTGGGAGATATTATGGGAGGATATGATGAAAGAGAACTGGATATTACTACAAGACCCTTTACAACATTTGAAACTCCACTTGCAAGACTACCTCAAGGAGCAATAAACTCTGTGTCAGTTTATCAAGCACAAATTACTTCAATACTTCAGGAGGAAATACCAGAGCACCTTGCAATATTTATATATGATGGAGGAATTAAAGGACCCAGATCAACATATCAGCACAAAAAATTGAAGGATAATCTGCTAATAAGAATATTTGTTTGGTAATATGCAGCAAAATCAGAAAGAATACTTTTCAGGATAGAAGAGGCAGGACTCACAATTTCAGGATCAAAATTTGCATGTTGTGTTCCAGAACTTGAGATTGTTGGGCATGTTGTGTCTTTGGGAGGAAGAAAGATTTCAAAGCAGAAGATGAAGAAGATACAAAACTGGCCTAGAACAACATCAAAGAAGCAAGTCAGAGGATTCTTAGGATTATGTGCATATGCAAGAATGTTTATCAAGGACTTTTCACAAATTGCAGCACCATTGAGAAGAGTGACAAGGGAGGACGTATTGTGGAAATGGGATTAAAAATGTGAATGAGATTTTATAAAACTCAGGATGATAGTAGGAGAAAAAATTACTTTGAAGAAATTGAATTATGATAAAGGCTCAGGGAAAAGAAAATTAGCAATAGATTCAAGCTGTACTGCAGCAGGTGCTGATCTTATGCAAGATGGTGAGAACGGAAAGGATAGACCAGTACAATATGAATCAGTAAAATTTTTCAGACTAGAATCTCAATACTCTCAGCCAAAATTAGAGCTTTCTGGTGTAGCAAGAATACTCAAAAAACTTCAAACAATATCATGGGGGAAACACCTTGAACTTCAAGTAGATGCTGAAGCTTTAATAGAAATGATCAACACACCTTGCTTACCAAATTCACCCATGACAAGATGGGTGGCATACATTCAACTTTTTCATTTGATCACTTAAACAAACAAGGAAAAACATCTCCTATGCCAGATGGGTTACCAAGAAAACAAAAACAAGAAGACAAAGAAGAAAGTGAAAGGGATGATTTTGATGAAGAGGAATATTGGATCAAACCACATCCAGGATCTGGCCTAAAAGAAGTAAATACAAGAAAAGTGGGAAAATTATCAAGGAATAAAACAAACAATATTGAAATTCAAATGAAACAAGAAGGATTTGGAAAAGATATGCAGGAGTATTTGAATAGTCTGAAAAAGCCACAAAGTATTGGGGAAGATTACTTCAAGAGAATTAAAAGAAGATCAGTAAATTTCTATATAGACGGAGGGCAGCTAAGAAGGAGAAATCAAGAACATCCACAAATAGTTGTATACAATGAAAAATCTCAGAAACAGATACTAAAGAGAATGCATGAAGAATTGAGGAATAGAGGGGAAAATGAAACATACAGGAGAGCCAAGAAAAGATATTGGTGGGAAGGAATGAAGAAGACAATCAATAAATGGGTCAAATCATGTCAAAAATTTCAAAAAACAAGAAGTAAAAGCAAGATATCTGTAACATCTACTTTGTTTGAGAGAGTCAGCATGGATGCAGCTTTTATTAAGGCAGGAAGATGGAAATATTGAGTTATAGCAAGAGATAAATTTTCAGGATGGCCAGAAACTTTGGCATTAACAAGACTAACTGCAAAATCAATCTCATAAAGGATTTGAAGGTATGGAGCTACAAAAGAATTGACAGTTGACGGAGGAGCAGAATTGAGAAAAGAACTACAAGAAGAAGTCAAAAAGCAGGATTAATAATCAGAATAACTACACCTTATTACCCAGAATCACAAGGAATGGTTGAAAGAGGGCATAGCCAATTGAAGGATGACCTTGTAAAAATTTGTGGTGAATATTGATCCAAATGGAAAGAATACTTACAAATTGTGACTTTGGAAGATAGAATTTCAACAAAAAAACAACAGGCTACTCACTATTTGAGCTTTGATTTCGTCAGAAAGCTGTTTTGCCAATTGATATTCAAACAAATACATATCTAACCATTGAATGGAATCAAATATCAACAAGAGAAGGACTATTGGAACCAAGAACCATACAGATTGTGGCAAAAGAAGAAACAAGATTAGCAGAAGAAGAGAAATTAAGGGATTCAAGACAAAAATAAGTTCAATATTTGGACAAAAACATGGCAATTAGACCAAGAAATCCACTTGAACTGGGGAACTTGGTATCAGTTTATAATAAACCACTTGAGTCACAGTGGGGGTTACTTTTCAACAACCATTGGAATGGAGCTTATAGAGTTATCACTCAAGATAATAATGGACCTTATGAGCTTTACGAATTGAATGGAATTCAGCTTACAAGAAAGATTTGAGCAAGTCACATAAAGAGATTTTATCCCAGAGGAGAGATAGTTGAATCAAGTTCAGAGTGAGAAAATGAAAGCAGTGGAGAAATTGAAGCTGAAGATTCAATATTTCAGGAAGTAGAAACTGAACAAAATGAATATGATTGATATTGTCAAGCTTCTTAACTGGAATTCTGGGGACAGCATTGAATGGATAGGGGGATGTGGTATTCAATGACATTAATATCAGTTTCAAACTTACCAATAAAACAAAAGACACAAAGAAAATAAAACAAATTATGAAAAACATATTTACACATTACAACTACAGGGTTCAAACCGAAATATACAATACACAGCCTCAAGATGTTATCAAAGCATTATACCATCAAATTATTTATCCACCTTGTTTCATCATCAATAACAAATTATGAAATTAAAATAAGTTAATCTAAATAAAGCTATATGAAGACAGACCACAGCATCAGAGCTGTATTTTCCCCACCTTGATTTGATTGAAAGAAGAAATACCTCAAGTCTATGCATAAAATTACAATATATTTTCCAAGAACAAATGCTTTCTTAATAATAATGACACATTAAAATTGATAGAAATGATGCAATCTTCATATGAAATGATACAATACTAAAATAAAACCACCAGCATAATTCTCTCAGAACATAAGTAACCAATAGAAATAAAAATACTTTCCCCACCTTCAAGAAAACATCACCGGCCATATTATCCCAATGACCCCACATGACTCTGGCAAAAAGAAAATCTCACCAGCCAAATTATCTCAAAGACATCACATGATTTTGATAGGAAACACAAACACAAGCATAGCTTTCTGATATATATTATACGACTAGAAGAAAGTTCAATTGTCAGGAGCTGTATTTTCTCCACTTTTTTCGCAAAAAGAGAATCTCACCAGCCAAATTATCCCAAATACATAACATGATCTTGATAAGAAAAAGAACCACCACCATAATTCTCTCAGAAAACACATAACAAAGTCACCAAAAATGAAAATTTCACCACCAAAATTATCTCAAATACATCACATGATTTTGATAAGAAATAGAAACACCAGCATAATTTTCTCATATATATCATACGACTAGAAGAAAGTTCAATTGTCAGGAGCTGTATTTTCAACACTTTCTTGGCAAAAAGGAAACCTCACCAGCCATATTATCTCAATGACCTCACATGACTTTGGCAAAAAGAAATTCTCACCAGCCAAATTATCTCAAATACATGACATGATTTTGATAAGAAACAGAAACACCGGCATAATTTTCTCATACATATCATATGACTAGAAGAAAGTTCGATTGTCAGGAGCTGTATTTTCTCCACTTTCTTGGAAAAACGAAAATCTTACCAGCCAAATTATCTCAAATAAACCACATGATTTTGATAAGAAAAAGTACCACCACCATAATTCTCTGAGAAAACAGGTTGCTACACCAAAGCTACATGTCTCACCAGCTAAAACCTCTCAGCTATAATTGTTGCTAAGTATTGTGTTTTCAGAAGCCCTTTAGAGGCCCAAAAGGTATAAATCGAGGTCCTCCCTCCTTCATTTTTGCAAGAAGAATGGAAGAAGCTCCCACCATCCATGAACTAGCAGGATATCTAGAGTGATAGTAGTGTTTTTAGTAGTTAAAAAGCTCACTAGAATTTCTCAGGAGCTTAGTATTGTTTTATAATAGTATCATAACCATGGTAAAAGCTGAGTAACCTTGCTCAGAAGTGTAGGATTATTAAAAGAAGCAGTAGTGAAAGAAGTTCAGTTTAAAAAAAATTATCAAAAATCAGAAATAAATCAAATCCAGTAGTCTTATTATCAGTATTAGTATAAAAATCATTATAATGAACATACAAGAAAAAAATTAAAAATAAAAGAAAATATTGTTATTGGTATTCCCAAAATAATAGAAAACCAAAGAAAATATATTCTAATTACCTTTAATAAAATAACAAAAACATCTTACTCTTTATTTCATCAGGAATTTTAGTTTTTAATAAGAGTTTTTACTGTAGTGTTATTGATAGGTCTGATTCAGAGGCTACTGATAGGTCTTCCCTATCTGTAAAGCCATCAGATCTTATTTTATTTTGTGCTTCTATGTAGGCTGACTGTAAGATGTGAATATGAAACTGATGTTAATATTGCTATTAATCAACAGTACTATGTCTATTCTTATGAAATATAATAATAGATATTATTATAACCACAAATAAATAATTAAAGATTTATTTCTTTCACGTGTTAAACACTACTAGTGATTCGAACAGTGAGCAGTAATTATCTACAAGAATCAGTTACAAGAAGACTTTAATAATAAAAATTCTTTTATTAAAATGATAAAATTATTTCAATGTATAATGATCTTTTGCAAGAATAATTATAATGATAATTCTTGAAGAAAACTAATTTTAGAGAAAAACTTTAATAATTAAAAACAAATCACTCACTAATATTCCAAAGAGCTTATTGAAAGATAAGATAGAGAAATTTGACATAGAATTGTGGATTTTAAGGATCAAAATGAATTCATAACAGTATTACAGCAATATATAGCTGGATTCTATGATTTCACGTCTTTCTGATTGATTCTGAAAGATTTAAAACACTTAAGAATAGCTATAACTAATACTTACTTGTTGGTAATAATGATTTAAATGATAATAAGATGATGATGATGTGGAAAAAGCAGCAAGAGGAGGCCTCGTTTAAGTCAACAACAGCTCACAGAGGTGTTCCATGGAGCAAACTGAAAAACCAGTGAGTGAGAAAACAATAAACCTTTTTTAACTATTGATTGCATCATCTGTTGTCACATAAGATTATCATAATTAATTAATTGATGCTTTTGACGTGACTACCAACCCCAATATGGTTAAGAATAAAAGGAGTAACATCCGTAAATCTTCTTTTATTCCAAGATAATCATTGATTTCTAAAATGTATCAATGTTATTGCCAATTTCATCACAGGTTGTAATTACTGTGAATTTTTGAAGATTCAGTGTTTCATGTAGAATACTCAAAAATGGACTGTAAGTGAAACTTTGAATTTTACAGGTAAAACCATAATTCTTTTTGGCTGTACCATATATAATACAGTTCTCTATTAGTCCTGAAAGTTTCAGAAATATTCATTAAGAATTGTCTTTTTAATGAATTTTTGAGGTTTTTACCTCATTTCTATGTAAAATTGCAAATATCAGTGTTTCCCTGGTTGCTATGAGGTAAATCAATGGATACAAGTCCAAAAAGGGTTTGAATTACTCTTTTGGGGTTTATCCATGGAAAATAATTAAGAATTGACATTGTTACAGGAGTCTTAGTGGCTCTTTACCTCCTTGGCACGTCAAAATAGCAGGTTATTTGCTATTTTCTTAGAATTTACAGTAGTTGTAACATGGTAACCAAGTTCCCAAAGAGTTTTAGTTTACCAATTAGGCCAAGATGAGCCATGGATCCATGCTCTGGAGCTATCCACGCCTCTGAGGCCTCAGAAGTTGGGTACCCTGGCTCTCTTTGATGTCTTTTGTCCCCCTTTGCCTATTTTTTATGTCAAAATAGTAATTTAAGCTTCAAGTGAGATATCCACTATGGGTGTACCAAAAGTCCATGTAAGAATACCATGATATTAAGTGCTCAAAACATGCATAACACTATTCTTAGTGTAGATGTAACATGGGATTTCTCACATTCCCATTAGTTTGGCATGAAATTAAGAAAACTAAAAATTTTCACGGATCTTTTATGTGGTATTGAAGTATTTTCCATTTTACCACCTCAAAGAGTTAATTTGAGCTTATTCACTCTATGGAGCTACCCTAGGTGAATTTTTGTGTAGAATCCAAATCTGGTCTTAAATCCATAGATTTACGTACTCAATAAACAGTTATTCATCTTTCCTGAAATCAAAAATGATGAATTTTGGATATATGAATGCCTTATGAGTTATTCATAATTCAAAATTTATTTTTAAGATAATTTTGGCCTATTTGGGTATGTAAAATATACCTCAAGGCTCACATTCCCACCCACCAAAAAATAAAATTGTACTACAATTTTATCAATGGGTCAAATAATAAAAAGCCCCAAAGCGGGGTTAATGTCCACTGTCCAACCTCTTTACAACAGTCAGATCAAGTAATTTAAAGCACATTTATAGAAATATTCAGGCTTGTGGCCTTCTTTCATGTCTAAATCTTCTCAAGAGTTTATCTGAGTCAGGTATATCTGATTCTGCCAGCCATTCATCTTCATGTACTGGATTTCTATATCTGACAAGATATTCTCTCTGATTTTTACCCCTAAGTCTCCTTTCTTTAATGAATTTCTTTATCTTTTTGTCTTCATTCTATTCCACTGTTGGGACAGTCAAAGGAGTTGGGTTCCTTAGAGGAAACAATTCTTTATCAGCTGGTTGATAAGGTTTTATCAAGCTGACTGGAAAAGTTGGGTGTTTTTTTTCCAATTAACCACTCAATTCCACTTTAACTGCATTGGTTCCATGTAAGGCAACAATAACAAAAGGTCCTACATAAGAATATTTAAGTTTCTTTGGGCCTTTGATATTATTAAAGTTCAAGGTTGAAACTAGAGCTAAGTCCCCTACTTTGAAGTCTGGTACTTTATGACTCTTGTCCCACTTCTGTTTTGCATAATCAAAAGCATCATCCATACTTTGTTTTGCATGATGTTCTACTTTATCAAGAATTATCTTGAAGCTGTAAGCTGTAGGATGAATGTCAATCAAGTCTTTCCTCAGTGTGTCTTCTGGGAGTCTTGGATTCCATCCTTTTTCTAACATAACAGGAGTTTGTCCTGTGGAAGAATGGACTGATGTCTTGTATGCCAATTCTAATGCAGGTATTAGAGTGCACCAGTCATTGGTAAAGCCATCTGAGTCTTTGAATTCTAACCCATAAGAACAAAATCTCCTGATCATATCTTCTAAAGCTTGAATCATCCTCTTTGCTAGCCCATCTGTCTGAGGGTGATATGCTGTAGAGAATGATAACTTAGTCCCAAACAATCTATGAAGATTGGTCCAAAGTGCAGATGTGAACTTGAGATCTCTGTCACTGATGATATTCTTAAATAATCCTGTATGAGAAATAACTCTACTCCATAGAAGAAGAGCTGTATCCATATCAGTGTCATCTTTATGACATGGTAAGAATATGGGAGTCTTGCTATATTTGTCTACCATGACTATACAATCATTATAACTTTTATCACCACTTGGAGGAAGTGCTGTGACCCAATCCATGCAAACAACTTCCCAAGGGGATTTTGGTTCTTGAATATGTATCATAAGTCCAAATTTCTTGCCTGTACTCCTGTTCGCTTTTTGACATCTGTCACAGGTATGGCAATATTTGATGGTTTCTTTTCTCCAAGATGGCCACCATGCACATTTCTTCACTTTTTCGAGTGTCCAGAGTAGATGCTATCATGGCATTCATGAAGAATTGTATTGATAAGCAATCTGCTGCATAATGTCATTTCACAAGAGTATTTGGTTCTGTGGTAAATAATTCTATCAAACAAGTGCAATATCCCTTCAGAATAGGAATTTCTCCAAAATTCATCCAGTGCATTGACCAAAGATGTATCTCTGCAGTCTTTATCTAATGAAGAAGTCAAGATATGGCAATTCTTGTCTTGCTTATAAGATTCTCTGACCTCTTGAAAGAATTCAGTCTCAATATCAGTTATGTTAATTCCTTCAATTGGAATCTGTTGTTCAGCTTCCAAAGGTATATAATCTGGCTTATCAGGAGTGTTGGCTAATGCCCACCTTCTAAGTCCATCAGAATTCTTGTGAATGCTTCCTGCTTTGTGGACTATAGTCATGTTTCCTCTATATTCCTGAATGGCTATTTGATATCTCAACATATGTCTGTCGGAAGATTTCATGTTAAGAAGTGATTTTACTGAATTACAGTCAGTTATCACTTCAAAAACACTGCCATCAAGATAATAGTGTAATTTCTCAAGTGCCCATGCCAAACATAAGCACTCCATTTGGCTTGCACCATATCTGGCTTCTGTTGATTTGATTTGTCTTGAGATGTAACAAACTGGTGCTTCTGTAGGTTTGTCATCAATAATTTGGACTTGATGTAGCGCTGCCCCCAATCCATCTCCACATGCATCAATGTACAATTTAAAAGGAATATTCCATTCAGGCATGAGAAGTAAAGGTTCTTCTGGAAGAGCTCTCCTTATCTTCTCATAAGCTTTAATTCTCTCCTGTGTCATCTCGAATACAGTCTGTTGATCACAGATTCTATAAAGTGACTTGGCTAGAATTTCAAAGTCTTCCAAGTGTTGCCTATAATAACTGGCAAACCAAAGAAAAGACATCATTTCTTTTTTATTCTGTGGTATTGGCTTAAGTAACACTGCTGCTACTTTGTTTTTGTCAATACCCAAACTTAAACCAGAAACAATATGTCCTAATGCTTTGAGTTCTTAAAAGCCAAAATTGCATTTCTTAAGCGAAATTTTCATGTTCACTTCTGCAACTTTGTGAAGTACTCTTGTAAGTCTTTCAAGGTGCAAAGACCATGAATCAGAACATATGATAATATCATCAATATAAATGATAAGCCATCCTTCAGACAACTCTGTGGGAAAGATGGTATTCATCATTCTATGATAATGGGATGGAGCACTTTTAATACCAAATTACATTCTAAGATACTCATAAATACCACAGTGAGTGATAATTCGAAGTAATTTCTTAGCTTTAAGCATCAAAACATTTTGATGAAAGACTTTCAATGAATCCATTGATGTTATATACTTGGCTTTAGACAGTTGAGTCAAGTTTTCTTGAATTCTAGGGATTGGATTCCTGTCTGGAACTGTATAGGTATTCAATGCTCTAAAATCTCCAACTATTCTTGACCTATCATTATGCCAAGCAATAATAACAGGTGTTGTCACTTCAACTTCCTCAGTATGGCCTACTTTCCTTAATACACCAAGTTGGATTAACTGCTGGATATGTTTTTCCAAGGCTTCTCTAGCTCTGGGACTCGCAGGATAAGCTGGTCTTCTAAGTACTGGAGGATATGGCCTGTCAATATTAAGAGTAATATCGACTTCATGTCTCCTTGTAGCACCTAATGGTTCATTATCAGAGGGAAATGCATTCTTGTATGTGTATAACACATTAATAAGTTCCCTCCTCATTTTTGGTGACAATGATGGAGTGATTTGTGCTCCAACAAGTTGATTAGACACAAATTCATCTTTATAAGTATCCTTCACAGAAGATACCACAGATGTTTGTTTTGGTATATTGGAAAAAGTAAATTTTTGTCATTTGTTATCCCCAATTGTGAGATATCTGTCTTTATGGTTATTTATGTCAATACCATAAATATTCAAGTAATCATTCCCAAGAATGATATGCTGAGATGAGCAATTATCCATAACCACAATCTCAGTTTTCATCCTCACACTTCCTGCTGGGTGTGGAAATACAATATTAGTGTCTAATATACCCAAGGGGTACATATTGTTACTGGCACTACTAAATTCCACACCTTCTATTGGTAATAGATGGTTTTCCATTCAGGAAGTATAATTTGGAGATAATCATTGCCCACACAAGTGCAAAATGCCCCTGTATCCAAATTTACTTTGGCTTCAATATCACTCATCAACACTGATGTGATACATGATGCTCCAGCAGTGTAACCTTTACCTCTAGCAGGTTTTGTTTTACACATTCTGGCATCTTGGATATTTATCAGGTTGCAGCAATTCTCACTGTACTGTGGCAAGTGGTTATGGACTTCTGTGACCTCAAAGAAAGCTGAGAGCCTTGAGGTATATTTCACATACTCAAATAGGCCACAATTATCTTAAAAAGAAATTTTGAATTATACATAACTCATAAATCATGCATATATTTAAAATTCATCATTTTTGATTGCAGAAAAGATGAATAACTTTTTATTGAGTAGGTAAATCCATGGATGTAAGGCCAGATTTGGATTCTACACAAAAATTCACCTAGGGTAGCTCCATAGAGTGAATAAGCTCAAATTAACTCTTTGAGGTGGTAATATGGAAAATACTTCAACACCACATCATTAATACCACATAAAAGATCCATGAAAAATTTTGTTTTGCTTGATTTTACGCCAAAATAATGGGAAAGTGAGAAATCCCATGTTACATATACACTAAGAATAGTGTTATGAATGTTTTGAGCACTTAATATTATGGTATTCTTAAAAGCACTTTTGGTACACCCATAGTGGATATCTCACTATAAGCTGAAATTTATATTTTGACGTGAAAAATAAGCAAGGGGGACAAAAGACATCAAAGAGAGCCAGGGTACCCAACTTCTGAGGCCCCAGAGGCATGGATAGCTCCAAAGCTTGGTTCCATGGCTAATCTTGACCCAATTGGTAAAGTAAACCTCTTTTGGAACATGGTTACCAAGTTACAACTACTGTAAAGCACCAGAAAATAACAACTAACCTGCTATTTTGATGTGCCAAGGAGGTAAAGAGCTACTTACACTCCTGTGACCATGTCAATTACTAATGACTTTCGATGGATAAAACCTCAAAGAGGAATTAAAACCCTTTTTTGGACTTGTATCCATTGATTTACCTCATAGCAACCAGTCAAACACTGATATTTGCAATTCTATGTATAAATGAGGTAAGAACTTCAAAAATTCATTAAAAATACAATTCTTAATGAATCTTTCTGAACCTTTAAGGACCAATTGAGAACTGTATTATCTATGGTACAACCAAAAATAATTACAGTTTTACTAGTAAAATTAAAAGTTTTACTTACAGTCCATTTTTGGTTATTCTACGTGAAACACTGAATCTTCAAATTTCACAGTAAATACAACCTGTGATGAAATTGTCAATAAAATTGATAACTTAGGGAAATCAATGATTACTTTGGAATAAAAGAAGATTTACATATGTTACTCCTTTTATTCTTAACCATATTGGGGTTGGTAGTCACGTAATACCATCAATTAAGCAATTATGACAATTTTACATGACAACAGATGATGTAAGTACTAATCCAAAACGGTTTAATGCTTTCTCACTCACTGGTTTTCAGTTTGCTCCATGGCACGCCTCTTTGAGCTGTTGTTGACTTAAAAGAGGCCTCCTCTTGCCATTTTTTCCACATCATCATCTTATTATCATTTTATATCATTGTTACCAACAAGTAAGTATTAGTTAAAACTATTCTTAAGTGTTTTAAATCTTTCATAATCAATCAGAAAGACCTGAAATCATAGAATCCAACTATATATTGTTGTAATCCTGCTATAAATCATTTTGATATCTCAAATCCACAATTCTACCTCAAATTTCTCCACTTTTATCTATCAATACGTTCTTTGGAGTATTAGTCAGTCATTTATCTTCAATTCTCAAAGTTTTTCTCCAGTAATAGTTTTCTTCAAGAATTAGCTTTATAACTATTCTTGTAAAAGATAATTATATATTAAAGTAATTTTATTATTTTAATAAAGGAAGTTTTTATTATTAAATTCTTCTTGTAATTGATTCTTGTAGACAATTACTTGCTCACTGTTAAAATCACTAGTAGTGCTTAACATGTGAAAGAAATAATTCTTTAATTATTCAATTGTAGTTATAATAATATTTTATTATTATATTGCATAAGAACAGACATAGTACTGTTGATTAATAGTAATATTATCATCAGTTTCATAGTCACATCTTACATTTGGGGGCCTGGCCGTGTTTTTTGAACCTTGTATCCTTAATGAATATATTTTTAAGTTCTAAAATATATTAATTTAACATTTTTTTTCTTCAATTTAAAGAAAAATTCATTTTTATTTTTGAAATTGTCCTAAAATCTTATTTCATTCGGGAATTTCGTTTAATTTTGTACTTTTTTTACACATGACTTTTTCACATCCAAAACACTTAGAAAATTATTCTTTGAGTTACTCTGACTTAATTTTTTATTCAAATTCTTAAATTTTAATACCTTTTTCTTTGAAAAGAATATTTTTTTTAAAAAAAAAATATCAAAAAATAATAAAACTTATAAAAAATCTTTTAAAATCTCTTAAATCATGAAAAATAATTTCTTTTATCATATTTTCTCTTTAAGTGTCTTTAATCAAATACTGTGCAGCTGGCAACAGACTCAGTAAAAGATACATCACTAGTCCTGAATCTTCAGAAGCAGAATCTGAAGAAATTATTGAGGTGCAAATTGCTAAAAGAGGCACCTTATTTAACTCAGAAAAGAATAAATTACCACCAAAAGGTGTGTTTTTATCTTTAAATTTACTCTTTATGCTTAAATTGATGTAAAAATGGTGCATACCAGAAATGGAAGCAACTATTCAGTCCAACCAGATGGATATGGACAAGGAAGAGGCAAGACCAAATCCCGAAGTGCCAAATCTTCCACAAGAAAGACACATCTGGAGGATGCCAGAGTTGCCCCCCATTCCCCAAGGTCTGTACCAACAGATTTTGACGTGAATTCTGAGCCTGAACTAATTCATGATATTATTTCCAGAGCTGAACCATTTCCAAGTGGCAGCAATAGAAATATATCAATGCCAGTACAAAAATTGGTTCAGAGCAGCCAAGGAGGAAGAATGGGAAATCTTCCCAAGCCTTTGGCAGGGGGCCATGAACTCCTACTTACACATCAAGAGCTTTCTGGGTCAGGAGAAGACCATAAAGATCTTAGGAGGATGGAGCCCCCTGTCTTGCAAAGACAAGGTCAAAAAGATAAAGAATTGGTTGAAGAACCAAAGTCTTTTATCCATAGACCAGAAGAAAGAGTTGGAAATGACTCCAGCTTTGGAGACAGAGGCACCAGTGGCGTCTACCAGCTCCAAACCAGCTCCAGAAGTGTCCAAGGACAAGCCCAAGGGACCTCAGAACAAGCAGAAAGGTCCCAAGAACCATCAAGGCAAGGGCAAAGGCAAAGCCAATTGGCACAGACCTTACCAACAAGGGTACAGGATCCCCAAATTGGAGCCTTCAGCCGTGGACAGTGTCTTCAATATGGCCAGGACTCTGATGAAATTCACAGCCAAGGAGCAGGAAAGGATGAACAGAAACTTCCCATGCAAATAATTGGTGTACAGACTAGTATTAATGTAGAAATTGGTAAACTTGATGGAAAGTTAACTAAAATTGCATCAGATATAGTTGATTTAAAGAAAAATGACAAGAAATACATTCAAATTGCACCAAGTGACAAATGCCAGACTTGACTCAATTACCAATTCTTGCAAAAGAATTGAAAACATGTTCCAAGTTCAGCATGATGAGATGAAAGATCTTTCCATTTTTAAGGTGAATAATCAACTTACAATTTTACAAGACCAAATCTTAAAAATAGTTGACAATACCAATCAATTTGCTATACACTTAGTAAAAAGTGACAGTGAAAGGCAGAAGCTGAAGAATGAAATAATTGCAAGTGTGGAACAAATTCATAAGAATCATGAACCACATACACAAAGACATTGTACACCTTTGACTGAAGAAAAACCTTCTGTTACAGAAAGTCTCACCCCATTCTTGGGAGAAAATGCCTACTCTGCAAGAGATATTCCCAAAATAGAAGAATGGCCAACATTCTCTGCTGAAGGAGAATACAACCATATTGAATTCATCAGGACTATTGATATGTTGCAAGAAGAGTTCAATATACCTGATGAAATCATAGTGGGAAAATTACACTGTCTGTTTATCAGAACTGCAAAGAAATGGTATTACAAAATGAGAATTGATCATGGTAAACATGATTGGTCTTGGTGGAAATCTGAAGTGATTACCAAATGGGCCAACAATTCTTGGAGGTTTAAAATAGAAAATGCCTTTGAAAGTGCCATTTTTAACTCAGACCAAGATAAACCACTTACTTGGTTCTTCAAACAAAAAGACAGATTATCTGCTTTACAACCAGATATGTCTGACACTATGATTAATATGAAAATATTAAGAAAGTGTGGAGGAGAATTGGAACATGCTATCAAAAGCAGATGTGTGGAACCCTGTTCAACAGAAGACTATATTAATGCTATGGAAGATATCATTGCCAGAACAAGAATTGGTAAAACTTGGTCTAAAATCCCAGCAGAATCCAAGATGACCTCTAAGATTCCCAGGGAGGATAAGAGACCAGAAAAACCTGTCTTGAAGTGTCATAAATGTGGAAGCACTTCACATTTAGCCAACACTTGCACAAAAAGGACAAAAATTAATGAAGTTCAAGTCATTGAAGAAGTCCAGTGTACTGAGGAGAAGGGAGAAACAGATCAAGATTCTGCAATCTCTGAAGATACACCAGTGGAGGACCATTTCATTGAAAATATCACAGCTTTCTTTGAAGTCACTAAAGTCCATACCCACTTGCCACAGTATAGTGAAAATTGCTACAACCTTATTAATGTTCAGGATGCCAGAATGTGTAAAACCAAACCTGCTAGAGGAAAAGGTTATACTGCTGGAGCATCTTGTATCACATAAATTCTGATAAATGATGTTGAAGCCAAAGTCAATTTGGATACAGGAGCATTCTGCACTTGTGTAGGCAAAGATTATCTCCAAGCCATACTTTCTGAATGGAAAAACCATCTATTACCAATAGAAGGTGTACAATTTAGTAGTGCCAGTACCAATATGTACCCTTTGGGTATATTAGGCACTATTCTTGTATTTCCCCATCCAACAGGAAGGATAAGAATGAAAGCTGAGGTTGTAGTAATGGACAATTGCACATCGCAACATATCATGCTTGGAAATTATTACTTAAGTATTTATGTTATTGATATCAATAACCATAAAGACAGATATTTCACAATTGGAGAGAACAGGAGGAAAAAATTTGCTTTCTCCAATATGCCAATGCAAATATCAGTAGTATCTTCTGAGAAAGATACTTATAAGGAAGAATTTGGGTCCACACAACTTGTTGAAGCACAAATTAATCCATCATTGTCACCAAAAATGAGGTATGAACTTATTGACGTGTTATACAGATACAATACAGCATTTGCCTCTGATAATGAACCATTAGGTGCTATAAGAGGACATGAAGTTGATATTACTCTTAATATTGACAGACCATATCCCTCAGTACTTAGAAGACCAGCTTATCCAGCCAGTCCCAGAGCTAGGGAAGCCTTGGAGAAACATATCCAAGAGTTAACTCAACTTGGTGTACTAAGGAAAGTAGGCCATACTGAGGAAGTTGAAGTGACAACACCTGTTATTATTGCTTGGCATAATGATAGGTCAAGAATAGTTGGAGATTTTAGAGCATTGAATACCTATACAGTTCCAGACAGGAATCCAATCCCTAGAACTCAAGAAAACTTGACTCAACTGTCTAAAGCCAAGTATATAACATCAATGGATTCATTGAAAGTCTTTCATAAAAATGTTTTTGATGCTTAAAGCTAAGAAATTACTTCGAATTATCACTCACTGTGGTATTTATGAGTATCTTAGAATGTAATTTGGTATTAAAAGTGCTCCATCCCATTATCATAGAATGATGAATACCATCTTCCCCACAGAATTGTCTGCAGGATGGCTTATAATCTATATTGATGATATTATCATATGTTCTGACTCATGGTCTTTGCACCTTGAAAGACTTGCAAAAGTACTTCACAAAGTTGCAGAAGTGAATATGAAAATTTCACTTAAGAAATGCAACTTTGGTTTTGAAGAACTTAAAGCATTAGGACTTGTTGTTTCTGGTTTAAGCTTGGGTATTGACAAAAATAAAGTGGCAGCAGTGCCACTTAAGCCAATACCCCACAATAAAAAAGAAATTATGTCTTTTCTTTGATTTTCTAGTTACTATAGGCAACACTTAAAAGACTTTGCAATTCTAGCCAAATCACTTTATAGAATCTGTGATCAACAGACTGTATTTGAGATGACACAGGAGAGAATTAAAGCTTATGAGAAGATAAGGAGAGCTCTTACAGAAGAACCTTTACTTCTCATGCCTGACTGGAATATTCCTTTTAAATCGTACATTGATGCATGTGGAGATGGATTGGGGGCAGCGCTACATCAAGTCCAAATTATTGATGACAAACCTACAGAAGGACCAGTTTGTTATATCTCAAGGCAAATCAAACCAACAGAAGCCAGATATGGTTCAAGCCAAATGGAGTGCTCATGTTTAGTATGGGCACTTGAGAAATTACACTATTACCTTGATGGCAGTGTTTTTGAAGTGATAACTGACTGTAATGCAGTAAAATCACTTCTTAACATGAAAACTCCCAACAGACATATGTTGAGATGGCAAAAAGCTATCAAAGAATATAGAGGAAACATGACTTTAGTTTATAAAGCAGGAAACATTCACAAGAATGCTGATGGACTTAGTAGGTGGGCTTTAGCCAACCCTCCTGATAACCCAGCTTATGTACCTTTAGCAGCTGAACCACAGATTCCAATTGAAGGAATTAACATAACTGATATTGGGACTGAATTCTTTGAAGAGGTCAGAGAATCTTATAAACAGGACAAGAATTGCCATATCTTGACTTCTTTATTAGTTAAAGACTGCAAGGATACATCTTTAGTTAATGCACTTCATGAAGTTTGGAAAAATTCCTATTCTGAAGGAAGATTTCACTTGTTTGATAGGATCATTTACCACAGCACAAAACATTCTTGTGTTATGACATTGTGCAGTGGATTACTTATCAATACCATTCTTCATGAATGTCATGATAGTATCTACTCTGGACACCTGTCAGAAGACAGAACACTTGAAAAAGTGAAGAACTGTGCATGGTGGCCATCTTGGAGGAAAGAAACCATTGAATATTGCCATACCTGTGATAGATGCCAAAAAGCAAACAGGAGCACAGGCAAGAAATTTGGATTAATGATCCATATTCAAGAACCAAAATCCCCTTGTGAAGTTGTTCACATGGATTGGGTCACAGCACTTCCTCCAAGTGGTGACAAAAGTTATAATGCTTGCTTAGTCATTGTAGACAGATATAGCAAAACTCCCATATCCTTACCATGTCACAAAGATGACACTGCTATGGATACAGCTCTTCTTCTATGGAGTAGAGTTATTTCTCATACAGGATTATTTAAGAATATCATAAGTGACAGAGATCCCAAATTCACATCTGCACTTTGGACCAATCTTCATAGATTGTTTGGGACTAAGTTATCATTCTCTATAGCATATCACCCCCAGACAGATGGGCTAGCAGAGAGGATGATTCAGACTTTAGAAGACATGATCAGGAGATTCTGTGCTTATGGATTAGAATTCAAAGACTCAGATGGTTTTACCCATGACTGGTGCACTCTGATACCTGCTTTAGAATTAGCATACAAGACATCAGTCCATTCTTCCGCAGGACAAACTCCTGCTATGTTAGAGAAAGGACGGAATCCAAGACTCCCAGCAGACACACTGAGGAAAGACTTGATTGACATTCATCCTACAGCTTCCAGCTTCAAAATAATGCTTGATAAAGTAAGACTTCATGCAAAACAAAGTATGAATGATGGTTTTAATTATGCAAAACAGAAGTGGGACAAGAGTCATAAAGTACCAGACTTCAAAGTAGGGGACTTAGTTTTAGTTTCAACCGTGAATTTTAATAATATCAAAGGCCCAAAGAAACTTAAAGATTCTTATGTAGGACCTTTTGTTATTGTTGCTTTACATGGAACCAATGCAGTTCAAGTGGAATTGAGTGGTGAATTGGAAAATAAACACCCCACCTTTCCGGTCAGCTTGATAAAGCCTTATCAACCAGCTGATAAAGAATTGTTTCCTTTAAGAAACCCAACTCCTTTAACTGTACCACCTGTGGAACTGAATGAAGACAAAAAGATAAAGAAAGTCATTAAAGAAAGGAGACTTAGGGGTAAAAATCAAAGAGAATATCTTGTCAGATATAGAAATCCAGTACATGAAGATGAATGGATGGCAGAATCAGAAATACCTGACTCAGATAAACTCTTGAGAAGATTTAGACATGAAAGAAGGCCACAAGCCTGAATATGTCTATAAATGTGCTTTGAATTACTTGATCTGAGTGATGTAAAGAGGTTGGACAGTGGACATTAAACCATTTGGGGCCTTATTCTTTTATCACTAATAAAATTGTAGTACAACTTTATTTTTTGGTGGGAGGGAATGTGAGCCTTGAGGTATATTTTACATACCCAAATAGGCCACAATTATCTTAAAAAGAAATTTTGAATTCTACATAGCTCATAAATCATGCATATATTCAAAATTCATCATTTTTGATTTCAGAAAACATGAATAACTTTTTATTGAGTAAGTAAATCCATGGATTTAAGGCCAGATTTGGATTCTACACAAAAATTCACCTAGGTTAGCTCTATAGAGTGAATAAGCTCAAATTAACTCTTTGAGGTGGTAATATGGAAAATACTTCAACACCACATCATTAATACCACATAAAAGATCCGTGAAAAATTTTGTTTTTCTTGATTTTACGCGAAAATAATGGGAAAGTCAGAAATCCCATGTTACATATACACTAAGAATAGTGTTATACATGTTTTGAGCACTTAATATTATGGTATTCCTACATGCACTTTTGGTACACCCATAGTGGATATCTCACTTTAAGCTTAAATTTATATTTTGACGTGAAAAATAAGCAAGGGGGACAAAAGACATCAAAGAGAGCCAGGGTACCCAACTTCTGAGGCCCCAGAGGCGTGGATAGCTCCAAAGCTTGGTTCCATGGCTAATCTTGACCCAACTGGTAAACTAAACCTCTTTGGGAACTTGGTTACCAAGTTACAACTACTGTAAAACACCAGAAAATAGCAAATAACCTGTTATTTTGACGTGCCAAGGAGGTAAAGAGCTACTTACACTCCTGTGACCATGTCAATTACTAATGAATTTCCATGGATAAACCCCAAAAGAGTTATTAAAACCCTTTTTGTACTTGTATCCATTGATTTACCTCATAGCAACCAGTCAAACACTGATATTTGCAATTCTATGTAGAAATGAGGCAAGAACTTCAAAAATTCATTCAAAATAAAATTATTAATGAATCTTTCTGAAACCTTCAGGACCAATTGAGAACTGTCTTATCCATGGTACAACCAAAAAGAATTACAGTTCTACTAGTAAAATGAAAAGTTTTACGTACAGTCCATTTTTGGTTATTCTATGTGAAACACTGAATCTTCAAAAATTCACAGTAAATACAACCTGTGATGAAATTGTCAATAACATTGATAGCTTTGGGAAATCAATGATTAATTTGGAACAAAAGAAGATTTACATATGTTACTCCTTTTAATCTTAACCATATTGGGGTTGGTGGTCACGTAATAGCATCAATTGAGCAATTATGACAATTTTTCGTGACAACAGATGATGTCACTACTAATCCAAAAGGGTTTAATGCTTTCTCACTCACTTGTTTTTCAGTTTGCTCCATGGCACGCCTCTGTGAGCTGTTGTCGACTTAAAAGAGGCCTCCTCTTGCTGTTTTTTCCACATCATCATCTTATTATCATTTTATATCATTGTTACCAACAAGTAAGTATTAGTTAAAACTATTCTTAAGTCTTTTGAATCTTTCAGAATCAATCAGAAAGACGTGAAATCATAGAATCCAACTATATATTGTTGTAATCCTGCTATAAATCATTTTGATATCTCAAATCCACAATTCTTCGTCAAGTTTCTCCAATTTTATCTATCAATAAGTTTTTTGGAGTATTAGGGAGTCATTTATCTTTAATTCTTAAAGTTTTTCTCTACTAATAGTTTTCTTCAAGAATTAGCTTTATAATTATTCTTGTAAAAGATAATAATATATTAAACTAATTTTATTATTAAATTCTTCTTGTAATTTCTTCTTGTAGACAATTGCTTGCTCACTGTTAAAATCACTAGTAGTGCTTAACACATGAAAGAAATAATTCTTTAATTATTTAATTGTGGTTATAATAATATTTTATTTTTATATTTCATAAGAACAGACATAGTACTGTTGATTAATAGTAATATTATCATCAGTTTCATAGTCACATCTTACAAAAGGTTTAATGTTTTCAATGGAATAGTCCTCCACTGGTGTATCCACAGAGAGTGCAGAATCTTGATCAGACTCCTCACTCTCTTCAGTACACTGAATTTCTTCAATGAATTGAACTCCATTGATTTTTGTCTTCTTGGTGCAAGTGTTTGCTAAATTTGATGTATTTCCACATTTATGACACTTCAAGACAGGTCTTTGTGGTGTTTTATCCTCTCTGGGAATCTTTGGGACCATTCTGGATTCCATAGGGATTCTAGTCTAAGTTTTACCAATTCTTGTTCTGGTAATGATATCTTCCATTGCATTAATATAGTCCTCTGTTGAACATGGCTCTACAAATCTGCATTTGATAGCATGTTCCAGTTCTCCTCCACACTTTCTTCATATCTTCATATTAATCATAGTGTCAGACATATCTGGGTTGAAAGCAGATAATATGTCTTTTTACTTGAAGAACCAAGTAAGTGGTTTATCTTTTTCTGAGTTAAAAATGGCACTTTCAAAAGCATTTTCCATTTGAAACCTCCAAGAATTGTTGGCCCATTTGGTAATCACTTCAGATTTCAACCAAGACCAATCATGTTTTCCATGATCCCTTCTCATTTTATAATACCATTACTTTGTAGTTCTGGTAAGCAGCAAGTGTAATTTCCCCACTATGATTTCATCAGGTATATTAAAGTCTTCCTGTAACATATCAATAGTCCTCATGAACTCAATATGGTTATATTCTCCTTCACCAGAGAATGTTGGCCATTCTTTTAATTTGGGAATATCTTTAACAGAGACAACATTTTCTCCTAAAAGTGGGGTGAAACTTCCTTTAACAGGAGGTTTTTCTTCAGTCAAGGGTGTAGAGTGTCTTGGCATATGTGGTTCATAATTCTTATGAATTTGTCCTACATTTGCAATGATTTCATTCTTTAAGTTCTGCCTTTCAATGTCACTTTTTGCTAAATGTGTAGCAAATTGATTGGTATTTTCAACTATCTTTAAAACATGGTCTTGTAGAGTCTTAAGCTGATCATTCATTTTAAAAATAGAAAGATCTTCCATTTCATCATTCTGAATATGACACGTACTCTCAATTCTGCTGAAAGCATTGATAACTGAATCAAATTTGGCATTTGTCAATTCATACCATTCAGTATATTTTTCGTCATGTTTTTTCAATTAATTAATATCTAATGCTATTTTAGTTAGCTTTGAATCAAGTTTACCAATCTCTACATTAATACCCCTTTGTACATGATCTATTTGCGTAGAAAATTCCTGTTCATCCTTTCCTGCTCCTTGGCTGTGAATTCCACGAGAGTTCTGGCCATGTTGAACACACTGTCCACTGCTGAAGGCTCCAATTTGGGGATCCTGTACCCCTGTGGGTAAGGTCTGTGCCAATTGGCTTTGCCTTTGCCCTTGCCTTGATGGTTCTTGGGACCTCTCTGCTTCTTCTGAGGTCCTTTGGGATTGTCTTTGGACACTTCTGGAGCTGGTTTGGAGCTGGTAGATGCCACTGGGGCCTCTGTCTCCAAAGCTGGAGTCATTTCCAGTTCCTTCTTTTGGTCTATGGATAAAAGACTTTGGTTCTTCAACCAATTCTTTCTCTTTTTGACCTTTTCTTTCCAAGACAGGGGGCTCCATCCTCCTAAGAGTTTTATGGTCTTCTCCTGACCCAGAAAGCTCTTTATGTGTAAGTAGGAGTTCATGGCCCCCTTCCAAAGCCTTGGGCATTTTTCCCACTCCTCTTCTTTGGATGCTCTGAACCAATTTTTGTACTGGCATTGATATATTTCTATTGCTTCCACTTGAAAATGGTTCAGGCCTGGAAATATTGTCATGAATCATTTCAGGCTTGGACTTCATGTTAAAATCTGTGGGTACAGACCTTGGGGAATGGGGGGCAACTCTGGCATCCTCCAAATGTGTCTTTCTTGTGGAAGACTTGGCACTTCTGGATTTGTTATTGCCTCTTCCTTGTCCACATCCATCTTGTTGGACTGAATAGTTGCTTCCATTTCTTGTATGCACGCTTTTCACATCAATTTAAAGATAAAACGTGAAAATATAAGATAAAATACACACATTTTGGTGGTAATTTAGTCCCTTCTGAGTTAAATAAGGTGCCTCTTTTAGCAATTTCCACCTCAATACTTTCTTCAGATTCTGCTTCTGAAGATTCCGAACTAGTGATATATCTTTTACTGAGTCTGTTTCCAGCTGCACAGCATTTAATCAAAGACACTAAAAAAATTATAAAAGAGAAAAAATTATTTTTTATACTTTTTAATATATTTTTAAGCATTTTTTATGAGTTTTATATTTTTCAATATTAAAAAAATAATTCTTTTTGAAGAAAAAAAATTAAAATTTAAGATTTTGAATGAAAATTAATTCAGAGTAACTCAAAGAATAATTTTATAAGTTTTTGGATGTGAAAAGGCCACGTGTAAAAACAGTATAAAATTAAACCAAACTCCTCAATGAAAAAGATTTCCAAAACAATTTCAAAAATAATAATTATTTTAACTTCAAAATAAAAGAAAAAATTATTAAATCAATATATTTTAGAACTTAAAAATATATTAATCAAGGGTACAAGGTTCAAAAACACGGCCACCCCCCAAATGTAAGATGTGGTAGGTATGGTGGTTTTTTAGAACACAAAAATGAAGTCTAGAATATCATAATATCCAAAATTTGGTTACAATCATGGCCAGGCCCCCAAATGTAAGATGTGACTATGAAACTGATGATAATATCACTATTACTCAACAGTACTATGTCTGTTCTTATGAAATATAATAATAGATATTATTATAACCACAATTAAATAATTAAAGAATTATTTCTTTCACATGTTAAACACTACTAATGATTTTAACAGTGAGCAGTAATTGTTTACAAGAATCAATTACAAGAAGATTTTAATAATAAAAATTCTTTTATTAAAATAATAAAATTATTTCAATATATAATTGTATTTTGAAGGAATAATTATAATGATAATTCTTGAAGAAAACTAATTTTAGAGGAAAAATTTAAGAATCAAAAACAAATCACTCACTAATATTCCAAAGAGCTTATTGAAAAATAAGATAGAGAGATTTGATGTAGAAGTGTGGATTTTAAGGATCAAAATGAATTTATAGCAGTATTAAAACAATATATAGTTGGATTCTATGATTTCACGTCTTTCTAATTGATTCTGAAAGATTTAAAACACTTAAGAGTAGCTATAACTAATACTTACTTGTTGGTAATAATGATTTAAATGATAATAAGATGATGATGATGTGGAAAAAACAGCAAGAGGAGGCCTCTTTTAAGTCAACAACAGCTCACAGAGGCGTTCCATGGAGCAGACTGAAAAACCAGTGAGTGAGAAAACATTAAATCTTTTTGGATTATTGATTGCATCATCTGTTGTCACATAAGATTATCATAATTAATTAATTGATGCTTTTGACGTGACTACCAACCCCAATATGGTTGAGAATAAAAGGAGTAACATCTGTAAATATTCTTTTATTCCAAGATAATCACTGATTTCTCAAATTGGTCAATGTTATTGGCAATTCCATCACAGGTTGTAATTACTGTGAATTTTTGAAGATTCAGTGTTTCATGTAGAATAGTCAAAAATGGACTGTAAGTAAAACTTTTAATTTTACAAGTAAAACCATAATTCTTTTTGGCTGTACCATATATGATACAGTTCTCTATTAGTCCTGAAAGTTTCAGAAATATTCATTAAGAATTGTCTTTTTAATGAATTTTTGAGGTTTTTACCTCATTTCTATGTAAAATTGCAAATATCAGTGTTTCCCTGGTTGCTATGAGGTAAATCAATGGATACAAGTCCAAAAAGGGTTTTAATTACTCTTTTGGGGTTTATCCATGGAAAAGAATTAAGAAGTGACATGGTTACAGGAGTCTTAGTAGCGCTTTACCTCCTTGGCACGTCAAAATAGCAGGTTATTTGCTATTTTCTTAGAATTTACAGTAGTTGTAACATGGTAACCAAGTTCCCAAAGAGGTTTACTTTAACAATTGGGTCAAGATTGGCCATGGAACCAAGCTTTGGAGCTATCCACGCCTCTGGGGCCCAGAAGTTGGGTACCCTGGCTCTCTTTGATGTCTTTTGTCCCCGTTGCTTATTTTTCACGTCAAAATAGAAATTTAAGCTTCAAGTGAGATATCCACTATGGGTGTATTGAAGGTCCATCTAAGAATACCATGATATTAAGTGCTCAAAACATGCATAACACTATTCTTAGTGTAGATGTAACATGGGATTTCTCACATTCCCATTAGTTTGGCGTGAAATTAAGAAAACCAAAGATTTTCACGGATCTTTTATGTGGTATTGATGATGTGGTATTGAAGTATTTTCCATTTTACCACCTCAAAGAGTTAATTTGAGCTTATTCACTCTATGGAGCTACCCTAGGTGAATTTTTGTGTAGAATCCAAATCTGGTCTTAAATCCATAGATTTACTTACTCAATAAAAAGTTATTCATCTTTTCTGAAATCAAAAATGATGAATTTTGGATATATGCATGACTTTTGAGTTATGCATAATTCAAAATTTATTTTTGAGAGAATTGTGGCCTATTTGGGTTTGTAAAATATACCTCAAGGCTCACACTGACTATGCAGTATTATTTAGAGGGGCAGCTAATACACCTTAAAACCCACGGTTATTGGACAATTCCAAAATTCAAAACAGACTTACCAATAATTTCCCCATCATGGTACTGCCTTATTTCATCCCACACCAAAAGGAGTTACCCCACCCCCTCCAGATGTGTCTCCAACACTGCCCCCCCATCCTGGCCATCACCACTCCTTATGCTTCCACACCCCTGCTACTGAACATGCTAATGCTCCCACCGCCCCCTCAAGATATGCCTCCAAAGCCACCCTTACCCCTCCTTACACCTTCTCACACCTGCCTAATCCTCTCTACTGCTTACCATCCTTATGCTTGCCTAGTGCCCTCCTGAGGGCATGCTCACACTGGTGTGGGAACTCATTTTGGTTTGGGATGAAATAAGGCAGTACCTTGAGGGGCAAATTATTGGTAAGTCTATTTATAATTTCAGAATTGTCAAATGCCCATGGGTGCTAAGGCATATTAGCTGCCCCTCTAAACAATACTGAATAGTCAGCTTACAGAGAATCACAAAATAAAATAATATTTGTGGCTGTAACAGATAGAGAAGACTTATAAGAAGTATCTAAATCCAACCTATCAATAACACTACAGTAAAACTCTGATTCAAAACTGAAATTTGTGATAAAATAAAAACTAAGGTTTTTTCATTTTATTTTAATAAAATTGATGGATATATATTATTTTTTTCTGTTTTTCTGTTATTTTAATAAAACTAATAAAGACATTATTTTTGTTTTTTTAATAAGAATGATAAGATTATATATTTTTTTATAGTTTTATATATATGTTGATTATAATGATTTTTTTGATATGAGTACTAATGATAAGACTACTTGATTTGATTCTTTGAGAATTGTTTAATACTGAGTTTATATCACTACTATCTTTTTGTTAATAACAGTGAGCTTTTGTGCAGGGCTACTAAGCATTAACTATGATTATACTACTATTTCTTTAAAAATAATGAGCTACTGACCTTTTTACTATGGTTATACTACTATTCTTCACTAATACTAACCTACTAAGCAAGGCTACAGAGCTTTTTACTATGGTTATACTACTATTCTCACTAATACTAAGCTACTGAGCAAGGATACTGAGCTTTTCACTACTAAAACACTACTACTATTCTAGATATCCTGCTGGTTCAGGGAATGGTGGTGATCCTGGATAGTGGGAACTTGTTCCATTGATTTTTTCTTTGGGAAAATGAGGGAGAGAGGACCTCCATCTATAGCTCTTGGGCCTCCATAGAGCCCCTCAAAACAGGGTACTTAGAAAAAACAATAGTTGAGAGGTTTTAGATGGCGATACATGTACTTTTGGTAGAGCAATGTGTTTTCTGAGAGAATTATGCTGGTTGTTCTTTTTCTTATCAGAGTCATGTGATGTAATTGAGATAATTTGGCTGGTGAGAGTTTATTTATGCCAAGAAAGTGTATAAAATACAGCTTCCAACAATTGAATTTTCTTCTAGTCAGATGATATCTTTGAGATGATTTAGCTGGTGAGATTTTATTTTTTGTGAATTTTTTATGTATTTTCTGAGAGAATTATGCTGGTGGTGCTGTTTCTTACCAAAAAATCATGTGATGTAATTGAGCTGATTTTGCTGGTGAGAGTTTATTTATGCCAAGAAAGTTGATAAAATACAACCTCTGACAATTGAAATTTCTTCTAGTTCTATGATATCTTTGAGATAGTTTAGCTGGTGGGGTTTTTCTTTGAAGTGGGGAAAGTGGGGAAAATAAAGGTTTTGCTATTGAGTACACTGCCATTATATTTGAAAAAGGTGGGGAAATTGGCATTTTAAATTGAAATTTAATTTCTTTTGGTTTAAACTCCAATATTCTTGATTATGCCCTAGGACTCCTCTACATCTTGATTCACCTGGTTTCAGAGCTCTGAAATCTTATTTTAACCTTTGAAGTTATTCCCTAATTCCTATTTCCGTTTATGGAGCCATTCCCTAATTCCTATTTCCATTTGCGGTCCTATTTCCTAATCTTATTTCCATTTGCAGAGCTATTCTGCAGTTTCTATTTCCATTTGCAGAGCCATTACTGCAAGCTTATTTCCATTGGTGGAGCTATTCCGCAATTTCTATTTCCATTTTCAGAGCCATTCCTGAAATTTTATTTCCATTTGAAGAGCTATTGCTCAATTGCTATTTCCATTTGCGGAGCCATTTTTTAAATTTCTATTTACATTTGCAGAGCCATTCCTGCAATTTTATTTCTATTTGAGGAGCTATTCCACAATTTCCATTTCCATTTGCAGAGCTATTCCATGATTTCTATTTCCATTTGGGGAGCCATTCCTGAAATTTTATTGCCATTTATGGAGCTTTTCTGCAATTTCTATTTCCATTTGCAGAGCCATTCCTGCAACTTTATTTCCATTTGCAGAGCTATTGCTCAATTTCTATTTCCATTTGCGGAGCCATTCCTGAAATTTCTATTTCCATTTGTTGAGCCATCCCTGCAATTTTATTACCATTTGTGGAGCTATTCCGCAATGTCTATTTCCATTTGCAAAGCTATTCCACAATTTCTATTTCCATTTGCGGAGCTATTCCACAATTTCTATTTCCATTTGCGGAGCCATTCCCACAATTTCATTGCCATTTGTGGAGCTATTCCGCAATTTCTATTTCCATTGGAAGAGCCATTCCTGAAATTTTATCTCATTATTTTTTTAGTTATTTGGTAAGCTTGAGACTGGTATAATTGGTATGGAATACCACACCGGCCTAATCACCAATTCTTCTTACCATCCTTAAACTCCTGCAGCGCCTTCAAGATGAGACTAGAATGCCGCCCCCATCTTGGCCCTCACCACTCCTTACGCTCCTGAGGTTCCCTCAAGCCCCCTCATGCCTCCTCCAACCCACCTAATTCTCTCTGATTCTTAACATGCTTACACTCATGTATTACAGTCATAGGGTATGGTGGCTTGTTGGCATACATGATGAATGCAATCACAGAAATATGCTGAGTGGCCTTCTCTGCCAACAGGTTCTGGGGGAAAGTTGGTGAGGATATTCACAATGTTGTGGTTAGGGTTTAAATCATGGGGCTCAAAAATTAAAACCAAAGAAGTGGACTATTTAAAACCCAAATTTTATCTTCTGTTTTTGCAACAAAACCATTTTATTTCATATCATTCAAATGGAACACTTTTCTGAATAGTTCAGAAGTTGACCTTAGTAGGTCTCTCACTAGTAAACTTTCTTTCATTTCTCACAGGAAAGTGATTTCATTTGAATGATATGAAATAGTGTGCAACACAAAACCTCCTTGATTTTCACAACAAATCATATTTTGCAAATCCACTACAAGTTCAATAGATATTGATGGAAGGTTCCAAGGCTGTTTATGGAAGGATTTCTTTTGGTCAGCTTGTTTCTCTCAAATGTCTTTTTTTCTAAAAGATTCATTAACTATTGGACTGATTTAAATTGATATTTAACTTCCTCAAAACTTTCCAAAATTCTGGAATATTGATATTACCCAAAAAAGAATCAATTATCTTAAGCTTATTTTACTTCCACCAATTTCAGAAATCCTGCCTTTTTTTGTCAATTTTAATCTTTTTATTCAAAGAATTTCAATCAAGTCATCCATCAACCCATCACCATCTATTTACTCAAGAACCTACCTCCGCTATGCCCCAAACCCCTGGAAATTAAACCAAATTGAATGAACTATGAGCTTCCGTGCCAGGGAGTGGAAGTGAAGTCTCTGATATGGTCAGTAGTCATGAATCAGTTATTGAGGTAGGGAGCCTGGCACATGAAATTAATCCAGATCCAGAAACTCTTCCAGAATGTGAGCATAGATTCATCTTGGTTATTTGTAATCTCTCCAAACCTGATACTTTTTTCATAGCCTTTATTTCATCTCAGCCTCCAAGATATCAGAAACCCAATTTTGAAATCTATGAGAAGGAAAACACTGTTGAACCTTGTGCAACAACAGAAGAGGCTGGGAAAGATTACATAATTTTCAGTGGGGAGGTTGAAATCATATCCAAGGAACAATTTGTCTCAAACATTGCTCAAACAGTCACAAGGCTGGAAAAAATTCAAAATGATAGTAAAATTCCTGTTTGAGTACGTCAAAAGATTACTGAAGCAATGAGCCTCCTCAAGACAGATTTGAACCATAAGTCCATTACTAAGTCAATACAAAAACGTTAAACACTTACTGATTTTGAATCTAAGTGAACTAGCTTCCCCCTTGAGTAAAATATCTGGATGTACTTGCTGCGAAATTCCTTGTCAGTTTAGTACCATCCAATTCTTCAAGTTCATAAATTCCCTTATTAACTTGACTTATAACTCTAAAGGGCCAATTCCACCAGCTTTTGAGGAGTAATCCCCACTGTGACTCAAGTGTTTTACTTTAAACTAATACTAAATCCCCAGGTTGAAGTGGATTTCACAGTTTGTGTGCCATCTTTTTGTCCAAGTATTGAACACACTTCTTTCTTGGATCTCTCAAATTATCTGCTTCTTTTAGCTTTGTTTCTTCTTTTTATGAAATTTATATTCCTCTTGCTTCCAATAGCTCTTCAGTTGTTGAGATTTTATTCTATTCTATGGCTAGGTATGGGTTTGTTTCTATGTCAATTGGTAAGACAGCCTGCTTACAAGCTGAAGCTCAAATGGTGAGTATCCTGTTGTTTGTTTTACCTAAATTCTATCTGCCAAAATTATAATTGGTAAGTATTCTTTCCATTTGGATCCATTTTCACCACATATTTTTACAAGTGCATCCTTTAATTGCTTATGGACTCTTTCAACCATTTGTTGTTCTCCTGGGTAGTAAGGTGTAGCTATTCTGATTCTTGATCCTTCTGTTTTGACTGCTTCTTGTAGTTCTTTTCCAAATTCTTCTCCTCCATCTACTGTGACATCTTTGGGTGATCCATATCTACAAATCCATTCAAAATCAAACCATTCTGAGACTGACTTTTCTGTTAGACTAGTTAATGCCACAGTTTCTGGCCATCCTGAAAAGTCATCTCTTGCTACAAATAAATATTTCCATCTTACTTTCTTAATATAGACTGCATCCAGTCTGACTCTTTCAAATAAAGCGGATGTCACAGATATCTTTCCTTCTTACTTTTGCTACAAATGAGCCATTTTCTGACATTCTTGAAATGATTTAACCCATTTTTTGACCATCTTTGCCATTCATTCCCACCAATATCTATTCTTTATTCTTCTATATGTTTCATTTTCCCCTCTTTGACCCAATTCTTTTTGCATTTTCTTTAAAATCTGTTTTTGAGCTTTATCATTGAAAACAGCTATTTGTGGATTCTTTTGATTTCTCCTTTTTGGCTGCCCTCCTTCTATATAGAAATTTACTTACCTCTTTTAATTCTCTTGAATTATCCTTCCCCAATACTCTGTGGTTTTTTCAGACTATTCAAATACTCCTGCATATGTTTTCCAAATTGTTCCTGGTTTATTGCAATTTCAATATTGTTTGTTTTTTTTCTTGATAATTTTCCCACTTTGGTTGTATTTACTTCTTTTAGACCAAATACAGGATGTTGTTTTATCCATTCTTCTTTTTCATCAAAATCATATCTTCAACTTTCATCTCCATTTCCCCCCTTTATTCTTCTTGATAATCCATCTGGCATAGTAAATGTCTTCCCTGGTTTGTGTACAAGATCAAAGAATAGATTTTAATAAATGCTACCCATATTGTCATTGGTGCATTTGGTAAAAATGGTGTGTGGATGATTTCTATTAAAGCTTGAGCATCTACTTGAAGCTCAAATTGCTGCACCAATAATATTGTTTTAAGCTTTTTAAGTATTCTTGCAACACCATAAAATTCTAATTTAGGCTGAGAGTAAATAGATTCTAGTCGGGAAGAGTTAATGATTCATATAGTACTAATCTCTCCTTTCCATTCTCATCCTTTTGCATAAGAACTGCACCAGCTGAAATATAGCTTGAATCAATTGCCAATTTCATCTTCCCAGCCCCTTTTTCATAATTCAAATTCTTCATGGTAATTTATTGTCCTATCATCTTCCTGAGCTTTATAAAACCTTAATCAAATCTTTCATCCCAACCCCAAAATACATCCTCACTTGTCAATCTTCGCAATGGTGCTTCAACTTGTGAAAAGTCTTTGATAAAAATTCTGACATTGTCAGGATGAGTGTATGATAAAGAAGTAATAAGGCTATTTACAACTTTAAATATAACTGTGACATGGCTAAAAGTATTGAAAAGGTTTAGTTATAAATTAAAAGGGATTTACTAATGAGAATTAGTGGTGGTGAGCGCTGTTAAAAGCCCTGAGTGCAGCTTTATCTGTTGGGTTACAATGATAAAAGACTACAATACTAAAGTTTATAGTATAACCTGATCATTTCCAAAGAGTTTAACGGTTTTTTTCAGTTCTACTACATAGGAATTCAAGAGCAGGATGAGGATTCATTTTCTGGCAGTGAAACGGACTCCTTTTATCCTTTAATGGGGTGAAAAGGCTTCTAGACCTTTTCATGTAGAGGAAGTGAGAATTTTTCACTCTCCAGGACAGGCTTGTTGTTTGCAAAAGGGCATTATATCCTGTATAGGTCTCAGATGTGGTTTTAAAACCACATCTGGGCAGTTTTCACCAATAAAAGGTGAGAATTTTCATCTGAGGACCACACAGCCTGATTCTGACATGTATGACGCATAGAATTCTGTACAGAACCTGTATGGGACCCCAGTATTGAATGAACTATGAGGTATTGAAGTGAAAACAAGCTTCTTTGTCTTTTTGACACCTCATAATCATGGTTGTGGGATATTATCTCATGGTAAGGCTGTATTGGTCAAACTGTGGGATTATGAACTTAAAACAGCTATACCCTTGTCAATTTTTGAGATATCAACCTGAAGATTGGTTTTGTGTGTGGCATTGTATTTATTCTACACAATGGTACCTCATTTGATTTGATTATCATTAAATATGGCAAAGTTATCCCATTTACAAGAGTTTTTGTACATATGCGTGTTTTAGGCAAAAAGCTGTATTTGGCTTTTTTCCTTATAGCTTTTGTTCTAGATGAGATATGGAAAATGAATGAAGCCATCAGATATCCCTCATTGGGCTCTTTCCAAAAGGACCCTCCTTGGGATATCTCACACTAAAACTGTAAAAGCTAAATGAGACACCAGGGCATTTTCTGTGTGACTGGAAGGCCAGTCATACCTTATGCCTCAAATAAGCCTTAAGTATTGCTTATAGGTTCCTGAGGAGTGAAATATAAGTTCCTATTATATTCCTGAAATATAACTATGTCATGAAAAAGAAATATTTTTGAAATTACATGATATTGAGCTTGGGGAAGTTCATATTATATTAGAGGAAACTATTTGAAATTTGTATAATTTTGATTATGTTCAAATGAAAATATCATAGCTCTCCAAATTCTTCTCTGGGTGTTAGAGTATAAATTATCTATCCCTGTGATTCCTCAAATTATTTTTAGCTTTATGCAAATGAGATAGCTTTGTGAATATCTTTTTTGGATGTGCATAATGGAGTGCCATAAAAAACATAAAATCAAACCATAATTATCAAATATGGAGAGGGGAAATATTGATATAACTAGAGAGGAGAAGTGTCTTTCCAGAAAATTCAACTAAGAAGGACTAAAAAATGTATTAAAATCACAAAAAACAAGTATTGGACTTCTTAATAATGTCAAATATGAGTAATAAATTAAACCCACTGCCATACTTAAGGTACATGAAATCACATTTCAGGTTGAGAAATTGGGTTTAGAGACTAACTGCAGGCCAAACTGCCAACAAGCTTCAATAATGTTTAGACGCTCTTACTAAAATGAGATTTCTTAATGAGTTCTTTACCAATAAAACTTTCAGAGCTATTTAGACCACCCAAACCCATATAGATTTGACCATTTCACAGGGTTTCACTGAGATTTTCACACTGAATACCCCTAACAGAGTTATACAAAAGGATCAGGAAACTTGTTGGAGCTTCTGGAGAAAGCAAGCCCCAAAAGATGGAACAATAGAAGGGGGATTTCCTGAGGTCTGAAAGTAGCTATTTTGGCTAGTTTTGGGATTTTTATTCAATTGGACATAGTAGAACCCAAGAAAAAGGTCCCACTTCATGGAATGAATATTATATACAATTCTGTGAAAGTGATTATGTATTATACAGGTGTTCAGACACCCCGAACCTATTATTTTGCCCAAGTTTGGCCATTTCACAGGGTTTTCACTTGCTTTTGCATGGTAAAGCCCCCTAAATAAGATCTCCCACCGTTTTGGGAGGTTGTTCGCAGTATCTTCAGCGAATAACCCCCCGAAACCGTGGGAGAATACACCAGGGGGACTCCCCAGGGTCCAGAAAAGCTATATTTGACAGTTTTGGGGGGTTTTTACTCACTTGAGCATAGTACAGCTCAAATAAAAAATACTTCATAGAGTACTGTGAAACGTATTCTGTATTCAAATTACTTTTATACTCCAAAAAACCTATATTATGGCACCAATCTGCCCATTTGATAGGGCTTTCAGGGTAAAGCCCCCCAAAAAAGGTTGCCTATGGGTCTGGGGTTTTTTTCACAGTAGCTGTAGTCAACAAGCCCCAAACCCATGGGAGAAAACACTAGGGGTATGTCCCAGAGTGTACAAAACCCATTTTTGACAGTTTTTAGGAGTTTTAATTGATTGGCCACAGTAAACCCTAAGGCAAATGGCCAATTTGTTGGAAAATATATACCCAAAGGTTTCTTGCCAATTATCTGGTATTTGATAGACGTTTGGACACCATAACCCCTTTTGTGGCACCAATTCAGGCATTTCACAGGGTTTTCACCAAGATTCCAAAATTAAATTTTCCCAAATAAGCCTTGAAAAAGTCCAGGGATCTATTTCAATAGCTTGATAAAACAAGTCCCTAAACCTAGGCAATGGCCCTGGGTTTCAAGACTCTATGTTTGTCCATTTTGGAAGGGGGTTTAATTAATTGATCATATTAAACCTCCCAATATAAATGATTCATACAATTCTTTCAAGAGGAACCTGCTTTTGAGCGAATTTCAAAGCCCCAAAATCTACTTAAAAGCACAAATCTGGGCAGTTAATGGGGTTTTCACTGATTTTTCAATAGTAAAACCCCTAAAAGAGGTCTTCTCTTCATTTATTGTGTTTTATTCCATTGTTTTTGTTTCAATACTATTAGGTATTTCTAACACAATAAATTTTATCAAAATTTTTCTCTGTGAGTGATCTTAACAAGTAAGCACTTCTATTTTTTAAAAACGCTTGATGATCCCATCAAAGAAAATAGTTTTAATAATAATGTCACAACCATGGCAATTCACCTCCTTGGACCCCTTATGGCATATCAAGCCACAGTTCTTTTATGGCCAATTGGCCATATCCATCACCAGTGGCCAATATGGCCATGTCATCATTGTATGGACCATTTATGGCCATTTGTGTTTTGGGGCCTTCATGGCCCTTCACCTCAATCCAGAACCCATAGCAGCAATTTATGCCCAAATGGGTATTTCTGGTCATTTCCCTCAAAACCAGGGGAAATGGCCCAAATGGCTGTTTTTGGCCATTTGGGCTCAAAATGCGCATTTGCCCATTTTTGCGCATTTGCGCCTTTTGCGCACTTTTGCGCATTTTGCGCATTTTTTGCGCACTTTGACGCAAACTGTCCAAAAGATACTTTCCTGCCTTTTGGGCCAGGTTTTGGCTCAGAACTCAAAAGTGGCCAAAAACCCCAAAAGGCCCAGAAACAACTTTCCAAGCTCTGAAGCCATCACATCCATCCTTTTCCCCTCTGCCTTTCCATCTCAAGACCTTTGGACATAATCTTCTTGCCAATGAACCAATATGCCATAAATGATGTTATATATCATTGTGCATCATTTTTCAACAGCAATTCAATGGTGGCAATATCAAATGGTCATTTCAACATTCCAACATCTCATCACGTCATCAAGGCACCCAATCATTCAGAGGAATCATCAAGGCTCAAGAGCAAGTGTTTCAGCGTCAAAGACCAATGACGCCATCAAGCAGTCATTGGTTATTCTCACTCCAAGTATTCCTTCCAAGGGAATACTTTCAATTCATTCTCAAAGTGTATTCAAGAGGCAGTTCCAAAACAAGTTGTCAAGTGTCAAAGCTCCACTCAATCCATCTTGGCAACCATATTCATTTCAATACAGTCTGGATCCATCAAGAACTGTATTTCATTTTCAAGCATGGGAAGTTCATTCAACCCAATTCAATTTCAATATTAGCCAGCTGTATCAATTCCCAAAACAGTCAGTACAGCCTCAAGGATCAATACAGATCAGTTTTCAGCCTGAAGAACTCAAGCTCCCAACTTTTCACATATACCGGCTACCCTTTCCACCCTGGGGGGTTTTTCCCCAGTTAATTAATATACTTTGATTTTATTTTATCTTTATTTTCTGTTCATTTTAGTTAAGCAAATACTGATATTATTAAGTCAGTCATTTAGCACTTTTCTCTTTCTCTTTCTTCGCCTGTCAATTGATATTTGGTGGTCATATCCTTACTAATTCCATTATTCAATTTTGGCAGGTTGAAACAGTGATTAAGGAGTTACTTGGTTGGCTCTTTGGCCATTTGGCTTCCCTTTCCTCTTTTGCGTCTCATCTTGTACCTGCATATCTGTTAAAGGAATCCATTCTTATTATTTGTATTCTTTATTCTTTTGGAGTCTTCCAAGTGAGTTCCCTGATTGCTGAGTGCCAGGCCACTCTTGTATTTCCACTAGAGCCCCTGTGACATTATATTAATTAACTCATAATTTCTTTTTCATTTTGTTCATTCTTTCTCTATAATTTCATTCACTCATTTAATCAAAATTATGATTCTTTTCTGCTTATGAACTTAATGATTCATTGTCATCTCTCAATTTTCTTTCATTCATTCTTCATTTTGAAAATTGAAAGCTGACCCATTTTTATTTTGTTATTCTTTTTAAAAATCTTTTCCAAATCATCAAAATTTCATTTTCATTCATAATTCAGGCTTCATCTTGATTTTCTTTGATTCTCAAATTTTTCATCACCATATTCAGACACGTTCTTCACATCAACATTCATAATTGATTCATTCTTCAAGAATTTTGGTTTTTAAAGAAGAATTCACTTGATTTTGATTGATTGATTGATTTGAAATATTTGATATTGACCTCAAGAAAATTGATTGACCTGAATATTTCATTTATTTTGCTAATTTTTCACATCAAGAATTTTGAAATAAACTGATTTTGCCTCAAGAATTGATTTTGATTGATTTATTTTCTGCAAGATTTTGATTTTGATTGATTTGATTCATTAATTTTTTGACTTCAAGACTTCATTTGATTTTGATTTATTGACGTACTTGAAGATTTTCATTTTGATTCATTCATTTTCCTCAAGATTTGATTGTTGACTCTTTTCACTTCAAGCAAATTTTGATTCTTATTCATTTAATTCAATTTTATTCCTGATATCATGCCTGTTCAACATTCACCTCCGGCAAGACAGACAAGATCTCAGGCCAGAGCTCAAGCTGTTCTCACTCCAACTCCAAGAGCTCCTCTATATGGCACCCCAGCAGTTCCTCAACTGAGGGCCCAATGAGATAGAGGACCCCGCATGGAAGGAGCAGCACCATCCAGGAAGGAAGGAAGAGGGCCCAGAAGATCAAGTTCATTTTCAGGAGTAGTTGGCGGATTTCCAGCAACTTCAAGGACTATTTTCAAAAGGTCCAGGTGAAGATGGTGAAGAGGAGGAGGAGAATTCTGTGGAAGAGGAAGAGTCTGATGGTACTGAAGGTGCTCCTGCTACGGTGGAAGCACCCCAAGGTACTGGAGGGCCAACTCTAGCCCAGTCTAATCAGCCTGTATCTCATCAGTCTGAACCATCTTTATTGGCCATCATGCAGAAAATGACTCAAATTATGGCCAATCTTCAAGCAGCTTCATCTTCTGAAGCATCAAGACCCCCAGCCTTCAAGACACCATCTATGAAGGCACCAGAATGCTTTGATGGGACTCAGCCCTTCAAAGTTAGAAGTTTCATTCAGTCTTGTCAATTGATATTCCATAATGATCCGGCAAATTTCTCTCAAGACGGAAAGAAAGTTCTCTATGCCACATCATTTCTTACTGGCAGGGCTGCAAAATGGATTGAGCCTTATCCTTCCAATCTCACCAATCAAGATTCAAATTACCTTCTCAACTCTTGGCTTTTATTTGAATCTCAACTCTTCACTCTATTTGGTGACCCAAATGAAGTCAGAAAAGCAGAAGCTGAGTTGGATTCTTTAAGAATGAAAGAAGGTGGGCATGTATCCTTATACATTGCTGATTTCAGAAGTTTAGTCTCAAGAATCGGGGATTGGGGTGAAAGAGCTCTCATCCATCATTTCAGGAAAGGATTGCCATCCAGGATTTTGGATCAATTGGCCTCCCATCCTTCAAGAATTGACTCTCTTCAAGACTTAATGGACGTTACCCTGGAACTTGATACCAGGTACCATGAGAGGCAAAATGAAAAGAGAGGCCCATTCTTCTTTATTAAATAAAGATTTCAAGCTCATGAACTCTGAAAAAGAAAGAAGAATCAAAGAGGTTCTTTGTACCTATTGTGGTGGGAAGCATAGTCTTGAGTCTTGTTTCAAAAGGCCTCAAAACAAGCTTACCCAACCATAAGGCAAATTTCCCTTCCAGGGAAAAGCCTGAGTGAAGACCATGTTATGTTCAATGGTCTTCACAGTTTTCCATCCAGAGCAGAATTGTGCATTCTGAATACTGGTGTCAAGAATTCTCTTAAACTTTTTGTTTTTTCTTCTCTTTCTGATGTTTTTTACAGTATTCTCATTGATTCTGGTGCTACCAACTCATTTATTGCAAAGCAGTTTGTTCCCAAGTATCCATTGACTACGTCCGAACTTCCAGAGAAGATTCCCCTCATCATTTTAGCCTTCTCTGAGTCTCCTTCTTTATTTGTGACTCACCATACTAAATATATGGTTGAGCTCCCTTCCTTCCCAAGCTTTGAATGGGACTTTTTAGTCATTGATACTCCCAAGGGAGAAGACCTCACATTGGGCTTTGACTTTCTTAATCATTTTAATCCGTTTATTGATTGGAGGCAAGGATTGATCACCTTTAATTCTGATCATAAGGACTATAATGATCCTTCAATTTCTTTCAGTAATGACTTTTCTTCTGCCAAATCATGTGCAGCTCTGGTTTGTGATTCTAGAACACCATCATTTCCGTCTTCTGTCCATATTCCTTCCCTTAATTCCCATCAGTCATTACTATCATCTAGAGATGAAGTCTTCAAAGAGATCCAAGATGTTGGAGAAGATAATTCTGTTTCTTCACTTCATCTATTCTTTGGGAATATGGACCTTCCTCCTTCATCTTATCATGACTCCCTGGAGGAGTTGTGGGATGAAGAGGAAGAGCCAGAAGAAATAGAAACCGTGATTAAGGCTGTTCCTTCTGTTTATCACAATTAATTGGATGTATTTTCCAAGGTGAAAGCAGAGAAACTTCCTCCTCACCGCATCTGTGATCATCATATTGAGCTGGAGGGGTCTCTACCTCCAGTTGGGGTGATCTACTCTTTATCAAACCAAGAGTCAGATACACTCAGGGCCTACATTTCAGAGAATGTAGAGAAAGGTTTCATCCGGCCAAGCTCCTCTTCTACAGGAGCACCTGTTCTTTTTGTCAAAAAGAAAAATGGTGGCCTCCATTTGTGTGTTGATTACCGCAAACTCAATGCTGTTACTAGGAAGAACAAGTATCCTGTTCCCCCTATGAACCAGCTTCTCACTGTTTTCAATGGTTCTTCTATCTTCTCCAAGATTGATTTGCGTGGTGTATATAACCTGCTCAGAATCAAGGAAGGTGATGAACATTTGACTTTTTTTAGAACCAAATATGGTAGTTATGAGTACTTGGTTATGCCTTTTGGGCTTACCAATGCTCCTGCTTCTTTTCAAAATCTTGTCAATGATATTTTTTATGATCTTGATTTTTATGTTGTGGTTTATTTGGATGACATTATGGTCTTTTCCAAATCTGAGGAAGAACATGTCACTCATGTGTCCACTGTTCCTTCCAGACTCCGAGCCAATAACCTCTTTGCTAAGGCGTCCAAATGCCTATTCCATGTTTCTAATGTAGATTATTTAGGTTATGTTGTTTCTTGTGAAGGCCTCAAGATGGACCAAGCAAAAGTCCAGCAAATTCTCAATTGGCCGCCTCCAAGAAACCTCAAGGCTCTTCAATCATTCCTTGGCTTTGCCAATTTCTACCGCCGTTTCATCAAGAATTATTCAAAGAAAATTAGTTCACTCACAAGTTTCCTCAAGAAAGATTCCTGTTTTCCCCTCAATGAGGAAGCTCTTAGACAGTTTCATCAACTCAAACAGGCATTCACCACTGCTCCAATCCTTTTTCATTTCAATCCTTCTCTACTGACCATTGTAGAGACCAATGCATCAGATTATGCCTTGGATGCTGTACTGAGTCAGGTCTCTGACTCAGGAAAACATCTCATTGCATTTGATAGCCGCAAGCTTCTCCCAGCTGAGCTTAATTATGAGATTCATGACAAGGAACTCCTTGGCATAGTCTGGGCTCTCAAGTGCTGGAGAGCTTTCCTTCTTTCCATTTCTTCCCCTTTTGAAGTTCTCACCGATCATTCATCTCTTCAATACTTTATGTCTTCCAAGATTCTCACTCGCCGTCAAGCCCGCTGGGCTGAATTTTTATCTGAATTCCATTTCTCAATCACTTACCGCCCTGGCCGCTTGGCCACCCTTCCAGATGCTTTGTCACGTTGGGACGACATTTACCCAGAGAGGGGGGAGGATTTCATCAGCAAGAATCCAATGAACTATCAGAAGATAATCAAGCAAGACAAAATTCAAGCCTCAAAGTTTTTTGCAGTCAAGGTGGATTCATTTTCAAATTTGATTGATTCAATTCAGAAGGCAGTGTGGCAAGATTCTCAATATAGAAGTGTCCTTGAAGATTTGGGTAAAGGTAAATCTGTCAAAGATTATTCTCTTGATTCCTATTCCAAACTTCTCCTTTTCAAAGATCGGTTGGTGGTCCCAAATGACCCCACAATTCAACTCAATATACTTCAGAATTGGCATGAGTCTCCTCTAGCTGGACACCCTGGCCAAGAGAAGACTCTCAAACTTGTCAAGCGGGATTTCCACTGGTGCGGCATGACTCAATTCATCAAGGATTATGTCTCATCCTGTCAACAGTGTTCAAGAAACAAAAATATTTATCACAAGAAGTTTGGACTCCTCAAACCTATTCCAATTCCAAGTGGTCCTTGGATTTGTCTTTCAATGTATTGCATCACTCAATTGCCACTGTCCAATTCCTTTGACTCAATCCTTGTCATAGTGGACAGATTCTCAAAAATGGCGGTTTTTATTCCAACAATAGCTTCAATCAGTTCATTAGATTTGGCCCATTTATTCATCAAGAATATTTTCTTAAAGCATGGCCTTCCTTCAAGCATTGTTAGTGATGGAGGTTCTCTTTTTGTTTCTTCCTTTTGGACCAATCTTTGTCAGCAGCTCAAGATTTCAAGAGATCTGTCAACTGCTTATCACCCAGAAACTGATGGACAGACAGAGAGGGTAAATCAGATACTAGAACAGTACCTTCGGATGTATGTCAGTTATCATCAAGATGATTGGAACACCTGGCTCCCTCTGGCTGAATTTGCCTACAATAACTCTGACCACTCTTCAACAAAACAATCACCGTTTTTCACTGTTTATGGAAGAGATGCTCATTTTGACTCAGTTCACATCACTCAAGATACTCCAGCTGGAAGGTTATCAACAAAAATACAATCAGTACAGCAAGATGTCAAGAGAGAACTTGAAGTTGCCATAAACAGGTTTAAGAGGTATGCAGATAAAAGTAGAGCAAGTCCACCTGTTTTCAATCCCAGTGACATGGTATGGCTTTTTTCCACCAACATCAAATCAACCAGACCCACCAAAAAGCTGTCTGAAAGATGGCTGGGTCCTTTTCCAATCTTGAAGAAAGTCAATACTCATGCCTACCACCTCAAGCTCCCATCTCAATGGAAGTCCATCCACCCAGTTTTCCACATTTCCCTTTTGGAACCATTCAAGACGTCAACAATCCCAAATAGGAATCAAGAGCCTCCTCCTTCAATCATCATTGAAGAAGAAGAAGAAGAATGGGAAGTCTCTCAAATACTGGACTCAAAGCTCAAGAGAGGAAAATTATGGTATTTGGTGGAATGGAAAGGTTTCAGTCAAGACCCGGAAAGATCCACTTGGGAACCAACTGAAAACCTCAAGAATTGTCCTGAACTCGTCAAAGATTTTCACTCATTATATCCTGACAAGCCAGGACCCAATTCTTCAAGAGCTTGATTTTTTATGGTGCTTGGTGGGGAGAGGAATTACCAAAAGTAAGTCCCACTCCTGGTATGCACATTTAGGGGTATTCTACTCTTTTGTTGTAAGCATCACCTTGGCCACTCTGTGAGCACCTTGCAATTTTGGACACAGATCTTGGCATGGCTTTCAACTTCATTTCCAATCTTATGGCCATTTCACTTGGACAATGAGCCATTAACTTTTCAATCCATTTCCAAGATTCCAAATTCAAATTCATTCCTTCAGCATTTTTGTTTTTATTTTTATGGCACTAGCGGGAGTGGCAACTACTAAAAGTAAGTTCCTCTCCTGGTGTGCACTGCCCTGAGGGGTCTACAATCTTGTCAAAACATCACCTTGGCCACTTTGTGAGAACCTGGCATCAGATTTCTTTTTCCAGGTCCTTGGCCAATTCTAAAATCAGTTATCAACCTCGGTGATGAAGATTGGAACCTCCTCAAGATTCAATTCAATTTTCTTTTCTCTTTTCTCTTTCTTTTATTTTCATTTTCATCCTTTATTTTTATTTTATTTTCATTTGAAATCTTCTTTTATCACGTCAATTATCACGTCAAAATTTTTCATTTAGTTTAAAATTCAATTCGAATCATGAAGCCAATTTCAAAAGAAGATCAAGCAAGTCCTGCATCAAATGTCAAATTTATAATATCAGTTTTCAAATTTTTTATCTTAATCAGTCCTCTGAAATCACTTTCTCAAAATCTTTCCAATAGCCTCAACAAGCTTCACCTTGTATTGGTGCTCAGGAGCTCACCATTACAAGGTGGGGGGTACTGTCACAACCATGGCAATTCAGCTCCTGGGATCCCCATATGGCATATCAAGCCACAGTTCTTTTATGGCCAATTGGCCATATCCATCACCAGTGGCCAATATGGCCATATCATCATTGTATGGACCATTTATGGCCATTTGTGTTTTGGGGCCTTCATGGCCCTTCACCTCAATCCAGAACCCATAGCGGCAATTTATGCCCAAATGGGTATTTCTGGTCATTTCCCTCAAAACCAGAGGAAATGGCCCAAATAGCTGTTTTTGGCCATTTGGGCTCATAATGCGCATTTGCGCACATTTGCGCAATTTGCGCACTTTTGCGCATTTGCGCATTTTGCGCACTTTTTGCGCATATTTGCGCACATTTGCGCACTTTTGTGCATTTTTTGCTCACTTTGACGCAAAGTGTCCAAAAGACACTTTCCTGCCTTTTGGGCCAGGTTTTGGCTCAGAACCCAAAAGTGGCCAAAAACCCCAAAAGGCCCAGAAACACCTTTCCAAGCTCTGAAGCCATCACATCCATCCTTTTCCCCTCTGCCTTTCCATCTCAAGACCTTTGGACGTAATCTTCTTGCCAATGAACCAATATGCCATAAATGATGTTATATATCATTGTGCATCATTTTTCAACAGCAATTCAATGGTGGCAATATCAAATGGTCATTTCAACATTCCAACATCTCATCACGTCATCAAGGCACGCAATCATTCAGAGGAATCATCAAGGCTCAAGAGCAAGTGTTTCAGCGTCAAAGACCAATTATGCCATCAAGCAGTCATTGGTTATTCTCACTCCAAGTATTCCTTCCAAGGGAATACTTTCAATTCATTCTCAAAGTGTATTCAAGAGGCAGTTCCAAAACAAGTTGTCAAGTGTCAAAGCTCCACTCAATCCATCTTGGCAGCCATATTCATTTCAATACAGTCTGGATCCATCAAGAACTGTATTTCATTTTCAAGCATGGGAAGTTCATTCAACCCAATTCAATTTCAATATTAGCCAGCTGTATCAATTCCCAAAACAATCAGTACAGCCTCAAGGATCAATACAGATCAGTTTTCAGCCTGAAGAACTCAAGCTCCCAACTTTTCACATATACCGGCTACCCTTTCCACCCTGGGGGGTTTTTCCCCAGTTAATTAATATACTTTGATTTTATTTTATCTTTATTTTCTGTTCATTTTAGTTAAGCAAATACTGATATTATTAAGTCAGTCATTTAGCATTTTTCTCTTTCTCTTTCTTCGCCTGTCAATGGATATTTGGTGGTCATATCCTTACTAATTCCATTATTCAATTTTGGCAGGTTGAAACAGTGATTAAGGAGTTACTTGGTTGGCTCTTTGGCCATTTGGCTTCCCTTTCCTCTTTTGCATCTCATCTTGTACCTGCATATCTGTTACAGGAATCCATTCTTATTATTTTTATTCTTTATTCTTTTGGAGTCTTCCAAGTGAGTTCCCTGATTGCTGAGTGCCAGGCCACTCTTATATTTCCACTAGAGCCCCTGTGACAAATAACTAATTAAATCAATTATAGACTCAAAGTATTGGGAATTTAAAGCATTATTTCATTGTATCAATTATGAATTTTTATTCACAAAAGCTATAGAAATAAAATTCATATTTTACCTGAAAAAATAAGGATTTTTTTTGACATATTGAAGGAAAATGTTCAAAAAAGGCCTTTCAGGCTCAAGTCACATGTTCAATTCATTTTCCATATTTTGATAAATTTCTTGCTTTTGAGCTCATCTAAGGTATAGTTTCTGAATAACTTCATTTATTGTCAGTTTATAGCCTCATGAACTTTATCTTTTAGGGCAAGTTGCAAAAATAATTTGTAAGATAGAGCAGAAACATCAATAATAATTTTATATCAGGGGAGCTTTAAAAGAACTTTCTAACCATTATTTGAGAAAATTCAGATAACTAAAAAGGTATATTATAGGAGAAATTCAAGCAACAATATATCACTGGCTATCCAGTTACACAAAAATTGCCCTGGTGATAGGTGAATATTTTGTTCACCCTTATTTGGCCTGAATTTGGCCATAACTTCAGTAATACTAGTGCTAGCTCAGTTTGGCTGGTACCATTGGATATCCCTGACTGAGAGCTTCATTTGCATTACCCATTTGATGGGGTTGAGTCTCTTACTCTGTATTTCAAATGAGAGGTGAAAATTAAGGTATATGCTCAGCAACAATTTGAGCAGGAATAACTTTGTTATTCTTTGTGCTCTGATGATGGGACTTTAATATTTAGAAAGAGGTGAGTTTCCTCTTTTGTTTGATACATTTTGAGATGATTTGGCCCAGCTAGATGTTTTGGTGGTATCTTGGCTATACCATTCATTTATGGGATTTGGCTGTCATGCTTTTGCTCTGGTTTTGAGTCACAGGCTGACAGAAATATGCACATATTCCTAAAAATCCTCTAAATTTCTTCTTTGTTGTTTGTCTAGGCCAATTTTTTATCTTGTTTATTTACTGTTTTGAAATCTTTCTTCCACCCAAAGATAAAACATTCCCTACAATATCCAGTTCTGCAGCTCAACATGGAAATTTTGATCCTGGAATTGTGAGTCCTGCCTCTTCTATTCTGAAAAGTATTCTTTCTAATTTTATGAGTGGATTTGCCTTCAATGCTTTGTGCTGATATGTTCATCTGGGTCCTTTGATCCCTCCATCACCTATAAATATTCCAAGGTGCTCCAGTATTTACTCCTGAAGTATCCAAGTAATATGTGCTTGATAAACTGGCACAGAGTTTGGTGCACCTTGAGGTAGTCTAGTAAGCTGAAGCCTTCCAAGTGGTGTCTCAAAGGTTGTAAGGGGTCTTGTATTAATATCCAAATCTCTTTGGTAATATCCTCCCATAATATCTCCTAAAACATAACATGCTCCTCCTGAAAATGATCCCACAAACTCATAAACATATGGTGGTAATCCTTCATCTTCAATTGTGACTTTATTGAGGTCTTGAATAGCATTAACTATTCTAAGTTTTCCATTTGGTTTTGCCACACAAAATACTGGGCTGCCATAGCTTGATTTTGATTTTTCATAGAGTCCTATACATATTTGCTTTCTGACTAGCTCAATAAAATGAGGTAAAATTGATTCTGTTATTGGTATTGGTTTCTTTTGCCATGATTCATTTGAAACAGCTGGTATTTTATATGGTTTGCCATAAGAAATTTTAAGTATGCCTCTTTCTTATCCCCAAAATGCTATAGCCTTTTCCCTTAGTAATATAAAATTTTTAAATAAATTTGTTTCTTCTTCAGATAACCATCCAGATGGTCCAAAGTTTATCATTGAAATTCTTTGTTCTGTAACTTTTAATGTTTCAATAAATAGAGGTGGGTTAGGTGATAAAGGTGTTTCATATGGATCTTTTGATAATTCAGGTATTTCCAAAGGTGGATTCAGATCTTGAGGCATAGCTTCAGTGACTGGTCGAACCTTTTTGAGTACTGATTTATATTTTGCTGCATTGGATTGAGCTTCCATTGTTCTTTTTTTTAACCAAATTTTTGCTGAAAATGGAACAGTCTCTTCAGTATCTTCTTTTACTTTTGTTCATAATGAGTTTTGAGCTGTAGTTTTAAGTTGTACAAGGCCTTTACCTCTAGGTGGAAAAAAACCAGTATATTAGGTATAAAAAATCCTGCATTTTAGGGTCGTACAAGAACATTTGAAAAACCTTGTCCAGAATTACATAAGGGAGAAGTTTACTGTCTTACTGAGGACAAAATGGATCAATATTGAGGGTTTTACTTTGGTTAAATATTCCTCATTATTTGCACGTTTAAGTCTTCATTATTCTGTTGTTCACTTTTGTTACTTGTATTGACATCTTCACTTTTTTTTAGTTTTCATTCTTCCTTGAGTTTCATTGCAAGTTCAGCCCTCTGATGTGCTACCCCTCTAGTTTCAAGTCATACAAAAAGTAATTTTAGCCTTCAGATTGCTACCCTGTAATTTAAATTCATACAAAGGCTACTTTTAGCCTTCAGGTTGCTCCCCCATAGTTTTAAGTCATACAAGGACTAATTATAGCCTTCAGGTTGCTACCCTGTAGTTTAAAGTCATACAAGGACTAATTTAGCCTTCAGGTTGCTACCCAGTGGTTCAAAGTCATACAAGGACTAATTTTAGCCTTCAGGTTGCTACCCTTTAGTTTAAAGTAATAGAAGGACTAATTTTTTGCTGTCTTTATTCCATCTGTTCTTTTATCCTTTATGTTAATCAATACTTCTTATTTTATTTATTTTTAGTATTTTTTTGCTAAATTTGTTTTTTATTTATGTTGTGAAAAAAAATTTTCACTTTAAAAAAAACTTTTCTTTTTATGTGGAGAAAGTTTTTTTTATGTTGGAATTTCTTTTAAGCAGTGATTAAATTAATGAGTTATGTTCAATGAGGTCTTGATTTGAGGAATGATGTTATATATTTAAATGATGCAGTGTCACAACCATGGAAATCCACCCTCTTTGACCTAATTATGGGATATCCATGCCATATGCAATATATCGCAATTTGGCCATATCCATAATCATTGGCCAAATTGGCCATTGTCATGTTTTATGGCCTTAATGCTCATTTTATGATCTGGGGCCAACCAGGCCCCTTAACCATCATAAAGCCACTCTAGGCTAACTCTTTGCTTTTGAGCATCTTGGGTATTTTCCATAAAACAGGAAAAATAAAGCCCAAAAGCCTGTATTTGGCTTTTTAAGCTTTAAATAAAGTTCGCGCACTTTGATGCAGTTTGCGCACTTTGACACATTTTGCGCACTTTTGCACATTTGGCTGTATTAAGCCACTTAGGTCATATTTCTCATGTATTATGTGAAATATGCCCGAAATGCCATATCAGGCCTTTTGGGGCTTAACTGCCAGATTTGTGCATTTTGCCACTTTGATTCAAATACAGTTTTAAAGCTGTATTAGCTATATTTAGCCAAAAAACCCAAAATGGCCAAATCACTTGAAGATACTTTCTCACCTCTGAAGCCTTACAAAACCCAAATCTTATTCATATCCTCCTGACATCACCTCAAAAGACCTTTGGCCCATTTCAACCTTCAACAACCAAAAGTGCCATATTTGGTGTTCTACACCATTATGCATCTTTTTTCAGCATAAATGAAATGGCAGAAATTTCAAATGGTTATTTCAACTTTTCAACAGGTCATCGAGGCACACCTTCCAGAGGAATCAGCAAGGCTCAAGGGAAAGTGTCATAATCTCAAATACCAATGATGACATCAAGCAATCAATGGTTATTCTCACTCACAGTATTCCTCCAAGGGAATACTGGCCATTCATTCTCAAGGGACATTAAAGAGGCAGTTCCAAAACAATGTTTCAAGGGACAATGCTCCACCAATACACCTTGGCAACCCAATTCATTCAGTACAGTCTTAATTCATCAAGACCTGTATTTTCCATTCATACACCATGGGAAGATCATTCAACCCAGTTCATTTCCCAATCTGGCAAGTTATACACTTCATCAAGCTGTCAATACAGCTTCAAGGATTCAATACAGACCAGCTGTCAGCCTGAAGGAGTCAAGATCTCAGCTTTTCACATATACAAGCCTCCTTTGACCCTGGGGGTTTTTCCCCCAGTCAATGCATATATCTTGATTTTATTTTATCTTTATTTATCTGACCAATTTTGTTAATTGAATACTGATATTATCTAGTAAGTCATTTAGCACCTTTTCTCTTTTCTTTCTTTGCCTGTCAATGGATATTTGGTGGTCATATCCTTACTAATTCCATTGTTCATTTTGGCAGGTTGAAACAGTGATTAAGGACTCACTTGGTTGGCTCTTTGGACATTTGGCTTCTTGTTTCTCTTATTGCATCTCATCTTTGTACTTGCATTCTTCTTACAGAAATTCAATTCTTTTTTTTATTTTCTTTCTTCTTTTGGAGACTTCCAAGTGAGTTCCCTTATTGCTTAGTGCCAGGCCACTCTTGATTTTCTGTCCAAGAGCCCATGTGACATTATATTAATTAACTCATAATTTCTTTTCAATATTTTCATTCTTTCTTTATAATTTCAGTCACTCATTTCATTGAAATTATGACTCTTTAATGCTTGTGAACCTTATGATTCATTGTCACCTCTCAATTTTCTCTCATACATTCTTCATTCTGAAAATTGAAAGCTGACCCCAATTTTATTTTTTGTTTCTGTTTTTGGAAATCTTATCTCAAATCATCATTTTTAATTCATTCATAATTAAAGCGTCATCTTAAATTTTCATTTGATTTTGAAATTTTTCATCAAGTTATTCAGACGCATTATTCACATCAAGATTCCTATTTGATTCATTCTTCAAGAATTTTGATTTTTAAAGAAGAACTCACTTGAGTTTGATTTGATTGCTTCATTTGACATGAATTGATATTGACCTCAATAAAAATGATTGACCTGAGGATTTCATTAATTTTGCTGATTTTTCACATCAAGAATTTTCACATAAATTGATTTTGCCTCAAGAATTCATTTGATTGATTGATTGATTTTGCAAGATTTTGATTTTTTGATTGAGTTGACTTATTTTATTCATTGACTTCAAGTTTTCATTTGACATTTAATTTATTGATTTCCCTGAAGATCTCATTTTGATTTCTTGATTTTTCTTCAAAAATATTGATTTTGACCTTTGAATTCAAGCTTTATTTCCAATTGCCTCAATTTTTCATTTTCCAATCTTTATTCTTGTTCATTTTATTTCATTTTTTATCCTGAAAACATGCCTAACCAAGACTCACCTCCTGAAAGGCAGACAAGCTCGCAGGCCAGAATTCAAGCTGTTCTCACTCCAACTCCAAGGGCTCCTCTTGATGGCAGCCAAGCAGTTTCTCAACTGAGGGCCAAATTGGACAGAGGACCCATTTTGGAAGGAGCAGCACCATCCATCCAGGAAGGAAGAGGGCCAAGAAGATCAAGTTCATTTTCAGGAGTAGTTGGCGGATTTTCAGGAACATCAAGGACCATTTTCAGAGGTCCTGGGGAAGATGGTGCAGAGGAGGAGGAGAATTATGTGAAAGAGGAAGGGTCTGATGGTACTGAAGGTGTTCCTGCTCCTGTGGGGCATCCCAAGGTACTGAAGGGCCAACTCTAGCCCAGTCTAATCAGCCTGTCTCTCATCAGTCTGAACCATCTTTATTAGCCATTATGCATCAAATGACTCAGATTATGGCCAATCTTCAAGCAGTGTTATACTCTGAGGAATCAAGTCCACCAGCCTTCAAGACTGCATCTATGAAGGCACCAGAATGCTTTGATGGGACTCAACCCTTCAATGTTGGAAGTTTTATTCAGTCTTCTCAACTGATTTTTCATAATGATCCAGCAAATTTCTCTCAAGACAGGAAGAAAGTTCTCTATGCCACTTCATTTCTCATTGGCAGGGCTGCGAAATCGATTGAGCCTTATCTTTCCAACCTCACTAATCAAGACTCAAATTACCTTCTAAATTATTGGAACTTATTTGAATCTCAACTATTTACCTTATTTGGGGACCCAAATGAAGTTAGAAAAGCTGAAACAAAGTTGGATTCCCTAAGAATGAAAGGAGGTGGCCATGTTTATTTATACATAGCCAATTTCAGAAGTTTAGTTTCAAGAATTGGATATTGGGGTGAAAGGGCTCTTATTATTCATTTCAGGAAGGGATTTCCATCCAGGATTTTGGATCAATTGGCCTCCCATCATTCAAGAATTGACTCTCTTCAAGACTTAATGGACATTACCCTGGAGCTTGATACCAGGTACCATGAGAGGCTAAATGAGAAGAGTAATCATCAAGAGAAGAAGCCAGAAGCCTCAAAGTCAAATTCTTCTCATCCTCAAAGTTCTTCAAGCTCAAGTCAAAATAAGAAGAAGAATTTTCAAAAGAGGGACAACCCACATTCATCTTTATTAAATAAAGATTTCAAGTTGATGAATTCTGAAAAAGAAAAAAGAATCAAGGAGGGTTTATGTACCTATTGTGATGGGAAGCATACTCTTGATTCCTGTTTCAAAAAGCCTCAAAAAAAATTAACCCAACCATCAGGCAAATTTCCCAGCCAGTGAAAAGCCTGAGTGAATATCATCTTGTGTTCAATGGTCTTCACTGTTTTCCATCCTGAGCACAATTGTGCATTCTGAATACTGGTGTCAAAAATTCTCTTAAATTCTATCTTTTCTCTTCTCTCTCTGATATGTTTTACAGTATTCTCATTGATTATGGTGCTACCAACTCATTTATTGCAAAGCAGTTTGTTCACAAGTATTCTTTGACCATGTCAGGACTCCCAGAGAAGATTCCCCTTATTCTTATTGACTCCTCAGATTCTCCTTCTTTATTTGTGACTCACCATACTAAATATATGGTTGAGCTCCCTTCCTTCCCAAGCTTTGAATGGGACTTTTTAGTAATTGATACTCCCAAGGGAGAAGACCTCATATTGGGCTTTGACTTTCTCAATCATTTTGATCCATCTATTGATTGGAGGCAAGGGCTGATCATAAGGACTATCATGATCCTTACATTTCCATCTTCTGTCCATATTCCTTCCCTTAATTCCCAACAGTCATTAAAATCATCTAGAGATGAAGTCTTTAAATAGGTTAAAGATGTTGGAGAAGATAATTCTCTATCTTCACTTCATCTCTTCTTTGGGAATACGGACCTTCCCCCTTCATCTTATCATGACTCCCTGGAGGATTTGTGGGATGAAGAGGAAGAGCAAAAGGAAATAGAAGCCGTGATTAAGGCTGTTCCTTCTGTTTATCACAAGTAATTGGATGTATTTTCCAGGGTGAAAGAAGAGAAACTTCCTTCAAATCACACCTGTGAGCATCATATTGAGCTGGAGGGGTCTCTACCTCCAGTTTGGGTGATATACTCTTTATCAAACCAAGAGTCAGATACACTCAGGCCTTACATTTCAGAGAATGTAGAGAAAGGTTTCATCCAGCCAAGCTCCTCTCCAACAGGAGCACCTGTCCTCTTTGTCAAAAAGAAAGATGGTGGCCTCCATTTGTGTGTTGATTACCACAAACTCAATGCTGTTACTAGGAAGAACAAATATCCTGTTCCTCCTATGAATCAGCTTCCTACTGTTTTCAATGGTTCTTCTATCTCCTCCAAGATTTATTTGCGTGGTGCATATAAGCTGCTCAGAATCAAGGAAGGTGATGAACATTTGACATGTTTTAGAGCTAAATATGGCAGCTATGAGTATTTTTTTATTCCATTTTGGCTCACCAATGCTCCTGCCTATTTTCAAAACCCTGTCAATGTTTTTTTTATGATCTTCTTGATATTTATGCTGGGGTTTATTTGGATGACATTATGGTCTTTGCCAAATCTGAAGAAGAGTATGTCCCTCATGTGTCCACTGTTCTCTCCAGACTCAGAGCCAACAACGTATTTGCTAAGGCCTCCAAGTGCCTATCTCATGTTTCTAGTTTAGAGTACTGAGGTTATGTTTTTCTGTCTGAAGGACTCAAGATGGACCAAGAAAAACTCCAGCAAATTCTCAATTGGCCACCTCCAAGAAACCTCAAGGCGCTTCAATCATTCCTTGGCTTTGCCAATTTTTACTGCCGTTTCATCAAGAATTATTTACAGAGGATTAGTTCACTCACAAGTTTCCTCAAGAAAGATTCCCATTTTCCCCTCAATGAGGAAGCTCTCAAACAGTTTTATCAATTCAAAGAGGCATTCACCATTGCTCCAATCCTTCTCTACCCCCCATTGTAGAGACCAATGCATCAGATTATGCCTTGGGTGCTGTACTGAGTCAGGTCTCTGATTCAAGAAAACATCCCATTGCATTTTACAGCCACAAGCTTCTCCCAGCTGAGCTCAATTATGAGATTCATGAAAAGGAACTCCTTGGCATAGTCTGGGCTCTCAAGCGCTGGAGAGCTTTTCTCTCTTCACTTTCTTCCTCTTTGGAAGTACTCACCGATCATTCCTCACTTCTATATTTTGTGTCATCAAAGATTCTCACTCTCCAACAATCCCGCTGGACTGAATTTCTCTCTGAGTTCCACTTTTCAATCACCTACCACCCTGGACGCTTGGCTACCCTTCCAGATGAATTGTCACATTGGGACAATGTTTACCCAGAGAGGGGGGAAGATTTCATGAGCAAGAATCCAATGAATTATCAAAAAATAATCAAGCAAGATGAAATTCAAGCCTCAAAATTCTTTGCAGTCAACGTGGAAGCATTTTCAAATCTGATTGAATCAATTCAGAAGGCATTATGGCAAGATTATAAATAGATAGGTATTCTTCAAAAGTTGGGTAAAGATAACTCTGTCCAAGATTATTCTCCTGATTCCTCTTCCCAACTTCTCCTGTTCAAAGATTGGGTGGTGGTCCCAAATGACCCCACAATTCAACTCAGCATACTTCAAAAGAGGCATGACTCTCCTCTGGCTGGACACCCTGGCCAAGAGAAGACTCTCAAGATTTTCAAGCAGGATTTTCACTGGTCTGGCATCACTCAATTTCTAAAGGATTATGTATCATCCTGTCAATAGTGCTCAAGAAACAAAACTTTTAATCACAAGAAGTTTGGACTCCTCAAACCTCTTCCAATTCCAAATGGTCCTTGGATTTGTCTTTCAATGGATTTCATCACTCAATTGCCACTGTCCAATTCCTTTGACTCAATCCTTGTCATAGTGGACAGATTCTCAAAAATGGCCATTTTTATTCCAACAATGTCTTCAATAACTTCCTTAGATTTGGCCCATTTATTCATCAAGAATATTTTCTCAAAGCATGGCCTTCCTTCAAGCATTGTAAATGATAGAGGTTCTCTTTTTGTTTCTTCATTTTGGACCAATCTTTGTCAGCAGCTCAAGATTTCAAGAGATCTGTAAGCTTCTTATCATCCAGAAACATATGGACAGACAGACAGGGTGAATCAGATACTAGAAAAGGACCTTTGGATGTATGTCAGTTATCATCAAGATGATTGGAACACCTAGCTTCCACTGGATGCATTTGGCTACAATAACTCTGAACACTCTTCAACAAAACAATCACCATTTTTCACTGTTTATGGAAGAGATACAAATTTTGACTCAGCTCACATTACTCAAGATACACCTTCTGGAAAGTTATCAAAAAAAACCAATCAGTACAGAAAGATGTCAAGAGAGAACTTGAAGTTTCCATAAACAGGTTTAGAGGTATGCAGATAAAAGTATAGCAAGTCCAGCTTTTTTCAATCCTGGTTACATGGTATGGCTTCCTCCAAGAACATAAAATCAACTAGACCCACCAAAAACTGTCTGAAAGATGGCTGGGTCCTTTTCCAATCTTGAAAAAGTTCAGCACTCATGCCTACCACCTCAAGCTCGCATCTCAATGGAAGTCCATCCACCCAGTATTCCATATTTCACTCTTAGAACCAATCAAGACATCAACAATCCTAAATAGGCATCGAGAGCCTCCTCCTCCAATCATCATTGAAGAAGAAGAGGAATGCGAAGTCTCTCAAATACTGGACTCAAATCTTAAGGGAGGAAAATTATGGTATTTGGTGGAATGGAAAGGCTTCAGTCAAGACTAATAAAGATCCACTTGGGAACCAACTGAAAACCTCAAGAATTGTCCTGAATTGGTTAAGGATTTTCATTCTTTATATCCTGACAAGCCAGGACCCAATTCTTCAAGAGCTTGACTTTTATGGTGCTTGGTGGGGAGAGGAATTACCAAAAGTAAGTCTCACTCCTGGTATGTACCTTTAGGGTTATTCTACCTTTTCTTGTTGTAAGCATCACCCTGGCCCCTCTGTGAGCACTTTTCAATTTTTGGAAACAGATCTTTGGCCTGGATTTCAACATCAATCCAAAAAGTTATGGCCATATTAACTTGGGCAAATGGACCATTACCTTTATTAATTTCTTTCCAAGTCTTTCCAATTACAAGTCATTCCTTCAACAATTTGATTTTCTTGTTATGGCCCTGACAGGAGTGGTAATTAGCAAAGGTAAGTTCCTCTCCTGGTGTTCACTTCCCTGAGGGGTCTACAATAATTTGAAGAATCACCTTGGCCACTTTGTGAGCACCTGGCATCAAATTTCTCTTTCCAGGTCCTTGGCCAATTTCAAAATCAATTACCAACCTGTGTGATGAATATTGGAACCTCCTCAAGATTCATTTCTCTTTTATTTTTTCTTTTCTTATTTTCATCTTAATTCTTTTATTTTCATTTTTATTTTTATTTTCATCTTGAATTTTCTCTTATAATGTCAAATTTCACATCAAGATTATCATTCATTTCATTCATCATCAAATCTTGAAGCCCATGTCTAAAGAAGATCAAGCAAGTCCCACATCATATGCCAACATTGTAATATCAGTATCAAAATTAATTTTTCTGAAAGGGACTCCTCATTCTCCCTCTCTCAAAACCCTTTCCAATAACCTCAACAGGCTTCAACTTGTATTGGTGCTCAGGAGCTCACCATTTAAAGTTGGGGGGTTCTGTCACAACCATGAACATCCACCCTCTTGGACCTCATTATGGCATATCCATGCCATATACAATATATGGAGATTTGGCCATATACATAATCATTGGCCAAATTGGCCATTGTCATGTTTTATGGCCTTAATGGTCATTTTATTATCTGGGGACAACCTGGGGCCTTCACCATCATCAACCCATTTTAGGCTGTCTCTTGGGTTTTGGGAATCTTGGGTATTTTCCACATAACAGGGAAAATACAGCCCAAAAGCCTGTATTTGACTCTTTGATCTTTAAATATAGTTTGCCCACTTTGACACATTTTGTGCACTTTGACGCACTTGGCTGTATTAAGCCATTTAGGCCATATTTATCATGTATTATGTGAAATATGCCCGAAAGCCCATATCAGGCCTTTTGGGGCTTAACTTCCATATTTGCGCATTTTGTGCACTTTTGCGCATTTTTGCGCACTTTGATGCAAATACAGTTTTAAATCTGTATTAGCTGTATTTAGCCAAAACACTCAAAGATACTTTCTCACCTTTGAAGCCTTCCAAAACCCAAATTTCATCCATACCCTCCTGACCTCACCTCAAAAGACCTTTGGCCCATTTCAACCTTTAACAACCAAAAGTGCCATATATGGTGTTATACACCATTATGCATCTTTTTTCAGAAGCAATCCAATGGTGGAAATCTCAAATGGTTATTTCATCTTTTCAACAGGTCATCAAGGCACACCTTCCAGAGGATTCATCAAGGCTCAAGGGCAATTGTCATAATCTCAAATACCAATGATGCACATCAAGCAATCAATGGTTATTCTCACTCACGGTATTCCTACAAGGGAATACTGGCTGTTCATTCTCATGCAATATTCAAGAGGCAGTTCCAAAACAATGTGTCAAGGGAAAATGCTCCACGAATCCACCTTGGCAACCAAATTCATTCAGTACAGTCTTAATTAATCAAGACCTGTATTTTCCATTCATACACCATGGGAAGATCATTCAACCCAGTTCATTTCCCAATCTGGCAAGTTATACACTTCATCAATCTGTCAATACAGTTTCAAGGATTCAATACAGACCAGCTGTCAGCCTGAAGGAGTCAAGCTCTCAGCTTTTCACATATACCAGCCACCTTTGACCCTGGGGGGTTTTTCCCCCAGTTAATTAATATATCTTGATTTTTTTTATCTTTATTTATCTGACCAATTTTGTTAATTGAATACTGATATTATCTAGTAAGTCATTTAGCACCTTTTCTCTTTTCTTTCTTTGCCTGTCAACGGATATTTGGTGGTCATATCCTTACTAATTCCATTGTTCATTTTGGCAGGTTGTAACAGTAATTAAGGGCTTACTTAATTGGCTCTTTGGCCATTTGGCTTCTCAATTCTCTCAATGCATCTCATCTTTGTACTTGCATTCTTCTCAGAGAAATTCAATTATTATTTTTATTTTCTTTATTCTTTTGAAGACTTCCAAGTGGGCTCCCTGATTGGTGAGTCCCAGGCCACTCTTGTTTTTCTGTCCAAGAGCCCCTGTGACATTTATTGGTTAGTGATTCCCAGTTTCTTTCAACTTTCATCAAATACAAAATGGGAACAATTCCCCCCTCTGGAAGTAATTCTTCTGGAGGACCTTCCAGTTTTGGTAATAGGGTAACCATGCTGGGTAGCATATTTGAGGTCTTGAGCAAGCTTGGTGATTCAGCTTGTATCGCTGTGTTCCTGAGTTCTGACAAACCTGACTTGTGTTTCAAACCTTGTTGTGATTGAGGCTGTTCAACCTTGATTGTGATTTCAGAAGTACAGACCCAGTTTCTGGATGGATGCTCACCTGTGAAAGATTTGTAAAACCCAAACTGTTGGGGCTGTAAGTCATTATCCAGAGAATGGTTGTTTTTGTAATTCTTCTCTTTGTTTTTTTTAGTTTTGTGCCAGTTATATCTGTTATCAAGTTTCTCCTGCATAATTCCACTAAGAACATTATATTAAATTTGCCTTATCTTCTTTTTTTTATATTAATTGAAAAACATTTGTTTATTTTCTCTTTTTTTTAACTAGGAATTTGACTTTTCTGATGAGGATATACATGTATCCTAAATGATGTGTTGCTAATGGTGGCTTTATTCTTTGTATTGGTAATGGTAATTAATTATTTTTTTTTTGTTTGGCTTTTGATATGCAACTTAGTGGTTTGAATTTGACGCCATCATTTTGTAGGGTTTTTCACTTGCAGATCTCAAATGATCTACCTTTTCCTAATCTTGGCAGTTGATTCTTGATGCTGATTTTTAAGATATAAGGAGAATGTTTTCTCAATGATTTTTATTATAATTCTTTTCCAACCTTCTGTTTAAATTTTAATTCCTAAGTGTCGGTTACTAATGGATCCTTCATATTCATTATTCTTTGATAATAATGCTGCTACCATGATTGATGATTGGATTGAAAAGAATTTTCCTGTAGCTCCACTTCCTCCTTCACCTCCTGCTCTTTCATTTACTACTCCTCTTGGTACTCCTCCAGATTGGCGAAGTCCATATTTCCAATTCCCTCCTCCTTTGATTCCACAAGATGATGATGTATCTTCTGCAGAGATTATTGAACAAAAGTCTTCTCCTTCTCTCAAATCTTTATATGATGATGATGCATTTGTTTTCCTTGAGAAACAGTTTTCTCCTTCATTAGTTTCTAGTATTGATTACTCTGTCATGTTGAGAAGTTCTGATAGCTTCTCTAAATCCACTTTACATATGTTGAATGGATCTGATTCTTCTTTAAATTATCTTGGTCAATATTCACTTGAAACATTTAATTTTAACATAGAAAATAATTTAAATCCACCAGATGCTTCTTTTAACCTTCCTGTAGCTTTTACTTCTTCTCCAGATGCTAAATTGGCTTCTCCACCATTATTTTTACCTTCATCACCTACATTTTTGTTGAATCCTGAACTCAAATCATCATCCTTTCCTGGAAGGATTATAAAGGCAGAAACCAGATCTGATGAAATTCATGAATCAGGCTTAACTATTATTATTGATCAACCTGAATTAGCTCCATCCATATCTAATAAGGCTTGCTGCTACTCTCCATCCCACCTCAATCTCTAAAAAAACAAAACAAAAAATCCTTCAAGAAGAAATATTCTCTATGCCAGCAAACACCAATTTGCTATAAATAGATAAAAGTTAAATGTCAGTTTTTCTCTTTTTTTTTTGTTAATTTTATTTAGCAATTATTAATTTGGATTTTCTTTTTGATAAGAATTTGACCCCCTTTTTGGTTAGCTGAAGCTTTCAAAGATCCTCATCTATGTTAGTTGAATAAAAAAGCTGTCTCTTTTTTCTAATTTTAATAATAATTAAGTTGTTTTTTTTAAGACTAGACTAGGCTATACGTGTTTTTTTATTAAATTTTATGTTTGATATTAGTTTTGATAAAATGTTTCCATTGGAGTTAAATGATATGATTTTTTTGATAAATAAATGATGAATTTGTTCAACTTTTTTTCAAGTAATATAGGAATTAAAAAAACAATAATATCAATATTGGTATAAATGATGATGAGTTAGTTTTTTCTTTCAAATAATGATAATATAAGTGTATATTATTTCTTTATATTGACTTAAAGATGGTAAGATTTGCTTGATAATTAATTTAAATGGAAATTTTATTGCCAATTAATTCTGGTATAGATTTTTTTTTCAAAAAGAAATCAATGGGGCCACACTTCCCCAAACTTGTGCCATTTTTATTTCAATTTGAGGTGGCATAATAACAGATAATTGCCCTTGTTTTGATGTATACATTTTGAAATTGAATTGAGATACTTGTACATTGAGAATAAAACTTTTGAAGACTTCTTAATTTGTAATATTGTCTTGAATACTGATACATAGCCTGAGTTTTTTTATTTTCTTTTATTTGTTATGATGTGAAATTTAAATTCATAACATGAGTGGATTTTTTTATTTAATTTTATTAATATTTGTCTGAATTACTTTTATGATCTTTTTCTTGAGTCTTGGTATGAATCTTCTTTTTTGTCTCTAATTTTTCTAACAAATAAGTCTTCCCAAATCAATTTCCAATCATCCTTATTGATATTATAATTATGCGTTTTGATACTAATAATTCCAGGTATAAACACCTCTTACCACAAAACATCCCAATTGGCCTTTTCAATTACATAATTTCCACACTTTCATAAGATTCTTCCTTCTGGTATGTCCAGTAAATCCAGAAACAGTCCTCTTGAGGCTTCCACATCCCCAAAATATTTTTTTCTTCTCCATTCTGCATCTGTTAATGTATCCTCTTGCCAATATATGTTTCCTAAATTTCCCTTGATACCATCATATGTAAGTAATTCTAGAAATTCCAGTCTTGAAAGAGAGAATCCTGGAAGCTCTTGCCGATCTTTAGATTTCTCAATTTGTTGATGCAGTTCTGGAAAATTGAACAATTCATCACATTCTGAGTATGGAATCCATATCTGAAATGAATGCTCTCCTTCATCAACAAATGGTTTTCCCCCATAATTGACTTCTTCTATACTTCCTAAAATTTTGCAATTTATGTCTGTCCATCCTTCTTCATTCCAACCAAGATTCCATTCCAATTTATTTTTATGTGTAAGTTTGGAATCCATGATTGTCTCGATCCTTTCTGAGTTTTGAGATAAAAGACTAATTCCTCTTTGATAAGGCAGGAAGGCACTGCCTTTGAGTGATAAGGGTATTGAATAGAGTTTGAGTAAATAGAAGTTCCTCTTTGATGACACAGGAGGTCACTTCCCAGATACTAATCCAGATATCAAAATAATTCCCTTTTTTTAGGTTATTTGTTTTATTATTTTGCTATTTTTTATGGTTTTTTCTTATAGTTGGCAATTGAAATTGGATTAATTCAGTTATTATTGAGAACTATTCAACCTTCTGTTGTGAATTACTGAAAGAAATATTTCCTTAAATATTTCTCCGAATATCTCATTGTTTTGTTCTCTTTGGGTATTTCCTTTCCATTCTAAAACAAAACCTTTAACTTCATGAAGAAACATGTGCCCAAAATCACATCAGCAAAGAGTTCCTCCCAAGAGTCCCAAACCATCTATATTCAAATCTTCTTGAGCCCATAACATTTTGTGATACAGTCCTTCTATTGTCATTTGATAATATCCAAGAGTCTTCTTCCAGTAATTATTCCATAAGTTTCTTTTGATTTCAATAGTATTTGGTAATTACTAAAAATCAACATTTGTAAGATTGGATTCAGGTATTTCTCAATAATATTTGGTTAGAATTATTTTTGAGTCTAGCTCATAATCATTCAATTCTTTAAATGTTCCCGTTGGAAGTTTTACATAGTCTTCCTCTCCTTCATATTCTGGTATGTCTTCCTGTATGCCATTTTGACTGTGGGAGTCATTTTTTCAATCCAGATGTAATTCCTGGATTTTTATTAAGCAAATCAGTTGATCTTGAAAAGCAGAATATTTGATCATAGGCATCATTAAATTCCTCTATAATGCTAAGTCCAGCTAGCCTTTGTGTATCTTCTGATAACTCTCCTTCTTCTAGGTCTTCAAATATTCTTCCTTGCTTGTATTTATCTTCCAAATCCCCATTATTTCCTTGATATAAATTCAAGTCTTTGTTTGATTCTACCAATTTTCCTTCTGCCACTATTTCCATTCTTTTTTATTCCTTTTTTTAATATCTCTATCCCAAACTTGATTCATTTTGTCCTCAGTAATTATGGCACTTTCATTTTTGAGTTCTTCAAGTTTTATTTTTTCCAATAGATTGCTTATGTTGACTTTTGGTTCTTCACTTAGTGAATTTTTGTCAGTATCACTAATGTACCTTGTTTCCCTCTGAAAAAATTGGGATGATCTTCTGAAATTCCTGAGGAATTTTGCTTCAGGTGGCTTCAGATCCATTTTGAATTGTTTCTGTGGGCTTTCTAATTTATTTTCTTTATTCATACAGCTTAGCTCAAGTGCTAGCCATTTCTCTGGGTCTTCTATGGCCATGTCCGAATTTCTTCTCATCTTCTTCAATTCATCTCTTATTTTTACTATTGTTTCACTATCTTCTACCTCCAGTTAATCTTCTGTCTCCTTTCCTTTAGATTTTCTATCAGTTGGAGGGAGAATACTTTCTTTTTATGAATATAATATGCTAGTATTTTCTTCAGCTATTATCTGGTTGAAACTTCAAATACTAAGAAGTCCAGGCAGGTTTTCTCTTCATTACCAGCAGTGACTTCAAGATTTTTAATTTTACCAATTGGTTTCAAAGAGTTATCTGTTGATGTTAATGTGTAAGAGGTGATATTCAGATCTGGTTTCAGGGCTATTTACTGAGCTCTAAAATTGAAGTCATTGTATGAATCAAATATAGCTGACAAGGGTATTTTGTTTGGTCCAAGAAATATTGTCTTCACTCTTGTTGAAGATTGACTTTCTGTTTCCTTTGTTTCTTTTCTTTTGAATCATTCTGCTCCATGTATTGACCATTTTCCAATCTCTGAAGATGCACAAAGCTCCATTGCTTGTGGTGGAGAAATTTGCCAACCAATAGCTTGAGGATTACATATTGGTAAGCATAATGAAGGTCTATCTTTCTCTGGATAACTAGATATTTCACCTTCCTTGTGTAAATATTCCAATTTAACATTATTATCTGCTAAAAATGGTCTTCCAAGTATGGTGTGTACAGCTCCTTTTGCTATGAATAAATAAATTTATTTTTCTTCTCCTGTTATCATAGTAATTTTTGTGAATTCTGAGAGTCCAACCAAAGATGTTGCATGTCCAAAAATTCCTCTGCAATTCATATTGAGATTTCTACCTATAAGTAGGGCCTTAATTGCAATTCCCTCTGGTATTATATCAACTTCTGATCAAGTGTCTACCAATGATATTGTAGGATATTCTTCTCTTCCAATAAATACTTCCACAAATCCGAGTGGGCATGCATAATGTAATCTTGGGGTATCATATTCCTGTAGCTTCAATTGAAGTAGCCTTTCCTGAATATCTGCCCTTTTTACTGATGTTATCACCTCTTTTTCCTGGGTAGTTAAATTTTGTAATTTATCAATAAAAGTTGGTGAAATTGATAATATTTCTTCAGGAGTAAGATTTATCTTCTGTCCCAGTATTTTCTTCATCACATTTTCAATTATTAGATTTGGGTTATTGGCTATAGATTTTACCTTGTCTTTTGATACCATCTTTTGTGACTGTTGTCTTAATCCCTTGCTCTTCTTCTCCTTAGGAATGATTTCAATATTATTATTATCTACTTCCTTTCCTTGTGTTTCCTTGTATTGTGTTGGAATCGGAAGTCTTATTTATTCTTCCGCCTCATCTTCCTCATGATAGGCTCCTGGTATCTTCTTTTGAAAGGTTTGGGGGTTTCATTTTTATCCTCTTGCTGAGTTTGGCTTTGACTTTCCTGTCTTGAAGCCCTTTGCCTTGTCTGCCTAAGTCCAAAATTTAGTTGAAAATTTTCATTTGCTGGTGATATTTGAGGAGGTTTCCAGGTTCCCCATTCTTCTATTTGAGCTAGAGCGGCTGCCTCCTCACCTTTGCTTTCCTCAATTACTGTTATTTCTTGCTTCTTTGGGGGTGAATTTGATTGTTCCATCCTTTTCTTTGTTAAATCCTCCGGCTCTTTAGCAAAATTTCTAACTAATTCTTTTTCAGATTTAGGGCCTTCTGTGGGTACTCCTTGATAATTTGGATAAAGATATGATCCTCCACACTTCAAGACAATTCCTTTCTCCAAGTATTCTGTGAGGTGATTACATCTTATTGCAGAATGTCCTTCTTCTAGGCAGTAATAACCCTTCAATGGCTGTCTTGGAGCCATTTGAGCTGGAACATATGGTTGATAACCAGAGGATATGGGTGGTGAAGGATATCTTGGCCTGAATGGGTGTGAGTTTTGTATAGCTCTCTTATCTTGATTATTAATTGGTTGAGGTTTCTTGAAAGATTTAACTACTTCAAAAAGGTGTTTGGGCTGATTCAATACTTCCTTAACTGATTCATTCCCAGTATCCTTTGATTTCTTTTCTTGTGTCTGAGGATTTTTGATTGTTTTGTAAAGATCTTTCATTTGCTTTAAGACTTCTTCCTAGCTTCCCTCTTAAAACCTAGCTTTCTTCTCTTGTGACTTTGGCTATGAAAATTCCTTCTTTAAAATTAAAACTTGGGCTTCTAGATCTTGTTAAATATACAACTTTAAGATTTCCAATCTTGGAATGATATAACCCCCACCCAAAGCTTGCATCATGGCCTTATCTTTAATCATTTCTTTGTAAATAGATTCTTTAACACTTGAGGAAAGATTCACCAAATTTTTTTGATTGTGATTGATATCTCCTTGTAAATATTGATACCTTTTGAGATAATTAATAATGGATTCATATTCACCAATGAACTTTTTATAGTGGGTCATGTTTCTAATTCCTCCTTCTTGTTGAATCTTTGTAAATAATTGAGTAATTGAGCACAGCTTGTATCTTCTTTTAGGTGACACTGTTCCCCATCTCCTCTTCATATCCAATTTTATTTGCTCCCAATCGCCATTTTCATATCCAGGCATTTCTTCAATACGGTAGCTAATTTCTTAATCTTTAGTCCAAAAGGATATCTGTCCTGCTATATCCCTTCCAATTACTCCTTCAATTTCTGCTATATTTTCCACTCTTTCAATAAATCTTTCCACTTCCTTTCCATCAAAATATAAATTATAATCCTTTGGTCTTATCTTGACAATGGGTGTATTATTTTGCGGGATTTCTTGTTGCAATGGGCTTGCCGCCTGTGCATGAATATTCACCAGCTTGGGTAGATTATTTGGTATCTGTCAAGACAATGGAGTTGATGAGGCCCTGGGCCTTGAAAATGGTGATGGTGACCCTTCTTGTGTAAAAATCCTTGGCATGCTTGTAGTTTCTTCCATTGGGCTGTTTTCTGGGGTAAAACTTGACTCTTTCCTTTTTCCTTCTTTTTAAGGAGGTCAATTGGTTCTAGTTGCATTTCCAACATCCTTTGATGAAGTCTCTCTACATCAGAAATATCTTCTTGTCCTTGCATGGTCTCTTCATTTATAATTTCTTCTTTTGATTCAGCAGGATTGTGTGGTATCTTTGATCATGATGCTGAATCCATAATAAAATATCCTTTGTTAACTTTGAATTGCGCCGTTATTAATTTCTGAAAATAATCTTTAACTATCTTTTGATATTTCTTCTTGGTTCTGGGTGTACCAACTGGTATACTATAATCTATATGTGATTCTTCTCTAGGTGGTGTTTCTCCTCTTTTTGGATAATCATAGTGAAATGATTTTGTTGAAGAACTTGATGTTCATAATGATTTAGAATTTTGTGGTTTTTCTGATTCCAGATTGACTTGATAGGCACTTGAAATTCTTTATTGATAAAAGTCTTTTTATTATGGACTAAATTTGAATGTTTTTTTTATAATTGACAGATTATTGATGGAGGAAGGTAGTTAGCCACTGTTGGGACACCAGATTTGGGAACTCCTTTTGGTGTAGGATGAAATAAGGCAGTACCTTGAGGGGGAAATTATTGCTAAGTCTGTTTTGAATTTAAGAACTGTCCAATAGCCATGGTTGCTAAGGTGTATTAGCTGCCCCTCTAAATAATACTGGATATTCAGCCTACAGAGAATCACAAAATAAAATAAGATTTGTTGCTTTAACAGATAGAGAAGACTTATCAGAAGTCTCTAAATCAGACCTATCAAGAACACCACAATTAAAACTCTGATCTAAAATTTCTGATAAAATAAAAAATAAGATTTTTTATTTTAATAAAAGTGATGATAATATATATGTATATATATGTTTTGGCTTTCTGTTATTTTAATAAAGCTAATAAGAATATTTTTTTTTAATAAGAGATATTAGAATATACATTTTTTTTGGTTTTATGTTGATTATGATTATGTTTTTCTGATATGAGTACTAATAAAAAGACTACTGGATTTGATTCTTTTAGAATTTTTTTAATACTGAGTTTATATCAATAGTTCTTTTTTGTTAATAACATTAAGCTTTTGAGCAATGCTAATGAGCTGTTTACTATGGCTATACTAATGTTCTTCACTAATACTAAGCTACTGAGCTTTTTTGCTACTAAAACACTACTAATATTCTAGATATCCTGCTAGTTCAAGGAATGGGGGTGATCCTGGATAGTGGGAACTTGTTCCATGATGATCATGGGAAAAATTTGGGAGAGAGGACCTCTATTTATAGCTTTTGGGCCTCCATAGTGCTTCTCAAAACAGGCTTCTTAGAAAAATTTTTTAGTTGAGATGTTTTAGCTGGTGAGACGTGTAATTTTGATGTAGCAATGTGTTTTCTGTGAGAATTATTCTGGTGGAGCTTTTTCTTATCAAAATCATGTGATGTAACTGAGATAATTTAGCTGGTGAGATTTCCTTTTTTTCCTTTTTTGTTCTTTTTTTTGTTTCAAGTCATGTGAGGTCATTGAACTAATATTGCTGGTGATGTTTTCTTGAAGGTGGGGAAAGTATTTTTTGTTTCTATTAGTTACATATGTTCTGAGAGAGCTATTCTGGTGGTACTTTTCCTCTTCAAAATCTGTGATGTAATTGAGATCATTTGGCTGGTGAGATTTTCCTTTTTCCAAAAAAGTGGAGAAAATACAGCTCCTGAAAATTGAGATTTTTTCTAGTCATATGATACATATGAGAAAATTATTCTGGTGTTTCTGTTTCTTGTCAAAATCATGTGATGTCTTTGGAATAATTTAGCTGGTGCGGTTTTTCTTGGAAGTGGGGAAAGTGGGGAAAAGAATGATCTTTCTATTGAGTGCTTTGCCATTATATTTGAAAAAGGTGGGGAAATTGGTATTTTCAATTGTAATTGAATTTCTTCTGGTTGAAACTCTAATCTTCTTGATTATGCCCTAGGACGTCTTTAGAGTTTGATTTACCTTGTTCCAGAGTTCTGAGATTTGATTTCCACCTCCGGAGTTATTCCCTAATTCCTATTTCCATTGGCGGAGCCATTCCCACAATTTTATATTCATTTGCAGATCCATTCCCACAATTTTATTTCTATTTGCAGAGCCATTCCCGCAATTTCATTTCTATTTGCACAGCCATTCCTGCAATTTAATTTTTATTTGCAGATCCATCACCGCAATTTTATTTTCATTTGCGGAGCCATTCCCACAATTTTATTTCTATTTGCAGAGCCATTCCCTAATTCCTATTTTCTATTTGCAGAGCCATTCCCGCAATTTTCTTTCCATTTGCAGAGCTATTTCTGCAGTTTTATTTGCATTTCTGGAGCTATTCTGCAATTTTTTTTTAATTATTTGGTAAGCTTGAGGCTGGTATAATTGGTATGGAATACCACAGAGGAACATATTCCCAACATTCTCACATGTACTGCAGAGCTTTTGGAACCTGTCTTCTAGCCAACAAATTACCTTGGGTGGGTGGCCTATTTCTACAGAGATTCTCACACGCCTGAGGGAAAATGCCTGATGCCAATCTTGGTGGATTAGTAACAGCCTCAAATGCAATAGGGATGAATGTGTATGTGGATCACAGCTCACAACAAGCGCCCCCTTTGATCAAGTCAGACATTCCCCCTGGAATTTCAGTAGGTGTCAGTCCAAAAGAATTTCTGTGAAAAACCAAACTCATGTTTGGTGACCCACCACTGTACATACCTCACCCATGCACAGTGACATTTTCCTTTCCACTGCCACCATTTCCCAATAGGTCACTGTACGACAATTAATCTGTAGAAGATACACTTACTGTTTGCTGTCACACCTGCAAACATGGCTTCATGCCTCTGATATTCCACTGTAAAAGAACTTGCTACAACCCACCCAATTTTGGATATTTTAATGTGAACCTTGGTTCACCAATCCTTGTGTAATATGCGGCAGATCCAGAATTAATATTGGTGCACCCACATTCTTGCCACATTGCCTTGATATATGCCCCAAATTGGATATGAAAACTACAAGCTCAAGAGGCCCATCTTCCTAACAACCATGCACGTAACCACAGGCCATCCCCCTTTGAGCCCATTTCTGCCTCTCATATAAGTTTCCCACCTGCGCTTATTGGTCTTCATTCCCTTTAGCTAACCCTTACTGATCTTATAATTTCCCACTTTCTCCAAATAATTCATAATAGCCCTCATGTCAACCCCTTCACAACCACTTTGCACTGGGATTATTAATATTTGTATTGAGATCAATAGTGATATAACCTCAAAAATTGATAATTCCCAGTTAGATTCTTGGATTATCCTATGGCACACTCACAACAACATATTTGAATATCTCCCCAACAACCAGCATACTATTGGCTCTCTTCCTGGAACACTTTCCAACATTTTGATACCATTTCTTGGGGCACCACAAACGTTCATGCACTGTGGTCCTGGTGGGGCATGGATTGACAATTGCCAATCCAATCCTACTCAAATATTATTTTTTGAGGGAGTATTTATGACTGATACAGATGATCCTTCCTCAGCTCAGAAACCCCATTTAGTGTTGATGTTCTTCACATGGTATCTGAAAATTCTATTGATCATTGAAAGTTTTCAAAAAAAAGACTTCAAGCTTAAAAGGCCTCAATAATATGACTGTAATACTCATAGTCAATGTCAACTATTTACTCCTACATTTCCCGCTTCAACCTTGATGCCACCCTCATATCCTGCTCTCTTTTCATTGACTTCCAAGAAAAAACTGATACAATCACCCAGTGGATCAGACCTTCCCATGATTCAAACCCCCCTCCTCCCTCATCAAAAAACCGGACTAGCTTTTCTCTGGGATCAAGAAATCCCCAAAGGACAATATGCCTGGAACCTTTGGGCCATCTCACCCCCTGGATCCACTTTTAATGCCAGGAACATTATTACAAACAAGATCATCAGCTCATTCACATCCCTTTTGACCAATACCCCTCTTGGAGGACTGCTTGCAGATATGGGATTAGGTAAAGGCATTCAGGCCATTGCACTAATTGGTACCTCCAAGGAGCAGCTAATTACAAACCCCCAATGCTCCACTGCCACCATTATCATCTGCCTACCTTGCTCAATCACCAACTGGAAATCAGGAATATCCAAGCATTCTTAGGCTGGAGTGCTGCAAGCCAAAATCTACCATGGCTCAGCTTGTCACTCATCATCAAAGGCCAACATCTTAACATGTGATATCATCATCACTTCTTACAATACTATCACCCAAGAATTTAAACAAACCATTACCTTTACATCATGCATTTTTATAATTAATTGCAATTGTATAGTTTTGGATTAAGCACAGTGAGTGTCTGATCTTTTAAAAATTCAAATTATCTACTATATCCAATAACCCTACCCCCATCTTATAGATATATTTTCTCTCAATACACTGCCTCTCACCTTTCCCTCAATAGCCTCTTATCATCCCGCCAAATATGCTTAACAGGCACACCTATTCACAACACCATTAATGACCTTTTTGTAATAATATCATTCCTCACCCAACCCCAGAGCTCAGAACAAGATAACTGGTCACCATTCATCCTGAGTAGCATTTCCAAAGGTAGCAATGATATTTTGAATTTGGCATTGCAGAATTTCAGCTTGGGCCACACCAAAACCACACATCTCCAATTCCTCCCCACTATTAGCAATGACTATGAACTGCTCCCACTTGAGCCAACCATGCAGCAAGATTACTCCACATTATATGAAGAATTCCTATCATCCAAAAGCAAGGGACCAGGAGAATTTTTTAGAAATATTAATAAGCTGCAAATATTTTGTAACCATCATATAATGCTTAACAGTATGGCAGATCTGGATTTGGAAGACCATGAGAGCAAGAGTGCTCAGGAGAACTCCTTAACAATTACCCGAACTATTGTGGATGTGTAAAAATGCATGATGAGTAGTAAAATTGCACACCTCCTAAAAGGCTTACTGAAGAACAAACAATGGAATTGTGGTCCAACCAAATTGGTTTTTCACACCCAATGGACCCAATTTCTTGATTTGTGAGTTAATTCTAATATTCATCCATCACGAATTCAATCCATCTGACTGTTTTTTTATGGTAGAATTGGTATTGCACTTGCCCATCACTCTATCCTTTCAGAAAAAATCGATGGAACAATTACAGCAAGAGCGCAGGAGAAGGCCCTGGAGAACTTCTTCAATAATACTAAATGTGAAGTACTCATTGCATACATTGCCACAGCTGGAGCTGGCCTCAACATAACGTTCACTAATTTTGCATATTTAATGGTGAGGGGACCCCCAATTTTCGGACTCTGACATCCACCTTCCAGGAGCCCAATTGCAACCCAGCTATTGAGGCTCAGGATGTTGATTGACTCCATCATATTGGCCAACAACAAAGTGTGAAAGTCATTTGCTATATCACTCCTCATTCAGTTGAGGTCAACATGTGGAAGGTAACGCTAAAGCTTATCCTTTTCCCTGATTGCATTACTATTCTGAAATCTTTCTTTATTGGAATTCTGTATTCCAATCACCAATAGGTCCAAGAAAAGAAAAACTCATTAACTTTGTGAGCCTTCCTTATACTATCTAATTTGTGTTTGACAAAGCTGATAACTCCTTTTCACCCCATCACAGGTCCACAACTATGAACACCATAAGCTGGATCAAGTTTGTTCAATATTTCCTCAATGAAAATGAGCAATAGTGTATTTCTTATAAGGCAGAAAGTGATACATTCCAATTCATATTATTTAAATTATAACTTATTTAGCAAGTTGTTGCATATTGCAGAAATTATAATCAGATTACATTACACCTGCACAAATAATTTGCCAAATTTTAATGTGTGAATGTGCTACAAATTTATATTACTAAGTTATTTCAAAGAATCACCATTTGTGCTAAAAACTTGCATGTCAAGTATTTTGAGGGCAATAGTCTTCATCTTACTACAACTTTTGAGCCATTATTGATGAAATGCCTGAAAAGATAGGCCTTCTGGAATATCACCATCATCTGTCAATTTATCAATAGTTTTTTTACCCTTTTTTTAAATTCAATTACAAAATTCTATGTCTCTATCCATTTTCAATACCAATTCATTAAGTAAGGGTGAGTGCCAGTGTAATCCCACTCTGTGGTAAACTTGACGTCCATTTTGCACTACCTCCTCAGTATCTGAGCATACACAAGGGTCATTGAATTGTGATGCTAGAATCAGAAATTTAGCCATATCACACCATTTACAATGGCGCTCATAGGTCTGAACATCATCAATTAGATTATCATCAGACTTACTTCACAATTAAAAAAAGATACAGTAGCTAACCCTTTGACAAATCTTTGGAAGCTTTTGATTCTCCTTTTTTTTAACAAATACTCCACATACTTTTGAATAGACTTTCATTCTCCTTTCAAATAAGTGAAATATTGCTCCATTAATTCTGCCACAACCCCATAGTTATTATGATCCTTGTTCCAACATCAATGATGATACTTGGTGCTGACAAGTGCAAGACAGAAGGTAGGGTAAAACATCATATACATCAGCTTGCTGAACAGATTTTTCCATGAGCTCTCCAGTCCCCAGTTAATTGCTTTATTCCTAGCTTATGAAGCTCATTTTTGCAGTAGCTTTGGAAGCCCTGAGACTGCACCTGTGTTGATGGCTCATTGAAAAAATACTTGGGGACATATCCCAGATGACCGGCAACTGGAATCGCAATTGCAAACTCTTCTGTGCTGGGTGGTGCTGGTAGTGAGGAAAAATTCTTATCCTTCACTTTGAGTAGGGACAGGAAATGGGAATGTAGAGCCTATCTCATCCCATGGACATTTTCTGGAAGTTCCACTTTCAGCCATCTTTGTTGCTCCTTCTGGCTTGTACATTTCCCCACATGGTGAGCTTCGCGAGCCTGGTTCCTTTGCTGTCTGATCTCTGATTGCTCAAGCATACACTGGGCAAGGGGCATTTTAGGGTGGGTGAACTCACTATTTGTTTGAGTGCCCTCCTCATGCACCATGAATGAGTCCCTCCTTGGTTCATCATTTGTTTCACTGTTATTGGGAGACATGTTCTCATCCTCATCATCCACAATTTTTTCTCTTGATGAACTGGTATGAGCTGTTCTTGGTTTGGAGGCATATGGATGATGATGTTCAGTGACTTTTTCTTTATAGACCAGAGGAAAAGATGCATAAATTTCATCACCTGCATTACAAAACATCAGTTAACACATAAAAAAATTAAGAAAGACTTGTCACACTCATGATCTTCAATTTCCTCCTGAGATCAGACTGACTTGCCTTTAGGTTCCATATCTAATTCATGAAACAGACATATCAAATTGTGAAAACGTTTATATGCCAAAATCAAAATGAATTACTTTGATGAAGCTTCAATCCCGGATTTCCTTCCGACAGAACACTGCGAGTAACATTTTCCAATGGTCTTTTTTGTTGCCCCCATCAAACTGCTTTTTATGGCCCATATGAACCTGAGATGCTGATGAAATATTGATGGTTGGCTGTTTCTCTCACCCAAAGGCATCCTGGGACACAATTTGATTCCAACAAGGATTAAGGAGAAAGTCATGTGGAAGTTTTGATTGGGGATTAGGCTTCAATGAGGTTTCAGGTGTGCTTCCTGGCCCCTCAGACACATGCATTTGCGTATTAGAGGTATTTGAGGGAATTGGAGTGACAGAAATATTTGGGATTTGCCAAGTGCTTGAAGTTTGAGCCATCAGATTTTACACACAAATGTTGAGACCTGATACATTCATTGAGGATGAAATAGGGGTAGTGAGTGGAATGTTGGGACTCATTGGTGACTGTTTTTGAACATATTCTATGCTAGATTCACTATTGGAGTCATTAACAAAACCTGAACAAGACTTACATGGCTTGGAAGATGACATAAGGGCTAAGAAACTACAGTAATATTTTCAACTTGATAAAACTTCTCAGTATAATGATAAAATACAGTGATATGAGATGAAAGATTTTCACATTTATAATAGAGAAACTCTATTAATAGCTGGAACCAAGTATCTTGTGGAAGTCTAATAAGACTATTTTTAGGAGAATTCTCCCTGCCCACTCTTGAGCTCCTCCGCTTTTGTCGGAAACCACATTGCACAGCCTACCAGCATATAATGTGATATTTCCTTGATCTCAAAGGGGACCCATCATCAATAAGTAATCAGATTCAATAAACATTTCCCCCTCCCCATTTTCACATCGTGGGAATTATCCAAACTGCCAATATATGGATCAAATTTCTCCAGAATTCCATATCTGTATAAGGGTATATTCATGAAGGATTTACCCACAAAAGAGATATCACCTTTTCAAGAAAGGAAAGACAATCCAAATCACATTCCAACTGATTAAAAGCCTGCTGCAATCAAACCAAATACCAGAACTCTAGCTCCACCCCAAACCCTTATGTAATAGAGTTATATCGTTATGTCTGTAATAAGGTTTAAACCATGTACAATGGCATGCCAGCATACATGGTTTAGATGTTAATCCCCTCAGTTCAATGTTGAAACATCACTAATGGAACACCCCTCAAGAGTTAAACCCGCAGTATCACCATGTGTAAATAAACTAGAATATGTACAAGCATTGAGTAGCATGGCATTTTACCCAAGTAAACTCCTAACCAATTCCCCCATCCAGATGAGACATGTCACACTTTTTCCCCTGCAGCTTAGCCACCATTATAAATGGGATAAAATCTTGAACTGTCTCAAATCATCTTCCCCTTCATAAGTAATCACTCAATTTTCCTCCCAATCAATCACACTCCTGAGAAATTGCACATCAACCATAGATATTTATAAGCAAACAAACCTGATTCATCATTCTGGTAACAACATCAACCTTCCTCTATACCTCAATGCATATATGCATGTGTCAAAACTGCTCAACTCAATAAAACTCTTCCCCTGAGGGTGCTAGGCAGGTAGGTGCCTTCACACCTTTCCAATATAAACAGCACATTTAAAAGCTCAAATCAGCCATTGCACCCAAGTCTTTTCCAAACATCCTTACTTCTGTATCAGGATCTGAGTGCCCGCAAATTCTATTGAATCAAATTTTCCCAGGCAATTTTTCTCAATTGACCCAAAGCACATTCTCCACACCACCAGGCCTCACTTCAGCTGCACAGAAACCATACAGCAGCAGTCCAGACCTTTTCCCACAAGAACTTGGAATGATAATATCTCTCATTCTATCATTAAGGTATAATATACCTTGTAGGGCTTCACACCTTCTCTACCCTGCCCTGGACCTGCTTATCAAGTCCAGTATCTCAAGCTCAGGTGGTCACTCCACTCCTGCATTCCATACACCTCAAGATCTCAGTGCCAAATTTGAACATCTCTAATTGGAGCCAGTGATTCAAATCTGTATATGTTGTCCTCAATGTTTCTTTCTTAATGGCTTTACTGAATCTGTCAGAACTGACAAACCCCACTCTCAACACCATAATGACCCAAATGATCATGATCCCCCTTGCACACACTAATTAGGCAAACTCATCAGTTCATTTGAACCCTGTACCCAAAACACAACCAACATAAAAAAGAATTTATCCCAGAAAAACATTTCATTTATCAACCATTCAAAAATTGGCTTACCACATTTCTCCAGTGGGTTGGAATTATGGAAATTCTGCATCAAAACAAAAAATCCCAAATTCCCAAAGTTTCCCCCAAATATGACATCTGGAATGGATGGTTCTCAAAACACTTGACAGGCACTAGAAATATCCATTACAGGTACATTGGCCTTCTCCATTTATTTTTACTGGTTTAATGCACATGGAAAGTCAACCCAGTTTGCCAGCATTGGACCTATCATGCTTATTTGTCTTAATCTCCCCCCAAGTGAAAGATTGAAGCCAGAGAATGTCTATGTTGCAGGAATCATCCCTGGTCCAAAGGAGCCAGCTTCCCTTAAATATTATTACCCATTAATGCCACTCATTAAGGAGCTCAAAGAGCTATGGCAATGTTACCATTTTCACCCACCTCAACAGTTCCTTCAGGATCCTTTATCTGTGTTGCCATCCTCATGGCCATTGCGGATGTGGTTTCCATGCGCAAGCTTACTGAATTCATTTCTCATTCAGGCAACCACTTTTTTGATTTTTGCACTATTCACAAAGCTCAAATTGAAGAAATTGGTCCTCAATTTCACTACACATGCTCATACCAAAATAATAAATAAACCATTTTGAAATTGCTTTGGGCATCCCCACAAAAAAGACAATCAATTTTCTCTGAGTATGGAGTGGGATATTCAGCTTTGTAAGATCTTCTGTATTGGGGGCCAACCAGAATGGTCAATCTTGAAATAATGCAGAATTCAATACTTTGAATTTTCAAGGATCAAGAAACTTTCAAATTGTGCATTCCAGAGTCCAAATCAAAAATTTACTTCAAGTCCCGCAGGAAATCCAATGACACCAACAGTTCAGACTCAGATTCCACAACCTCCAAAAGCTCCCTCAAAAAAATCACATTGAGAGAGGCCCCTCCCTGAGAAGAGAGGCAGAAAAAATAATAAATCAGTCACTCCACACTACTTCCACCTGAAAAAATTACCTCTCAATGCCCACCCCTCACATGCAACATCCATCTAGTGGTTCTGTGGAGATTCCATCAGTTGATGCAGAATACATCCCCTCTGAATTGGATATCAGTGCATGAGTGATCACCAGATCAAGGGCAAGGCTCTGGAGCATCTGCATAAAATCATTTCTGATACCATAATTCCCTCATCATGGACAAGAGTACCCCACAAAATGGGTTCCCCCTCTAATGGTAGTTTAAAGGCCTATGAATTGGTTCTCTTATACAAGGTCTATATTACATTCTTAATGCTCATTCAAGAGATCTCATTAGATGAATACAATTCCCCCAACACTAAAAGGAAAATGAGTCAATAAGAAGAACTTGCAAATGAACTAACCAAGAATACATTCCATTTGATTAGTGCTATCAACAGTGCCACAGGTTGGACTGTTCCAATGGATTATGTGACTTCATTTGCTGAAAAACAGAAAACATTTCACCTTTCCAATCAGGTCTTGTTCCCAAAACAGAAAAGTAAACCAAACATCATTTTTCTGATCATGTTCCAGAACTCTTCCAATGTTGGGGCCCAGCACAAGCCTCAGCCAAATAGGGTTATGAGCACTTGATTGGAGTATTTTCAAGGATGCCAAAGAATAACAAAATATGTACATTAATTAATAAGAAAAATATATTCACATTGATGAAACAAATGAAATTAATAAGACTAACTTCTTGAAACTCTAAATAGATGATATAGATAAAGCCTTACCTCAACATATCTGTCAATGTTCCAACCCTCCATTCTCCTGAAATCTCCATCCATCCCATGTGAAATAAAACAACTTTTTGAATCACAGCCACCTACCCCGTTCAATCAGTAAAAATATAACAAACCATCCCTCCATGACCAACAAAATTATGATTTCCTGGTTGAGTACTTACAGAATTTTCATTCAACAAGGGAAATATTTGAATGGATAATCTTAGACACTACTGTACAATTCACCACTCATCCCACTTCAAGGATTGTCTCACCTTGATATTTTCCAGTTTCAAACATTAATAATGGGAACAATATATATTCAACTGAATCAAAAAATGTCAGTAACAGTGTGATATGTTTTCTGAGGGGTAAATCACGAAAAAGTGGTATTATTAATATTATTTTGAAAGTCTCTTAAAAATCTTGCATGCTGAACAATAGCTTTCTGATCTTAAAAACTTTGAATATTGATGGCACTTTCTTACCAGATTGGCCGCATATCAATATTTTAAAAGCTTTTGGTTTTGATGATGGACACTTGATTATATCTGAAGAAAAAATAGAAGGTCACTGTGGATTGTATGGTAAAAAAGTGATTTCATGTGGACTGATTTTAAAGATAAAACCATTACTTCATGATATTTAGTCTCCATTTTTTGATGGAACTATAGTGACACAAAAATGCAAAATCTCTCAGATTAATTAAGAATTCTGCTAGAGAAATAACTGCCTCAACATTTGGTGACAGTGACATGCCATTGTGACAAGCAAAGCCCATTATTTCACATTGCCACAAATAGATTACTATTTTGAGATTGGGTACAGTGTGAATAAGCCAATTTCAATGATAAAATGACCCACAACTCACATATCACAGTATCTAAAATGACAAAAATGCACCATCATCACGTTGGAAGGGGAATAGCCCCATCATCCAAGTGGGCATCAGCATTACATTGAATCAATGAGAGTTTGGATGTTTGTAAGTCACATGGAGCTGGTCACATGCCGTAATGAGTGCTTTGTGAAGGTAGGTTTCAGAAAGTTACATACACAAATTCTCTTTCTTTCTTGTGCATGTCTCACACTCACACACCCTCCCCTGCCACTGCACACGCCACTCCACAAGCACCTGCAATTGCACACACACCCTCCCCCGCCCCCACCACTTCACAAGTACCCACACATGGACATGCAGCCGCACCCACCCCTGCTACTGCACATGCACACACAACCACACCGGCTGCAAGGGGTTCCACATGTGTTACCCACAAATGGTTGATGCCGCTTGACATTAGGCCCTCACATGCTTTGCCCTTGTGTGCATGTGTCACACCCATGCACCCGCTGCATCATGTGGAAGGCTCCAACCATCTTACCCTTCCAGGCTGAGCTGACTCATGGATACACAAAATCAGGACATCAAATCATTTCAACTTGGTGTGTGCATCACCCACACACACACTTGCACCTGTGGTATTGTGCGGCGGGCTCTACCAGTGTCACCCTCAAGATGTCAATCCCGCTGAGGCTGAGTCCTTTCATGGATGACGTGGGAAGTCACACACCCGTTTGCTACATCAAGAATGGCTGAAGGACCTCTTCGATTTGTGTGTGTGCAAACAGGCGGGTCTTGTGTCATTTTTACCAACCTTTGGATGGTTGCAGGATGATTGGTTGGTGAGGAATCTCAGTTGAAGGCACAGGGGAACCAATATTAGTGGATGTGACAGGAATTGGTGTAAGATCAGAGTGTGACATGTGCTTGAAGTGAGATTGACATGAGCTAGACTTTTATCCTGCTTGACTTTTGATTGAGGTGAAGTCAATCACTGATGATTGACGCGAAATCTGCCCTGGTGTATTTTGATTCTTGATAGCAATACCATAGATTTTAAGATAATCATTACCAAGTATGAAATTTGTGAAGTGCAGTTATTCTTAACACAAAAATTAACTTTCATTCTCATACTTCCTGAATAATGAGGAAATATTATTTCAGCTTCAAAAATACCCAAAGGGTGCATATATTGGCTAGCACTACTGAATTTCAAATATTTTATTGGAATCAATTTCTCTTTCAACTTGGTATAAAGGTTTTCAAGATATTTTTTACCAATAAAAGTTCAGAAAGAACCTGGTTTAAGATGTGTCATGGCTTCTTATTTATCAAAATATTAGTTACACATGATTATCCATCTGTATAACCTTTACCTCTGTCAGCTTTGGTTTTCTTCATATTAGCATCTTGTAAATGTATGAGATTTATAAATTCATAAATATATTGTGCAAAGCAAGTATGCACTTCTGTAGCTTCAAAGGACAAATTTCTGTTTTCTATACTAAGTTGATCTTGAAGTTCTTCTTCATTAGGCTCAGAATCACTTGCATGGAAAGTTAAATCATTTGTTTCTTTGATTTTGTAAGTATTTTAAATTTATATCTCATAAATAATTGTTTTCTTTTGTAAGCCTGTGACTCAAAACCAAAGCACAAGCATGATAGCCAAAATACCATAAACCAATGGTATAGCCAAGATACCACCAAAGCATGGGGATGATCCAAATCAGCTCAAAAGGTATCAAAAGAAAGAGGAAACAAACCCCTCTCTGAAAATATCAGTCCCATCACCATAGGACAAGAAATAACAAAGTGTCTCCTGCTCAAAGTTATTGCTGAGCATAAACCTTAATTTTCACCTCTCATCTAAAATCTAGAAGGAGAGGCTTAACCCCATCAAATGGGTATTAAAAATGAATCTCTAAGGCTGGGCTATCCAACGGTTCCAGCCAAACTGAGCTAGCACCAATATTACTGGAGTTATGGTCAATGTCAGGCCAAATAAGGGTGAACAAAACATTCACCTCTCATCTAACTTCAACAGTTTTAGTGTGGCATACTTGAAGTGGGACTTTTTTGGAAGGAGAACAATCAGGGCTATCTGATGGTGTCATCCATTTACCCATAGCTCAACTAGAACAAAAGTTATGGGGCAAATAAGCTCAATACAGCTTTTTGCCTATACCACGCAAATATACAAATATCTTGTACATTAGATAACTTTGCCATATCTAATGATACCCATATCAAATGAGGTACCCTTGTGTGAAGCACATACAGGGCTACACACTGAACCAATTTTGAGGGTGATATCTCAAGAATTGACAAAGTTATGGCTGTTTTAACATCAGATTCGCACCTGCTGTCATATACAGCCTTACCATGGGATAATATCCCATAATCATTAATATGAGGTGTCAACTAGACAAAGAAGCATGTTTTTACTTCAATACCTCATATGTAAGTCAATACTTGGGTCCCATACAGTTTCTGTACGGCATTCTATGCATCATACATGTCAGAATCAGGCTGTGAGGTCCCCAGATGAAAATTCTCACCCTGTATTGGTGAAAACTGCCCAGATGTGGTTTCAAAACCACATCTGAGCCCAATAAAGGTTATACAGGTTGTTTGCAAGCCACAAGCCAGTACTAGAGAGTGAAAAAATCTTCACTTCCTCTATGTGGAAAGGTCTAGCACCCTTTCCACCGCATTTCAGGATAAAAAGGAGGCTTTTCACAGCCAGAATTGTTTCCTCATCCTGCTCTTGAATAACCTACATAGTAAACTGTCAAAAACAGTTTTACTCTTGGTTAAGAATCAGGTATAATTATAAATCTTAATTATTGTAGTCTTTTATTATTGTAACCCAACAGATAAAGCTGCACCCAGGGCTTTCAACTAAGCTCACCACCACTATATTATATATAGTAAAGCCCTTTTAATCTCAAATTAAATCATCTTCAACTCTTATAAATATTTTTAAACCATTTTTTACTGTGTCAAAAACATAGATAAAATTGTAACTAGCCTATTTATACCTTTAACATAGTTTAATCCTGACATTTTTACACAAGTATTAGTCAAATGATATTTAATGCCACATTTATAAAATTTGAAAGGAGCTCATTCATGTGTTTTATTTGGTTTTCAAATAGGTTTCTCACTATTCTCATTGTCTATTGGGGGTTTATACCAATTTATACCAATTTTTGTTCTGATGGTGATGTCTTGCATGGCATTGATAAAGTTCTCTATAGAGAAAGGCTCAATACATCTGCTTCTTATAGCATGCTCAAGGTCACCACAACATTCCTCTAATATCCATTCATATACCTGTCAACCTGTGACTCAAAACCTGAGCACAATCTTGATTGCCAAAATACCATAAACAAATGGTAGAGTAAAATACCACCAAAACATGGACCTGAGCCAAACCAGCTCAAAAGGTATCAAATGAAAGAGGGAACCCACCTCTTTGAAAATTAACAAATCTCATATTCATAGAAAAAATAATAACAAAGTTATTCAAGTTTAAAGTAGTCTCCAAGCACAAACCTTAATTTTTACCTCCCATCTAAGATACAGAAAAAAAGCCTGAAACCCATAAATTGGGTTTTCAAATTAACGCTCTCAATCAGGGATATCCAATAGTACTAGGAAAACTGAGCTAGAATCAAAACTGCAGAAGTTATAGCCAAATTAAATCCAAAAAAGAGTGAATAAAATATTCACCTCTCATCTAACTTCTACAGTTTTAGCTTGAGATACCTAAAGTGTGATCATTTTGTGAAGGGAAAAATCAGGGCTACCTGATAGTGCCATTTATTCCCCAAAATATTTTCAGCTTATTAATATTTCTAAAACATTCTTCTGGTCCCTTGCTTTTGGATACTAGGAATTCTTCATATAATGTGGAGCATTCTCGCTGCATGGTTGGCTCAAGTGGGAGCAGTTCATAGTGATGGCTAATAGTGGGGAGGGATTGGAGATGTGTGATATTAGTGTGGCCCAAGATGAAATGCTGCAATGCCAAATTCAAAATATCATTGCTACCTTTGGAAAGACTACTCAGGATGAATGGTGACCAGTAATCTTGTTCTGAGCTCGAGGGTTGGGTGAGGAATGATATTGTTCCAAAAAGGTCATGAAAAAATAAGTTCCATACAGGATTTGAGTAAAGTCCATATTTGGATAAGGAGAATTGAACATGGTATAGCTTTGCCATATATGATGCTGCCCATACCAAATGAGGTACTATTGTTTAGATCCCAACCAGGGCTAAAAAATGAAGAAATCTTCAGCTCAATTTTTTGAAATGGAGAGAGGTATGTCATTTTTAAGGTTTAAATCCCACACTTGGGCCAATACACCCTTACTGTGGGATATTCTCCCATATCTTCGAATATAAGGTGTCAATGAGACAAAGGAGCTTGTTTATCTTTCAATGACACATATTTTGTTTAATGCTGGGGTCCCATACAGGTTATGTGCAGAATTATATTTTTCATACATGTCAGAAGAGGGCTGTGTGGTCTCCAGATGAAAGCCTTCACCCTGTATTGGCAAAAACTTCCCATATGTGGCTTCAAAACCACATCTGAGCCCAACACAGGCTGTACAGCCCTTGTGAAAACCACAAGCCAGTCCTTGGAAGTGAAAAATCTTCACTTTCTCTACCTGAAATGGTCTAGAGGACCTTTTCCCCCCTTTTCAGGATAAAAAGAGTCCTTTCTCTTCCCAAAAGAGGAATCCCCATTCTTCTCTTAAATTCCTACATAGTAAAGCTGTGAAAAGCAGTTACACTCCTGGAAAATAACCAGGTATAATTTTAGCTTAATTATTATCGTCTTATATTATAATAAACCAATTGATAAAGCTGCATCCAGGGCTTTAAATAGGGCTCACCACCCCTATTCCATCTTATTAGAGCCATGAATATCCATTATATACCATTTTTCAACTCATTTTACCATGTCACAGCTATAGATAGAGTTGCATATACTATTTCTATAGCTCCTTCATAGACCCAGCCTGGGAGTACCATTTTTTAAGACATATCAGAATGAATGGCAGATAATCTGTCCTTCTGCTTACAAAAAAAGGACATGGGCCTGTCTCTATCAAAATTAAAAATGGCTACTTCAAATTAATTTTCCATTCTGCATCTCCAAGAGCCATTAGCCCATCTGGCAATCATGTTTTCTTTCTCCCAACGCCAGGAGTGGATCTCTGTAACAACCACTAATCAGGGTAAGGGTATTCATACTTACACCCACTCAAAAACCTCAAACCAGCAAGTCCACTGTGTGTATCAGCATTCCAATTCAGCAATCTTCTTTTTCTGTAACATGCAAACAGCCTGGTTCATAAATACAGCCTGTCAGCTTTGTCACGGGCTGGAATTACCCAATCCAGTTTGGATACACCATCCCCAAACTTGATGATCACTCAATACCACCAATACTCTTGTACATATCCTGTACAGCTGTACAGGACCTGTATTGGCCAAACTCAATTCAATCATCAAATCTTCTCATGAAAATTCTCTGTCTGGATCAGGGCTTGTGATTCTCACATATACCAACCCCTCTTTCTCCCCCTGGGGATTTTTCCCCAATTAATTAATTTAGTATATTTCTAAGGTGTGGATCTGAAACTTTTGATAAAATATCAAGTACTTTTCCTGTCCTCAAAATTTGTATAAGGTAGAATTATTTGAAAGTATTAATAAATAGTATTTTTAAAGAGAGAACACACCTATTTTATTGTTTTTAACTTTGTAAGTATAAAAAATTAATATAATAAGAATTTATTTTTTCACCAACAATAAAGATTTATCCAAAAATACTCTACAAGAGATATTTAATGCTACAAAAGAAATTTCTTCAAGAAAAATTTCAATTGGGATTAATTGAGCAAAGACCTGCAAGCAATTAATCAAAGAAAAAAGTCTACAAAAAGATATTGAAATAGAAAACACACCCAAAAGTGACCAGAATGAATTTGGAAACAAAGTGACAAAGCTAACAGTGATGAAAGATGCTTTAATTCACTTTTGGGGTTGTTCAGGGGTAAAAATTATTATAAGAGTTACAAACAATGATTATATCAATTTTTCACATGGCTAGAAGGTTCAAAAATGATTTCTAAAGGTTGGTTGGAATCTTTTATTGATTGGTTTAACAATGTTTAAACTAATTATGAAGGGAAAATATTCTAACATGAAGAGAAAAGTGGGGCAAAGAAGACATTCTTTTATAGACATCAATTTTCTTACTCCTAAAGTGAACTTTACTCTTGGCAGTCGTGGAAAAGAAAAGCCAATTATAGCATCATTGAACCCTGGTTTAGACCAAAAAAGGGCTGGTTTTAGCTATTTTAGACCCTAACATCAGCCATCACTATATTAATACTGGGTCTAGAGCCTTCAAAACACATCAGAATGAGTGTAAGAGACGTAGAAACCAGTCAAAACTGTTTTTACTAAGATTGTTTTATCTTAAGGGTAGTTTTACCCTCTTGGCAACAGTTAAAGCTGCCCTGGTTGGTATTAAAACCACATCATCAATTGAGTCACAGACCCTGTGATTCAATTCCAGGCCAAAAGTGATAAACTTTTGCATGGATTTTGACATCTCACTCCTGTCAGCAAGGCTTTTGGGGTCTGGCTCCCCCTTAGAGCTAGAATTCCTTTTCCCCCGCAAATTTAATCTTTCCAATTTATTTTTTCCTTCAATTCCTCATCATGTATTGAACTTATAATTTACATATGTAACTCAATTGAGCTTTACAGTACGCTAATGTAATAATTGACACCTCATATGTAAATCAAAGTTCACTCATGTAATACACAAACACACTTTGACGATTCAATTGAATTCAATTGAAAATACTTCCATTCCTCATAGCTTCTAAATTATACACAACACCTCATTTTTAACACAAACATTGATTATTAACACTAAATGTGATGTGAATTAAATTAAGGTTTTGAGGATTACCAACTTTCATACAAAAAATACAAAAAACTTAATTTAATCTTATTTAGAGTTTAATTACACAAAGTTCACTCAGAGGTGACCCCACATAGTTTTTTATAAGGAATCTAATGGTGAAATAAATTTTATATGTTTTTTATATAAAAATCTATCATGAATTTCATTTCAATTTTTTCCAAAATTATTTCATTTTGAGTAATTTTTTTGAAAATTCATTTTTACTTAATTTTTTCAAGGAAAATGTGTTTTTACAATCTTCAAATTTAATGTATTTTTATTTTTAAGTTATAATTAAACTTTTTATTTTGTATATAAATTCATATTTTTATTTGAATTTTTATTTCAATGATATAAATAAATTTCCTTTATTTATGTTTTTATATCAATTTTTTGTTTGTGGTCTTTTGGGTACATGAAAATACCTCTAAGGCTCACATTCCCTCCCCCTAAAAAAATCACTTCTACTTTGAAATATTGTTATCTCTAGTATTTCTTAATCTTCTGAGAAGTTTGGTAGCTTCAGGTATGTCCTTTTCTTCTAACCACCTATCTTCACAAGTTGGGTCACTGTACCTAACAAGCTATTCCCTTACTTTTGTAGTTATTTTTTTCTCTCTTAATGATTTTTGGTAATCTTCTTAATACCAGATGTTTCAATAGGAGGTATAACTTGGGGAACTTTATTAATCAAGGGAAACCTTTCAGCATCACTAGATTTATATAGCTTTATCAAGCTCACTGGAAATGTGAGATGCTAATTACTAAGCTCTTCAGATAATTCTACTTGCACAGCATTTTCTCCATGGAGGGCTTTAATAAAAAAGGTCCTGAAAAGGAGTCTTTGAGCTTTTTACATCCTTTGATGCTATTTAATGTGGTGATGCATACTAGTACTAAATCCCCCACTTTGAAATCTGGAGTGGCATGTGATTTGTCCCATTTATCTTTAGCATATGCAAATGAGTCTTCCATGCATCTTACTGAATGCTTTGTACCTCTGTCTAGAACTCCTTTGAAGCTGGAAGCTGAAGGATTTATTTAAACCAAACCCTTTCTTAAAGAATCTTGAGGTAACTTGGGATTGCATCCTTTTTCTAGAATAGCAGGAGTTTGATTGGTACTGGCATGAATTAATGTCTTATATGCCAATTATAGTGCTGTTAGAAGAGTATACCACTCATGAGTGAGTCCATCACAATCTTTGAATTCAAGGCCATATGCACAAAGCCTTCTCACAATGTCTTCTAAGGTTTGTATCATCCTTTCAGCTAGACCATCAGTTTGTGGGTGGTAGGCTGTAGAGAAAGACACTTTAATGCCAAATAATTGGTGAAGATTTTTCCACAGTTCTGAAGTGAATTTTGCATCCCTGTCACTAATGATATTTGTGAATATGCCAGTCCATGACACTACTCTATTCCATATTAGAAGAGCTGTATCCATGAATGTATCATCTTTGTGACATGGTAAAAAGATTGGAGTTTTACTGAATCTGTCTACAATCATTAGGCAAGCATTATAGCTTCTGTCACCTCCTGGTGGTAGGCCAATTACCCAATCCATATGGACAATTTCCCAAGGTCTGCTGGGTTCTTGAATTTTGATCATATTTTCAAGTCTTTTGCAAGTGGATTTATTTGCCTTTTGACATCTGTCACAGGTTTTGCAATACTCTGCAACATCTTTCTGCCATATTGGCCACCATATGCAGGTCTTTACTTTTTCTCTTGTTCTGTCTTAAGACAGATGTCCTGAAAAGGGGCTGCTATGGTATTATTTCAGTGCAAGATTGATTAATGACCTTTCTACAACTGTCACGACACATGTGTGCTTGGTCCTGCGGTAAATTATACCATGTAGTAGGTGAAATCTTCCTTCATCATACGATTTCTTCCAAAATTAATCCAAGGCATGTATTAAAGAGTTGTATTTACAGTCTTTGTTAAGTATTTGGCATAAGATGCTACAATTATTATCTTGAGTGTAACTGTTTTTTACTTCTTCAAAGAAGGTGGTGTTCAAGTCTGTAACACTTATTCCTTCTATTGGAATCTGTGGGGAAGCTTCTTCTGGCACATAAGAAGGATTATCAATATCATTTGGTAATGGCCATCTGCTTAGTCCATCTGCATTTTCATGAATATTCCCATCTTCATGAACAATAGTCATATTTCTCCTATATTATTTTATCGCTGCTTGCAATCTGAACATATGTCTGTTGGGTGTTTTTATGTTTAAAAGTGATTTCACAGCGCTACAATCTTTTATCACTTCATAAGCACATCCTTCAAGAAATTATTTGAGTTTTTCTAAAGCCCAAACAAGGCATAAGCACTCCATCTTACTTGCTGCATATCTGGCTTCAGTTGGTTTGATTTTCCTGGATATGAAACATATGGGCCCTTCAACAGGTTTATCATTTAAAATTTGGACTTGATGAAGTGCAGCACAAAGTCCATCCCCTGATGCATCAATGTAAAGTTTAAAGGGCAGTTAAAAGTCTGGCATCAGTTAGAGTGGAGCAGTGGTCAAGGCTTGTCTCAAAGATTTAAAGGCTTTTACTCTGTCAACAGTCATTTCAAATACTGTGTCTTTGTCACATAGCTTATAAAGAGGTCTTGCTATGGATGCAAAATCTTTAATGTGTTGCCTGTAATATCCTGCAAAGCCCAAAAATGATTGAATTTCCTTTTTGTCTTGAGGCATAGGTTTCACTAAGTCTGCTGCAGCTTTATATTTGTAAATCCCAAGGGATAGACCAGATACCACATGCCCTAGTGGTTTGAGTTCCTTAAATCCAAAATGACATTCCTTCAAAGAGATTTTCATGTTTAAAAATTGGATTTTGGTCAAAATTCTGGATAATCTGCACATATGTTCTTCCCAAGTCTTGGAACAGACAATAATATCATCAATGTAAATGATCAATCATCCTTCTGAAAGCTCTTCAGGGCAAATTTGATTCATCATTCTTTGGAAGTCTGAAGGTGCATTTTTGATTCCATAAGGTATCCTCAAATATTCATAAACTCTACAATGAACTATAATTCTCAAGTATTTCCTTGCACTTGGTGTCACTACATCTTGATGAAATCCTTTAAGGGAATCCATAGTGCTTATATACACTGCTTGAGATATTTGGGTGAGGGAAATTGGGATTTTTGGTATTGAGTCCCTGTCTGGAACAGTGTAAGTTTTCAGAGCTCTAAAGTCCCCAACCATTCTAGTTTTTCCATTATGCCATGCCACTATGACTGGTGTAGTTATTTCTACTTCTTCATTGTGGCCCACTTTTCTTATTGCACCAAGATCTATAAGTTCTGTGATATGAATTTTCAGAGCTTGTCTTGATTTTGTACTTGCTGGATATGCAGGTCCTCTTAAGAGTGGTGGATAAGGTCTCTCAATATTAAGAGTAATGTCAACTTCATGACCAATAATTTCCCCTAGTGGCTCTTTATCTGAAGAAAGTGATTCTTTGTGGTCAGATAAAAGAGCAGATAGTTCATTTTCTTGTTTGTCACTCAAATGAAGGCTTATTTCAGGTTCATTTAACTGTTCAGACTTGAACTTCTCTAACTCTAAGCTGACTGGTGATACTTTTTTCACGGTAATGTGTCTTCTAAATGGTAAAAAGGCAAATTTTTGGCACTTATTGTATCCAATAGTAAAGTATCTGTCCAGTTGTTATGTAAGTCTATGCCATACATGATCAAATAATCATTTCCCAATATGAAATGGGTACTAGAGAAATTTTCCATAACAACAAATTCAACAGTGATCTTTAAATTTCCATTTATATGTGGAAATATGAAACTCTTTCAAATATTCCTAATGCTTTCATTGGGAAACTTGCACTATTGAATTTTATTCCATCAATTGGCAACAATTGATCTTCAAAATTTGGTACACAAGTCTTAAGAAAGGATTTACCTACACAAGAGCAGAATGCTCCTGGATCAAGTAGTATTTTAGTGGTTTTGTTATCAATTACCACTTATGTTATACAGGAGTTACAATCTGTATAACCTTTCCCTCTGTTTGGTTTGGTTTTCACTAACTGTGCATCTTGAATTTTTGATAAAGCAAGTTGGCTATTGCTCAGCTGTGGCAAGAGTGAATAATATTCCATGATGTCAAAGGTGGCATTGATATTTTATATATCCTTTGAAGATTCAGAAAATATTGATGATTTATCATCTGAATTTTCTTCAATTACATCATCTTTTTCAACATCAGCTTCTTTTACAATGTTAATTTCATTGATTCCCCCCTTTTTGGACATGTATTGGATAAATGTGTTGTGCTTTGGCAAATATGGAATTTCCTGATTGTATCTGCAGATTTATATTTCAAATTATTAGAATTTTCTTCGGGGTTTTAGTCCACAGAATCTTTCCAAGGTGTGTTAAGCTTTGTTTTGAGATTCACCCTACTAGAACCAATTTGGGTTCTGGTGGTTACTTCTTCTAAGATATTGATCATATCTTCTGCTTAAGATTGTTCAGTAGTCCTGCTTTTGACAGCATGCTCTAGGTCATCTCCACATTGTCTTAGAATTTTCCTTTGAATAATAAATTCTGACATGTCAGGGTATAATGCTGTTAGTCTGTCTTTTTGTTGGAAAAACCATGCTAAAGCTTTGTCTTTATCAGCATTGAATTTTGCAGATTCAAAGGCTGTTTCAACCTTGAACCTCCAAGAATCATTGTCCCATTTGTTGATCATTTGGGGTTTCCACCAAGTCCAAATTGGGTGTCCATGTGCTTGTCTCAATTTTATATACCATCTGTGAGCTGATTTGGTAAACAAGGTGTTAAATATAGCTGTTACTCATCTTTCTGGTAATTCAAAATCTTCTTTGATAATGTCAATACCTGTGATGAATTCCATATGGTCATATTCTCCTTCACCACTGAAGTGAGTCCATTCCTTCAGCTTTGGAACTTCTTTTAAGAGTGCTTGGCCCATTAATGGTTCCAAGGTATGAAAAGAAGTAGGAAATTAATTTTTGAACTGTGAATTTTGAATATCCAAAACTTGTGGGTTAGGAATCCTTGTACCCTCATTTTGATTCAGAGGTGTATACATTCTTGGTAAGGTGTTTATTAGCTGCTCAATATCATTCATTTTACTGTTGTCACACCTTTGTGACTTTCTTAATTCATGTTTCAAGCTTTGTATAGAGTTAATTAAATTCTTTTTATGATCATCCTCTTTATATTCCAGCTCATTTCATAATTACATTTGTTTAATATTATAACAAATAACCTCATTTAACTTTATTGTTAATTTTGATATTTCCTCCTTTGAGGTACCAAAACACTTTTTCAAGGAGATTATATATGTCTTTCATTCAGTAAATTATTTTGAAATATCATCAAGAGCTTTCTTATTATCCTCTTTGATAGTACTTATGGCTTGTTTTATTCTTGTTTCAATAATGTCATCAATATTAAATTTAGGATTTGTCTGTTAATTCTTCCATAATGGTAGATTGTTCATTTATCTTATTTCCAAAACAATTATCATTATTGGAAGCTATAATTGTTCTTAAAACATTTTCAAAAAATATAGGTGTTTCATTGATTTGGCTCAGACTCAAGTTATTTGTTGTAAGATTGTTACAAATTGATGAATTTTTATCAGAAATATGCCTTTTTACATCAGTTATCGCTTCATACAACTCTGAGATAGCACCAAAAATTTCAGAAATCATTTCTTATATTTTACTCTTGCTTCCTTCTTCTTTTTTAATTCCATCATTGTTCTGGCCATCTGAAATACATTTTCCATGGCATCCTGTTGAATCTTTGGAATCTTGTAGCCCTGGATGTAAGGGTTTGTGGCTGATTCCTTTCCTTTGCCCTTGTTCTGAGCTTGTGGCTTCTTTCTCACTTTTTAATTGCTTCTGCTGGCCACTGGGGCTGTTTTTGGCACTTGTTTGGGTGGTGGAGGATTCTTTTTCCTCTATTCTGCTGTTAAGCGCAGAATGTTCTTCTTTTCCATCATTGGATGCCATCCATTGAGTAACTTGCAAGTTTTGGGATGGCCCAAGAGTTTTCTAACAGTCAAGTAAGAATTCATGCAGTTTTTCCACAGATCTGCAAGGATCTGGTACTCTTTGTGCTGCAATGCATGGTTGTAAGCCTTCTGGCTGGCTTTTTAAATGTCCACTCAGGCTTCTTGTGGTGGTGTCAGCTCTTTTTGAAGGTAAAACAGTTTTATAATATTCTGAATGACACAATTTATTAATTTGGAGGTCATCAACTGACCCTTTTCCTTCTGTAGCTGATTGCCTTCTGCCATAATAATGTCTATGACCTTTCTAGGAGCTGCTTGAGGGTTTATAGCTGGCTCTTGATCTTGTTGAAGGCATATTTTATGATCAAAAAGCTTTGAAATAGTAATTTTTGGTCAAAAAACTTAATATTGGCTGAATTCTTAGCTTTCTGAAGAGTATTACTTATATCCAAGTTAATCAATTCAGAAGAAAGTGGTTCACGTTGATTATTCTGAGTCACAATAACAGTACTATTATGGTCAAAATCAACAGTACTGGCAGGAATAATGCTGGTAACCTTTGAGGCTGTTTCAATGTTTTCTTGTCGTACCATGTTATCAGACACTAAAATTGATCGAAAGGCCAATTAATTAAGTCAAAAAAGGTATTTCAAAGAAGAAATAAAAATATAAGCCTCACTTATAATATGATAAACTAATTCTTTTCTTGGTTTTTTGAATTATAAGTATTTTTTATATGTTTTTTAAATTTTTCAATATAAGAAAAAGTATTGTAAAAAGAATAAACAAATATTTCACAGGTAAAATATCATGGCTGGGTTCCCAAATGTAAGGTGTGGATATGAAACTTTTGATAAAATATCAAGTAATCTTCCTGTCCTCAAAATTTGTATAAGGTAAACATATTTGAAAATACTAAGAAATAGTATTTTTGAAGAGAAAACATTCCAATTTCATTTTTTTGAACTTTGTAATTATAAAAGAATAATATAATAAAAATTTATTGTTTTACCAACAATAAAGATTTATCCAAAAATACTGTAAGGTTTGACTATGAAACAATAAGTAAAAATTACTAATTTATTACTTATTGTACTCTGAATGTCCTTATGAATTGAATAAATAAGATTAAAAATATAATAATAATAAATAATTATTATTATTATGGCGTAAAATAATTATATTATTAAATAAATATAATAATATAATTTATATTATGAAAATATAATATAATAAATAAATATATTAATATAAAATAATTAATATATTTAAAAAGCTCTTTATTATTGTTACCAACAAATAATAAAGCGTAAAAATTTTGTTTTTTATTAATAAAAAACAATTAATAACAATAATATTACTAATATTAAAGTTATGAATTAATATAAATACTATTTATATTAATTAAAGAATTATTAAGAGAGTAATAATAGAGAAATTATTATAATAAGAGAAAATAACCTTTTTTTAACACTTAATAGAATAATTTTGAAATATTTTACGCCAAAAAAAATATAAATACAACTTTTTCAAATTGTATTTACAATAAAAATAAAGAAAATTACAAATTATTCTGGATTTTTACGTGGAAATGAGTTTTTAGAGAGATTTTTAACAAAAACAATTAAATAAATGATTTAATCACGTCAAAATAGATGATTATAGCAAAGTGGTCTTTGGTCTTTAATAATATAATACTTTTATATATAAAGGATAAAGAAATTACCTTTGATTTAATTGATTTAATGTTTTTGATGCGTCTGAGGGGAAAATAGAGTAAAAAGAGCTCTATTTATAGTAAATACCTCCCTCCTAGAGTCCAACAGGCTTGTAGTAGACGTGTACTGGTCATATCCACTGGAATTGATCAATATTTTAAGGTTTGAGGGTGATTACATCATGATCAAACCATATTACATCATTATTACACCATTATTTAGAGTTATCACTATAACTCTAAGTTTGATGACATCAGAGGCTTGGCAGAACCACAAATTTCGTGGATTTTATTAGTTTTAATCATAAACTAATAGTATTCACCAATTTTATCACTCTTATGACTGTTAAACTCAATTTAAGGTTACAGTAGGTGATCATAACTGCTCAATTTAAGCTCAAACTTTGATCTTCAATAACTTTTATGATTTACACGCTACAGCAATTCAGAGAGTGAATTCTGATATCCTGGCATAACCTTATTATGCTGCCAAGAGATTTTCATTACATCATCAAAACTCTAATTTTGATGATTTTTCTTGTAACTCATCTTTTCTGTCGAAATTCAATATTTTAAACTTCAAATCTTGATTTCAGGGGGTTATACCCTGAATTTAATAAAAATTACATCATTCTTCACGAATGAACTAGTAGAATCCAACTGTATACTTTTTTTAAGTTTGGACTACTTTCACAACAAAGTGGTCAACAGCTCTGTTGATTTTTATCAATATTTCATCATAGGTTTTAACCTTGTTTATAATTTGTAAAATAAAGTTCATATCTGTGTTCTTACAGTAATTACGTGGTAACGTTATTTTTGGTTCATCATTCGATCATGTATAGTTTAGGAGATATTAGCTATGATCCTTGAATATATGCGTTGACCAAAAAAGTGCATATATTCAGGTTAATTCCTTAAGTATTGACTTTGGAAATTAGCTTATTAATTGTTTTATGTGTGGAGTTTAGTGGGAAATCTACTGGTACAATTTATTTCACATGTTGTTTCATTAGTTCCTGAAATAAATAAGGTTTTCTGGTTTTTATAAGGTATTATACCTTATAATTCATTAAATATTGACTTTACAGATATGCCATAAAAATGGTATATGTGTATTTTTCCATGAGGAATTCAATGGCATAATTTATTTTACATGTTGATTCATTGGTTTTTAAGTTAAACCAATTTTTGTACCAATTTATGGTATTTTTTGTATATTTAAGTAATTATTTTTAATGTATAATTATTCTAAGTAATTTTAATATAATTATATTAAAGGTATAATTATTCTTAGTCTTCTTTGTGACCTTATTGGGTATGTGGTCATATCTCAAAGGCTCACAAATACTCTACAAGAGATATTTAAGGCTACAAAAGAAATTTCTTCAAGAGCAATTTCAGTTGGAACTAATTGAGCAAAGAACTGCAAGGAATTAATTAAAGAGCAAAGTCTTCGAAAAGATATTTAAAGAGAAAACGTCGCAAGAGTCACCAGAATGAATTTGGAAACAAAGTGACAAAGCTAACAGTGATGAAAGATGCTTTAATTCACTTTTGGGGTGGTTCAGGTGTAAAAATCATTATAAGAGTTACAAAAAATGACTATAATTATTTTTTCACATGGTTAGAAGGTTCAAAAATGATTCTAAAGGTTGGTTTGAATCTTTTATTGATTGGTTTAACAATGTTTAAACTAATTATAAAAGGAAAAGATTTTAACATGAAGAGAAAAGTGGCGCAAAGAAGACATTCTTTTATAGCCATCAATGTTCTAACTCCAAAAAGTGAAATTTAATCTTTTAAGTCGTGGAAACTACTCAGATACCAGAAAAGCCAATTATGGAATCATTGAACCCTGGTTTAGACCAAAAAAGGGCTGGTTTTAGCCATTGTAGACCCTTAAATCAGCCATTACTATAGTAATACCTGGTCTAGAGCCTTCAAAACCCGTCAGAATGAGTGTAAGAGACGTAGAAACTAGTGAAAACTGTTTTTACTAAGATTGTTTTATCTTGAGGGTAGTTTTACCCTCATGGCAACAGTTAAAGCTGCCCTGGTTGGTATCAAAACCAGATCATCAATTGAGTCACAGACCCTGTGACTCAATTCCAGGCCAAAAGTGATAAACTGTTGCATGGATTTTGACATCTCACTCCTGTAAGCAAGGACTTTGGGGGTCTGGCTCCCCTTAGAGCTGGAGTTCCTTTTCCCCCCCAAATTAAATCTTTGCAATTTATTCTTTCCTTTAATTTGGCACCATGTATTATAATTATAATTCACATATGTAATGCAATTGAGTTTTATAGTACACTACTGTAATAATTGACACGTCATATGAAAAACAAAGCTTGCTTATGTAATACCAGCACACATTTTGACAATTCAATTGAATTGAATTGAAAATACTTCAATTCCTCATAGCTTCTAAACTATACACAACACCTCAATTTTAGCACAAAAATTGATGATCAACACTACATGTGATATGAATTAAATTCAGGTTTTGAGGATTTCCAACTTTTATACAGAAAATACAGAAAACTTAATCTAAGCTTATTTGGACTTGAGTTACAGAAATTTCATTCAGAGGTGACCCCACGTAATTTTTTATAAGGAATCTAATGGTGAAATTAATTTTATATTTTCATTTCTTAAATAAAAAGTTATGATGAATTTTATTCAACTTCTTTCCCAAATTATTTTATTTTGGGTAATTTTGTTGAAAATTCATTTTTACTTAGTTTTTTCAAGTAAAAATGTGTTTTTACAATCTTCAAATCTTTTTTTTTTTTAAATTATTATTAAACTTTTGATTTTGTATATAAATTCATATTTCTATTATAATTTTTATCTTAATAATATAAATGAATTTATTTTATTTATGTTTGTATACCAATTTTTTGTTTGTGGTCTTTTGGGTATATGAAAATACCTCTAAGGCTCACAATATTTATTATTTCATTATTCTTATCCTTATTTTGGGTATTATAATTATTTGCTTTCAAGTTAGTCTTTGCCTGTACCGGAAGGGTTGTGTGGCCATATCCTTATTAACCCTGCTGTTTCCATTCTGACAGGTTGAAACAGTGGACTTGGACTTGTTTGAGGTTGGATTGTTTATTCGTACTCTCATTATTTGTTGCTGCTTTTCTTAGATTCTATTATTTAAGTTTATTCTTTCTTACCATATCATGAGCCCTCCATAAGTAAGTTCAAGTTTACCTAGTGCCAGGCCCTCTTCACTTAGAAGAGCCCCTGTGACATTAAATTAATTAACTAATACTTGATTCTTCCCTTCCATTTTTTTAATTTCATCTCTCTCATTAATCAAATTATGACAATTTTATGATTTTATGATTTCTCATGATTATGCTTTTCCTCTCATCAATTTTCATCCCATTCATTTCATTCATATGAAAATTGATTCTTATCATTTCTCAATCATTTCTGACCATCTCAATCTCATTCTCAATTCCATCTCAAAATCCAATTTCTCTTTTTTTGGTGCTTATTCAGGTCCTATCAGGAGTTTTTATTTGTTGGTTAATTGATTAGATGGGATTCATTTTGGGTTTATATATTTGGCAATTCAGGATTTTGTTTTGTATTGGACTGATTGAATTCTTTTTAACCGTCAAGATAATTGATTTATGTTCAAAAATTGACTTGTTATTAATTTATTTGACTCATAAAGATATTGAAACAAATCCTGAAGATATTGATTGATTCCTCAATATTCTGATTATGTTGAAGACATTTTTTGATTGATTGACTGATTGATTATTGAATTCCTCAAGACTTGGATATTGGATTTGAATTGATTGGTGATATAAGTTGAATGGATTGTTTGATTTTTTGATTGAATTTAATCTCACCTCAAGACTGTTGATTGATTCCTCGAGATCGTCAAGATTTTATTTCTTGTTGATTTGGCCAAGCTTTGATTCCTTTTGTAAAGTATCATCAATTTTTTACTCTTAACTTTTCAACAATGTCAGTTCAGCATAGCCCTCCATCCAAGAATACTAGATCTCAAAGAAATACAGCTGTTTTCACTTCTACAGCAAGGTTTCATCTTGACTGCACACCATAAGCTTATCAACTGAGTGCAAATTTGGACAGAGGACCACCAATGGAAGGAGCAGCACCCTCCAGAAGAGGGGGAATGAAATCAAGGAGATCAAGGTCTTTCTATGGCCCATTGGGTGGCTACCCTGGCTGTCTGAAGGTGCAAGAGCAAGATTATGGGAAGCTGAAGATGAAGAGGGGGAGGGGTCTGTGGAAGAGAAGGAGTCTGAAGAGACTGAAGTGGCAACTACCTTGGCAGGTGCCCCTGAGGATTCTGAAGCTGAAAGTCTAGCCCATTCTAATCAACCTCTTGTCTCTCAATCTGAACCAAATTTCCTCAAGATGATGGAGCAGATGAGTCAATTAATGGGGCAACTCACTCAAGAAGTTGCTCCCAGGGACTATTCCAAAGCCCCTGCATTCAAGACTCCATCAATGAAGGCACCTGATTCTTTTGATTGTACTCAAGCTCATAAATTGAGAGGATTTATCAAATGCTTTCAATCGATTTTCCATAATGATCCAGCAAATTTCTTCTCTAACAAGAAGAAAGCTCTTTACTTAACTTCTTTTCTAACTAGTAGAGTGGGAAAATGGATTGAACCCTACCTCTCCAATACTTCCAATGAAGATCCTTCCTATTTCCTCAATAATTGGATGTTATTTCAAGCCCAATTATTTACTCTGTTTGGTGATCCCAATGAAGTTGGGAAATCTGAACAAGAGCTGGACAATTTGAGTATGAAGGAAAGTGGTCATGTATCCTTGTACATTGCTGATTTCAGAAGCTTAATGTCAAGAATTGGAGATTGGGGAGAAATATCTTACATTCATTTTTATAGAAGAGGATTGGTATCAAGACCTCTGGACTGATTGGCTTACTACCCTGGTAACTTTGATACTTTTCAAGAACACATGGACATTACCCTGGAAGCAGATACCAAATAACATGAGAGACAGAAGGAGAAGGGCAGTCATCAAGAAAGGAAGCCTCCTGTTACTGGATCCAATTCTTCAAGGTCTCCTCAAGACTAATCTTCAAAAAGGCCTCACCATAAGAAGAAGAAGAAGGGCAAACAATTTTAAGCTTCAAAGGACAAGCCCCATTTTTCTGTGCTTAATAAAGACAATAAATTAATTGGTTCTGAACAGGAGAGGAGGATCAAAGGAGGGTTATGTACCTATTGTGGTGGAAAGCACCCAATTGAAAAATTCTGCAAGAGACCTCAGAACAAGCCTGGGTCATCAAGAGGTTTCCCTAGCAAGCAGGGGAAATCCTGAGTGGGAATCATGATGTGTTCAATGGTTCTCACTTATTTCCTTCAAGAGCACAATTGTGCACTCTGAATGCTAGTGTCAAGAAACCTCAAGAGTTTCTTATTTTTTCTTCTGTCTCTCATATTTTTTATAGTATTCTCATTGATTCTGGTGCTGAAAACACTTTTATTGCAAAGAATTCTGTTCTCAAGTACTCATTGACTATGTCAGAGCTCCCTGAAAAAATTCCTCTTTTCATTCTGGATTCAAATGAATCCCCTGCCTTGTTCATCACCCATTATACCAAGTGGGTAGTTGACTTGCCTTCATTCCCAAGCTTTGAATGGGAAGTTTTTATCATAGATTCACCCAAAGGATAAGACCTGATATTGGGCTATGATTTCCTCTACCATTTTAATCCTATTATTGATTGGAAAATGGACTGATCACCTATGATTCTAGTCATAAGTATTCTAGTGGTATTAAATCTTCTGCTAGTAATTCCTTGGCCCTGCTTCAAAAAGTGTTGCTCTGGTTGGTGAACTTAAGACACCTTCCCTTCCTTTTTCTATCCATATCCCTTCCATCATGCCATCCAAGTCATTACTTGAATCAAGAGATGAGGTTTTCAAAGAGATAAAAGATGTTGGAGAAGATGTTGCTATATCTTCACTTAATCTCTTTCAAGGGGATATGGACCTTCCTCCTTTGTCTTTTCATGCCTCCCTGGAGTAGCATTGGGATGAGGAGGAAGAGGTAGAAGAAATTGAAACTGTGTTGAAGGTAGTCCCTCCTGCTTATCACCAATATTTGGAAATATTTTCCAAGGTGAAAGCAGAGAAACCTCCTCTACACCGCGCCTGTTATCCTCATATTTAACTGGAGGGTCTTCTACCTCCAGTTGGCGTTATCTTCTCATTATGAAATCAAGAGTCAGAAACACTGTGGGCCTACATTTCAGAGGATGTATACAAAGGTTTCATAAGGCCAAACTCCTCTTCAACAAGAGCACCTGTCCTTTTTGTCCAGGAAAAGGATGGAGACCTTAGTTTGTGTGTTGACTTCTGCAAACTCAATTCTGTCACTAGGAAGAACAGTTAACCTGTCCCTCCTATGAACCAGCTTCTTACCGTATTCAAAGGTTCCACTATCTCCTCCAAGATATATCTGTGTAGTGCATATAATCTCCTGATAATCAAAGAGGGGGATGAGCACTTGACTGCCTCTAGAACCAAATATGGTAGCTATGAGTATTTGAATATGCCATTTGGCCTTACCAATGCTCCAGCTTCTTTCCAGAATCATGTGAATGATATATTTGCGGATTTCTTGGATATCTTTTTTGTAGTTTATTTAGATGATATTATTGTCTTTTCCAGCTCTGAAGAGGAACATGTCAAACATCTGGCCTCTGTTCTCCAAAGACTGAGGGACAATAATTTGTTTTCCAAAGCCTCCAAGTGTGGAATACTTGGGCTATGTTGTCTCAAGTGATGGGCTCAAGATGGATTCTTCAAAGGTTTAGCAACTCCTCAATTGGCCTCAGCCCAAGAACGTCAAATCTCTGCAATCCTTCCTTGGCTTTGCCAATTTCAATCGTTGTTTCAATAAAAACTACTCCAAAAAAACACTGCTCTCACTTCCCTCCAGAAAAAAGACTCTTCATTTATGTTAAATGAGGAAGGTCTTGGCCAGTTTCAAATACTCAAAGAAGCATTCACCACTTCTCCTATCCTTTCTCATTTAAATCCTTCTCTAACAACTATTGTAGAGACTAATGCCTCTGATTATTCCTTGGGCACTGTACTGAGTCAGGTGAATGACTCAGGAAAGCATCCCTATGCATTTGATAGTTGCAAGCTGCCCCAGCCAAGCTGAACTATGAAATTCATGACAAGGAACTCCTTGGCATGGTTTGGGCTCTCAAAAGCTGGAGAGCTTTTCTTATTTCTCTTTCCAATCCTTCTGCTGTCTTCAAAGGCCACTCTTCTCTTCATTATTTCATGTATTACAAAGTTCTTACCCATTGCTAGGCCCATTGTGCTGAATTTCTTTCTGAGTTTCATTTCACTATCACTTACTTCCCAGGCTGGCTGGCTACTTTACCAGATGCCTTGTCATGTTGGGACAACATGTACCCAGAGAGTGGGGTGGACTTCATCAGCAATAATCCTCAGAATTTTCATCAAGTAATCAAGCAAGATGGAATTCAAGAGTCAAGATTCTTCTTAATCAAAATAGAAATATTCTCGGAAATTTACGGAATGGCAAAAGAAGTATGGCAAGACACAACCTATACAGAAATACTCAAAAAACTAGCAAGAAGTGAATTAGTCACAGATTACTTTCTTGAACCTCAAGCCAAGTTATTATTATTCAAAGATAGAGTGGTAATCCCAAGCAATGAAGAAATCCAACTAAATATTCTTCAAAAGCATCATGACTCACCATTGGCTGGCCATCCTGGCCAGGAGAGGCCTCTAAATTCCATCAAGAGCAATTTTCATTGGGCTGGAATGAATCAATTCATTAAGGAGTATGTGTCCTCATGTCGGCAATATTCAAGAAACAAGAACACTCACCATAAGAAGTTTGGATTGCTTAAGCCTCAACAAATTCCATCTTGTCCTTTGAATTCTTTATCAATGGACTTCATCACTCAATTTCAACTGTCCAAAAGCTTTTATTCAATGCTAGTAGCTGTTGATAGATTCTCAAAAATGGAAATCTTCATTCCAGCTTATGGAACAATCACTGCCCTGGAATTAGCTCAAATCTTTATCTGCCATGTCTTTTCCAAACATGGACTTCCAGTAAGTATTGTCAGTTATAGACAAACTTTATTTGACTCATCATTATGGACCAATTTATGTCAGCAGCTCAAGATATCAAGTGATCTTTCAACTTCTTTTCATCCCTAAAAAGATGGACAAACAGAGAGGGTAAATCAGATTAAAGAACAGTATCTTCTGATGTATGTCAGTTACCATCAATATGACTGGAACACCTAGCTCTCTTGGGCTGAATTTTCCTAAAATAATGCAGAACATTCATCAACGAAGCAATCACCTTTTTTCACCATTTATTGAAGAAATACCAGCTTTTACTCAAGCCATATCTATTAAGATTCACCTGCTGGAAAGTTATAAACAAAACTCCAATCAGTACCGCAAGTTGTCAAAGTGGAATCAGGGTCAGAAATAAGGATATTTAAGAAGTGCGCAGATAGAAATAGGTCAATTCCACCTGATTTCCAACCTGGGGATAAGGTATGGCTAGCTTCCAAGAACATCAAGACTATGAGACCCACCATAAAGTTTTCATAAAGATGGATAGGGCCTTTTGAAGTCATTAAGAAGATTGGAAGTCATGCTTATCACCTCAAGTTGCCTTTGCAATGGAAGTCAGTTCACCCTGTATTTGATGTGTCATTACTAGAACCAGTCAAGCAGTCAACCATCCCAAATTGTAATCAATTTCCACCACTACCAGCTCTAGTGGAGGAGCACAAATAATGGGAAGTGGCTCAGGTTCTGGAATCAAAACTCAAAAGAGGTCAATTATGGTATCTTGTAGAGTGAAAAGGATTCAGTAAAGATCCAGAAAGAAAAACTTGGGAACCAGCTTCCAACTGTACCATCTCACCAGAAATTGTCAAGGATCTCCATTCATTGTATCCAGACAAGCCTGGCCCAATAATCTCAAAAGTTTGATTTTATGTTTTTTGGTGGGGATCGGATTTTATGAAAGTAAGTTCCTCTCCTGGCATGCACTGTTAAGGGGGTATTCTACCCAAATGTTGTTGTGAGCATCACCTTGGCCACTTTTTGAGTACTTGGCAATTCTTTGGACAGATTCAGAAGGCGTTGAAACATCAATACCCTCAAATTTGGACCTTTCTTCAAGATATGGCCAAATTCCTTCTTCTTTTGTTTTTTTATTCTTTTCCAACTTATGCCAATCACATTTATTCAAGACATTCTTTACGTCAAAGTCAATTATGGCAAAGCTATCTTTTCATGATGCTTGGTGGGTAGTGGGAGTTATGAAAGTAAGTTCCATCTCCTGGTATGCATCCCTGAGGGTTCCACTTCTTGTAAAACACCACCTTGGCCACGCTTTAAGCATCAAATGCTTGGTTTCTATCTTTCAGACAATTCTTGGTCAAAATCAAGAAAATAACCACAAGAAGGACAAACCTCAGGAATTTCTCTACTCTCTTTTTCTCTCATTTTCTTTCTTTTCTTTACTTGTATATTTCTTGTGTATTTTTCATCCCTTCAAGTAGCAGCATCCCTCCAATATCATGTATTGGGAGGTTCCATTTATTTTTTATCTTTTATTTTCTAGTAGCTATAAGAGTGGGGATAGAAGTCAAACAAAACACAAACAAGGACAAGGAAACTAGTTATCTCTACCCAAATGATCAAAACTTTTCTGTAAATCATTAATCAACTCATCTTCATACCAGGCAAATTTTGCAACCATCTCTTTATAAGCAGTCCCTGGAATTTTCCTAGCACTAGCATACATAATCACCTCCCTACTATTTCTATCAACCCTTCTTATAAACCTGGCTACAGCATCCTGATTTTCACTTGCCATATTTGGATCTTCTCTGGTAACTTGGATAGGCCAGTGATCCCTGCTCTGAAACACTTGAGCGTCAGGAAAAGGCAAAGGGGAAAGCTCTTCTCTTCTTCTACTGTTACTGGCCACAGGTTGGAATTTTTGAGAGGTGACTATGGATGAGTTTCTAGGCTATTGGATGGGGGATGGTCTTACTGCTGGACTCAAGGCAGGCCTGGTGTGGGAAGAGTTTGGTGATGTCAGAGGAATGGTAGCAAGAGTGGGTTGGAAATTTCTGGGGGTACTGGGGATGATGTGACTTTGCAATCTCTTGGCAGGATGCTGGGAAGGAGAAGTATTGGATGGATGACCAGCAGAATTAGGAACCACATAAAATTCTTCACCATGCAATTCATCACTACCTTCAGCATCGAGATCAGGTGGGGAATTAGAAATTTGTCTTATTTATTTCACCATGCCTTCAGAATTGATCCTGGAAATTGGGACTTCTGAGCTGGAGTATATTGGCCTATCTCCAACTGGGATGGGCCCTCCAACATTAGTTTACCTGGCCACATCCCTCTGCCTAGAACCTATAAGATGTGACTATGAAACTGATGATAATATTACTATTAATCAACAGTACTATGTCTGTTCTTATGAAATATAATAATAAAATATTACTATAACCACAATTAAATAATTAAAGAATTATTTCTTTCACGTGTTAAGCACTACTAGTGATTTTAACAGTGAGCAAGTAATTGTCTACAAGAATCAATTACAAGAAGATTTTAATAATAAAACTTCTTTTATTAAAATAATAAAATTATTTTAATATATATTTATCTTTTGCAAGAATAATTCTAATGATAATTCTTGAAGAAAACTAATTTTAGAGAAAAACTTTAAGAATTAAAATTAAATCACTCACTATTATTCCAAAGAACTTATTCAAAGATAAGATAGAGAGATTTGACGTAGAATTGTGGATTTTAAGGATCAAGATAGATTTATAACAGTATTACAACACTATATAGTTAAACTCTATGATTTCACGTCTTTCTGATTGATTCTGAAAGATTTAAAACACTTAATAATAGCTGTAACTAATACTTACTTGTTGGTAATATTGATTTAAATGAAAATAAGATGAGGATGATTTGGAAAAAAGAGCAAGAGGACGCCTCTTTCAAGTCAACAACAGCTCACAGAGGCGTGCCATGGAGCAAACTGAAAAACCAGGGAGTGAGAAAACAATAAACCCTTTTGGATTATTGATTGCATCATCAGTTGTCACGTAAGATTACTTAATTGATGCTTTTACGTGACTACCAACCCCAATATGGTTAAGAATAAAAGGAGTAACATCTGTAAATCTTCTTTTATTCCAAAATAATCATTGATTTCTCAAATTTATCAATGTTATTGCCAATTTCATAACAGGTTGTACTTACTGTGAATTTTTGAAGATTCAGTGTTTCACGTAGAATAGTCAAAAATGGATTGTAAGTAAAACTTTTAATTTTACTAGTAAAACCATAATTCTTTTTGGTTGTACCATAGATAATACAGTTCTCTATTATTCCTGAAGGTTTCAGAAAGATTCATTAAGAATTTCATTTTTAATGAATCTTTGAAGTTTTTACCTCATTTCTATGTAGAATTGCAAATATCAGTGTTTCACTGGTTGCTATGAGGTAAATCAATGGATACAAGTCCAAAAAGAGTTTTAATTACTCTTTTGGGGTTTATCCATGGAAAATCATTAAGAATTGACATGGTTACAGGAGCCTAAGTAGCTCTTTACCACCTTGGCATGTCAAAATAACAGGTTATTTGCTATTTTCTTAAGATTTACAGTAGTTGTAACATGGTAACCAAGTTCCCAAAAGGTTTTAGTTTACCAATTAGGCCAAGATCAGCCATGGATCCAAGCTTTGGAGCTGTACACGCCTCTGAGGCCTCAGAAGCTGGGTACCCTGGCTCGCTTTGATGTCTTTTGTCCCCCTTGCTTATTTTTCATGTAAAAATAGAAATTTAAGCTTAAAGTGAGATATCCACTATGGTTTTACCAGAAGTCCATGTAAGAATACCATCATATTAAGTGCTCAAAACATGCATAAAACTATTCTTAGTGTATATGTAACATGGGATTTGTCACTTTCCCATTATTTTGGCGTGAAATTAAGAAAAACAAAAATTTTCACAGATCTTTTACGTGGTATTGATGATGTGGTATTGAAGTATTTTCCATTTTACCACCTCAAAGAGTTAATTTGAGCTTGTGCACTCTATGGAGCTAACCTAGGTGAGTTTCTGTGTAGAATCCAAGTTTGGTCTTAAATCCATAGATTTACTTACTCAATAAAAAGTTATTCATCTTTTCTGAAATTGAAAATAATGAATTTTTAATATATGCATGACTTATGAGTTTAGCATAATTCAAAATTTATTTTTAAGATAATTGTGGCCTATTTGGCTATGTAAAACATACCTCACGGCTCACAGAACCAGTCACTGAATCCAGATATCAGTATCCATTTCAAGCAAGAAATTCATTTCACTTACAATCAGAATACCCTGAAGTACCATCAAGAGTAGGGCCCTCAGAAACTCGAAACTCTTTCCCACAAGGCCCATCTTTCTTACTCCACAAATACTGCCTGATATTTGAAGCTTGCTTCCCATTACAATGATTTGGCTTCTTCCCAATAAAGCAGTAGTCGCATTTTGAAGATCTGAGATCACAATGCTCAGAAAAATCCTTCCCCTTCGCCAAACATTCAGTAAAAGCAGAATGAAGAACTTCAACTGCCTTGTAACCATCATAGGCTTGGGTAGGATCAAAATGACCATAAGAAGCAATTGACAGTGAAGAAAATTAACTGAGAATACTAGAACCATGAAGGACAGATGGTGGTGGCACAGAAGGCAAAGATTCAGTGAGTTCAGTCAGTTTGTAACTCATGACTAAGGAATATGCAATCAGAAGATTCAAGGCGTCAGTTTTAAATCACTTAAAGCCTGAATGAAATTACCTCAAGAAAGCAGGGGCTATGACTCAATTATGGCCCCCCTCAAAGTCCCTAAGGTGGTGAGTTAAGGTCCCTTTTGGGCTGAAATCACCACCCAGGACCTCCCCTGCAGCTTTGGGAAGGTCAGAATCTTGATGGTCCTGGACCCTCCTCATGGGCCCAGGCCATTTAGGTGAAGAATTGGGCCATGGGCCACTTTATTGGCCCCATGGACCCCCTGACACCCCAGAAAATTTGGGCTCAGGGGGTCTCCAATGGCCCCCATGGACTGCCAACCACTTACCGTAGGATCCCAAATCCACCCAAGACTCAAAATGGGCCAAACATTCCCATGAAGCCATAAAATCAGGGAATCACCATAAGAAGGGCCAAGACCCAAATTCAATGGTATGGCCAAAGGGGCCCCAAAACCTAAATTTGAGGCACTTTCAGGGACAATGGGGACAAGACCCCCCTGAAGACGTTTCAAAAAAGAATTCCAATCAAGGCAAGAAGGGCCATTCACAATGGGGTATATGATCATATACGCATTGGCCAACGAATTTTGAGCAGAAGAGCTCTATGGCACTCGTTTTGGGATAAAACCCAAGGGCCATGCCTCAAAATGAAGGCAATGACTGAATACAAAAAGAAGAATATTTTGAAGCTGAAAGCACTTACTCAAGTTAAAACAATGGGGAAGATAATTCAAATAACGTGTGACAGTGAAGAAATGAAGAGGGGATTTTCAGGATAATGTCCAAGAGGAAGATATAATTAAAAAGAAAATATTTGAAAAAAGTGGGGGGATATTGAGATGCCACTCAACAGCGGCAGGGTATTATGGTGTTCATGAGCCCACCAGCTTCAAGAGGGGGATACTGTAACAACCACTAATCAGGGGTAAGGGTATTCATACTCACACCCACTCAAACACCTTAAACCAGAAAATTCACTGTGTGTATCAGCATTCAGTTTCAGAAATCTTGTTTTGCTGAAACATGCATACAGCCTGGTTCATCAATACATCCTGTCAAATTTGTTACAGGCTGGAATTACCAAATACAGTTTGGATACACCATCCCCAAACTGTAAGGTCACTCAATACCACCAATACTCTTGTGCATATCCTGTACAGCTTTACTGGACCTGTACTGGCCAGACTCAATTCAATCATCAAATTTTCTCATGAAAATTCTCTGTCTGAATCAGGGCTGGTGATTCTCACATATACCAGCCCCTCTTTCTCCCCCCTGGGGATTTCTCCGGAGTTGATCAATTTAGTATATCTATCACTTTATCATTATTCTTATCCTTATTTTTGGTATTATAATTCTTTTATTTTAAGTTAGTCTTTGCCTTTTCTTTCCTGACCTGTACAGTATGAGCTGGGTGGCCATATCCCCATTAACCCTTCTCTTTTCATTCTGACAGGTTGAAAAAGTGGACTTTGACTTGCTTGTGGTTGGATCTTTTATTCTTACTCTTATTCTTTGTTTCTGCTTTTCTTATATTATTTTATTTGGTAATTCATCTCATAACACTCTTAAGTGTATTATTTCTTACCATATCCTGAGCCCTCCATAAGTAAGTCCCAGTTTACTCAGTTCCAGGCCGTCTTCACTTAGAAAAGCCCCTGTGACATTCTCATTGTATTTTCTCATTTTATAATACCATTTATTTGCATATTTTGTAAATAATGAGTGTACTCTGGCACTTATGTCTTCATCTGGTATGTTTGGATCTTCTTTGAATATACAAATTGTTCTTATAAATTATATATTATTGTATTCTCCTTCAATACTAAGGGTAGTTCATTCCTCTAATATTGGAATGTCTTTGAAGTCAAAGTCAGCTTCCACCTCTTAATTACTTGAGCTTGTATGATGTAAATGATTATCCAAGCTCAATACATATCTGTGTACAATTGGTGTAGACTGTCTTGATAACTAATATTTCAGTCATATATTTCCTTAATAACTGATTGAATATCTTATTTTATCTCAAGTCTTGCATTATCACATTTGAAAATTGTTCTTTGAATAGAGCTGCATTATGGATACTCAGAATTTCCAAGCTTTGAGTTTTTATTCTTAATTTTTTTAATATTTTAGTAATAAAATAAATAGAATTATTATCTGACTGATTAAGCAAAGTAACTTTTAAACCTTATTTTTACGAATATGTTTCAAATAAAATTGTTTGTCTTTATTCACATTTTTCAGCCCCATGAGGGTCTTTTGTGACTCTTTGACTTGTAATATTTCTCTTCCCAACTGCCATTGGACATACTCAAAATTGTTGATTTTTGTTGAATTTTGTTTATTAAAAGTTTCAAAGTAGATACAAGCTTTGAAAAATCTATTTCTTTGGGAAATATTCAGTCATTCTATCCTCCTCTTTGTTTCCAAGTGCCATAAGAGTTCTTACCATGTTGAACACATTGTCTATTGCTTCCCCTTCTCTCTTTGGAGTTCTGTAATTCTGAGGATAAGTCTTGGTCCACTAGAAATTTTCCTTTCCCTATGTCTTTTAATTTCACCTCTGGTTGTTCTTTGGGGCTTGCTTGCCCAAGTTTGGTGCTTGTAGAGGATCAAGAATTTTCCACAGGGATTTTATCCTTCTTTTGGGCCAATGTCTTCTTCTGATTGTCTGACAAAATGATTGGGGTTGTGAACCAAGCTCTTTTTTTGTTGGATTTTCCCATTCACAGTCATTGCATTCCAAACTTTTAGATGTTCCTCTTTCTTTTCTGGTCCTAAGAACTACATTGCTTGAAGATATGAGTTCATTTTCCTTAACAAGATTATTGGATGAAGTTTCCACTCTTGTTTCTTTGCTTCCATGAACCAGTTCTTGTACTGAGACTGGTTTATCTCTATTGATGCTTGTTTGGAGTTTTTCAGATCTGAAAACAGGAGGAGCACTTATGTCAGCTTCAGGACTCCAAAGAAGAGGGTCAGAAGCTCTTGCTAACCTTTGAGGACTTGTGGAATCTCTGGCACCTTCCATTTGTGCCTATCCTCTAGGCTGATATTCTTATCTTTTTGAATTATGACTTGAATTTCCTGGTCCAGATCCATTTTGTTGCGTGAGGTAACTTCTCCCACTTATAGTAGGAGTGATTTAACTTCAAATTAAAGAAATCTTGACCAATAAATGGATTAAAATCCCCTGCTGGACCTTTAATGAAGTGATTTAAGTAAATTAAAATCCTTTTTTATAATTTAAGGCTTGACTATGAAACAATAAGAAAATATTAAAAATATTTTACTTATTTCACTATGAATGTCCTTATAAAATCTTAAGAATGAAATAATGATAATAAGAACATTAATAAAGAATTATTATAATAATTGCCTAAAATAATTAAATTATTAAGCAAATATAATAATAGAATTTATATTACAAAAAAATAATATAATAAAAACGAATATATCAAAATTTTATAGTTAATATAATTATGGCAATGTAACAACCATCCATCAGGGGTAAGGGTATTCATTCATACACCCACTCAAACACCCCAAATCAGCAAATCCAGTATCTGCATCAGCATTCAGTTTCAGCAATCTTCATTCTGAAACATGCATACAGCTTGGTACATCCATACAGCCTTTCAACACCTGTACAGGTTGGATTCACCCAATACAGTTTCAATACACCAATATGGAACTGTATGATCACTCAAATACACCACACCTCTTGTACAGGTTCTGTACAGCCGTACAGGACCTGTATTGGCCAGACTCAATTCAATCATCAAATACTCTCATGAAAATTCTTCCTCTGGATCAGGGTTGGTGATTCTCACATATACCAGCCCCTCTTTCTCCCCCCTGGGGACTTTTCCCCAGTTAATTAATTTAGTTTATTTATTATTTTATGAATATTCTTATCCTTATTTTGGGTATTATATTTATTTAATATTAAGTTAGTCTTTGCCTTTTCTCTCTTCGCCTGTACAGTATGAGTTGGGTGGCCATATCCTTATTAACCCTTCTCTTTCCATTCTGACAGGTTGAAACAGTGGACTTGGACTTGTTTGTGGTTGGCTCTTCTATTCTTTATCCTTATTCTTTTTGTTGCTGCTTCTTATATTCATTCTTTTAGTAATTCATCTTTAACACTCTTAAGTGTATCCTTTCTTACCATATCTTTGAGCCCTCCATAAGTGAGTCCCAGTTTACTGAGTGCCAGGCCCTCTTCACTTCGAAGAGCCCCTGTGACATTAAATTCATTAACTCATATTTGATTCTTCTTTTCATTCATTTATATTCATTTCCCTCATTCATCAATTATGATCTCTCTTATGATTTAATGATCTTAATGATTGTGATTTTTCTCTCTCATCAATTTTCATCTCATTCATTTCATTCTTATGAAAATTGATTCCTTTTCTTTCTTAATAATTGCTGACCATTTCATCACTTCATTTTATTTTTATCAATCAATTTTTTTTTCTGTGTTCTTATTCAGGTTTTATCTAGGAATTATTGATTGGTTTAATTGATTGGATTATTCATTGGGATTCGTTTGGGTTATTGATTCAGGATTTATTGGATTTATTGACTTTGAACTCTCAAGATATTGATTGATCCTCAAGAATTGATTTGATTATTGATTTGATTTGACTCATCAAGATATTGAACTGATTTCTGAAGATTTTGAACTGATTGATTGATTCCTCATGACCTGATTTCATATTGAAGACATTTATTGATTGATTATTGATTATATATTGATTGATTATTGATTTCCTCAAGATTATTGATATTTGATTTGAATTGATTTTGACTGATTGAATTGAGTTGACTGTTGATTGAATTTGATTCCTCAAGATTTGAATTGATTCCTCAAGATTCATCAAGATTATTGTGATTGATTTGGCCAAATTTGATTATTCTTCTTAATACCATCAAGTTATTTTAATTCCTTTCATAATGCCAGTTCAGCATAGTCCCCCAGCCAAGAATACTAGATCCCAAAGAATTCAAGCTGTTCTCACTCCTACAGCAAGGGCTCCTCTTGACCGCACACCATCAGTTCATCAACTGAGTGTAAATTTAGACAGAGGACCACCAATGGAAGGAGCAGCACCCTCAAGAAGAGGTGGAATGAAATCTAGAAGATCAAGATCTTTCTCTGGACTTTTGGGTGGCTACCCTGGCATGTCTGAAGGTGCAAGAGCAAGACAAGGGGAAGTTGAAGATGAAGAGGGGGAAGAGTCTGTGGAAGAGGAAGATTCTGGGGAAACTGAAGTGGCAGATGCCTTGGCAAATGCTCCAGAGGTGCCTCAGGGTTCTAATCTAGCCCTTTCTAGTCAACCTCTTGTCTCTCAAACTGATCCAAGTCTCCTCAAGATGATGGAGCAGATGACTCAATTCATGGGGAAACTCACTCAAGAAGTTGCTCCCAGGGACAATTCCAAAGCCCCTGCTTTCAAGACTCCATCCATGAAGGCACCTGATTCTTTTGATGGTACTCAAGCTCATAAGTTGAGAGGATTTATCCAATCCTGTCAACTAATTTTCCATAATGATCCAGCAAACTTCTTCTCTGACAGGAAGAAGGTTTTGTACTCAACTTCTTTTCTTACTGGTAGAGCTGGCAAGTGGATTGAACCTTACCTCTCAAATATTTCCAATGAAGACCCTTCCTACCTCCTCAATAATTGGCCATTGTTTGAATCTCAATTATTCACTCTGTTTGGTGACCCCAATGAAGTCAGGAAAGCTGAACAAGAGTTGGACAATTTGAGGATGAAGGAAAGTGGTCATGTTTCCTTGTACATTGAAGATTTCAGAAGCTTAATGTCAAGAATTGGAGATTGGGGGGAAAGAGCTTATACCCATGTTTACAGAAGAGGATTGGCATCAAGATTATTGGATCAGTTGGCTTCACACCCTGAAACTTTTGATACTCTTCAAGAACTTATGGATGTCACTTTAGAATTAGACACAAGATCTCATGAGAGACAAAAAGAAAAGGGTGGCAATCAAGAAAAGAAGCCTCCTGTCAATGGATCCAATCAATTTAGACCTCCTCAAAACTCATTTTCAAAGAGGCCTCATAAGAAGAAGAATAAGAAGGGCAAGCAATTTCAGCCTTCAAAGGACAAGCCTCACTCTGCTCTCCTCAATAAGGACAATAAGTTAATCGGTTCTGAAAAGGAGAGGAGGATTCAAGAGGGGTTGTGTACTTATTGTGGTGGCAAGCACCCAATTGGAAAATGCTTCAAGAGACCTCAGAACAAGCCTGGGTCATCATCAACAGGCTTCCCTAGCAAGCAGGGAAAAGCCTGAGTGGGAATCATGATGTGTTCAATGGTTCTCACTTATTTCCTTCAAGAACACAATTGTGCACTCTGAATACTAGTGTCAAGAAATCTTTAAAGTTTCTTATTTTCTCTTCTGTCTCTGATATTTTTAATAGTATTCTCATTGATTCTGGTGCTACAAACTCTTTTATTGCAAAGAATTTTGTTCTCAAGTACTCATTGACTCTGTCAGAGCTCCCTGAAAAGATTCCTCTTTTCATTTTGGATTCTAATGAATCCCCTGCCTTGTTCATCACCCATTATACCAAGTGGGTAGTTGACTTGCCTTCTTTCCCAAGCTTTGAATGGGACTTCTTTATCATAGATTCACCCAAGGGAGAAGACCTGATATTGGGCTATGATTTCCTTTACCATTTTAATCCCATTATTGATTGGAAAAATGGATTGATCACCTATGATTCTAATCATAAGGATTCTAGTGGTATTATTCCTTCTACTAGTAATGACTTTGCCACTGCTGTCAACAGTGTTGCTCTGGTTGGTGAACTTAAGACACCTTCCATTCCTTCTTCTGTCCATATCCCTTCCATTATTCCCTCTCAGTCATTACTTCCATTAAGAGATGAAGTCTTCAAAGAGATAAAGGATGTTGGAGAAGATGTTGCCATATCTTCACTTCATCTCTTTCAAGGGGATATGTACCTTCCTCCCTTGTCTTTTCATGCATCCCTGGAGGAGCAGTGGGATGAGGAGGAAGAGCCAGAAGAAATTGAAACTGTGTTGAAGGTTGTTCCTCCTGCTTATCACCAATATTTGGATGTATTCTCCAAGGTGACAGCAGAGAAACTTCCTCCACACCGTGCCTGTGATCACCATATTGAATTGGAGGGTCTTCTACCTCCAATTGGTGTTATCTACTCATTATCAAATCAAGAGTCAGAAACACTGTGGGCCTACATTTCAGAGAATGTAGAGAAAGGTTTCATTAGACCAAGCTCCTCTTCAACAGGAGCACCTGTCCTTTTTGTCAAGAAAAAGGATGGAGGTCTTTGTTTGTGTGTTGACTACCGCAAACTCAATGCTGTCACTAGGAAGAACAGATACCCTGTTCCTCCTATGAACCAGCTTCTAACCGTATTCAACGGTTCCACTATCTTCTCCAAGATAGATTTGCGTGGTGCATATAACCTTCTGAGAATCAAAGAGGGGGATGAGCACTTGACTTCCTTTAGAACCAAATATGGAAGTTATGAGTATTTGGTCATGCCATTTGGTTTGACCAATGCTCCTGCTTCTTTCCAAAATCTAGTAAATGATATCTTTGCAGATTTTTTGGATGTGTTTGTTGTGGTTTATCTAGATGATATTATGGTCTTTTCCAGTTCTGAGGAGGAACATGTCAAACATGTGGCCTCTGTCCTCCAAAGACTGAGGGACAATAATCTGTTTGCCAAAGCCTCCAAGTGTGTATTCCATGCCTCAAGTGTGGAATACTTGGGCTATGTTGTTTCAAGCAATGGCCTCAAGATGGATTTTTCAAAAGTTCAGCAAATCCTCAATTGGCCTCAGCCCAAAAACATCAAGGCTCTTCAATCCTTTCTTGGCTTTGCCAATTTTTATCATCATTTTATTAAAAATTATTCCAAAAAAATCACTTCTCTCACTTCCCTTCTCAAAAAAGATTCTCCTTTCATCTTCAATGAGGAAGCTCTTAGTCAGTTTCAAGCACTCAAAGAAGCTTTCACCTCTGCTCCTATCTTATGTCATTTCAATCCATCTCTACCTACTATTGTAGAGACTGATGCTTCTGATTATGCATTGGGCGCCGTACTGAGTCAGGTGAATGACTCTGGAAAGCATCCCATTGCATTTGATAGTCGCAAGCTCTTACCAGCTGAACTCAACTATGAAATTCATGACAAGGAACTCCTTGGCATAGTTTGGGCTCTCAAGCGCTGGAGGGGATTTCTTCTTTCTCTTTCCAATCCTTTTGAGGTCTTGACAGACCACTCTTCCTTGCAGTTTTTCATGTCTTCCAAAGTTCTTACTTGTCGTCAGGCCCGTTGGGCTGAATTTCTCTCAGAATTTCATTTCACTATCACTTACCGCCCAGGCAGGCTGGCCTCTTTGCCAGATGCCTTGTCACGTTGGGACGACGTGTACCCAGAGAGGGGGGTGGACTTCATCAGCAAGAATCCTCATAATCTTCATCAAATACTCAAGCAAGATGGAATTCAAGAGTCAAGATTCTTCTCAATCAAAGTGGAAATTTTCTCAGATTTAGTGGACAAGATTCAAAAAGAAGTATGGCAAGACAAAGATTATAAAGAAATACTCAAGCAACTAGCAAGAGGTGAATCAGTTCCAGATTATTCTCTTGAACCTCAAGCCAAGTTATTATTATTCAAAGATAGAGTGGTAATCCCAAGCAATGAAGAACTTCAACTCAATATTCTTCAAAAGCGTCATGACTCACCATTGGCTGGCCATCCTGGCCAGGAGAAGACCCTCAAGCTCATCAAGAGGGATTTTTTTGGGCTGGCATGAACCAATTCATCAAGGACTATGTGTCCTCATGTCAGCAATGTTCAAGAAACAAGAACATTCATCACAAGAAGTTTGGATTACTCAAGCCTCTTTCAATTCCGTCTGGTCCTTGGAATTCATTATCAATGGACTTCATCACTCAATTGCCACTGTCAAACAACTTTGATTCAATTTTAGTAGTTGTGGACAGATTCTCAAAAATGGAAATCTTCATCCCAACTTATGGCACAATCACTGCTCTGGACTTAGCTCAAATCTTTATTAGTCATGTATTTTCCAAACATGGACTTCCAGTCAGTATTGTTAGTGATAGAGGATCCTTATTTGTTTCATCATTCTGGACTCAATTGTGTCAGCAGCTCAAGATATCAAGAGATCTTTCAACTGCCTTTCACCCTGAAGCAGATGGACAGACAGAGAGGGTAAATCAGATACTAGAACAGTACCTTCGGATGTATGTCAGCTATCATCAAGATGACTGGTACACCTGGCTCCCTCTGGCTGAATTTGCCTATAATAATGCAGAACATTCATCCACCAAGCAATCACCTTTTTTCACCATTTATGGAAGAAATCCCAGCTTTGACTCAATCCATATTTCTCAAGACTCACCTTCTGGAAAGTTATCAACAAAACTCCAATCAGTACAGCAAGTTGTCAAAGAAGAATTAGAGTCAGAAATAAGGAGATTCAAGAAGTATGCAGATAGAAATAGAGCAATTCCACCTGATTTCCAACCTGGGGACAAAGTATGGCTGGCTTCCAAGAACATCAAGACAACAAGATCCACCAAGAAATTATCAGAAAGATGGTTGGGACCCTTTGAAGTTCTGAAGAAGATTGGAAGCCATGCATATCACCTCAAGTTGCCTCAGCAATGGAAGACAGTTCACCCTGTATTCCATGTGTCCTTATTAGAACCAGTCAAGCAATCAACTATCCCAAATTGACATCAATTGCCACCACCACCAGTCTTAGTGGAGGAGCAAGAAGAATGGGAGGTGGCTCAGGTTCTGGACTCAAAACTCAAAAGAGGTAAATTATGGTATCTTGTAGAGTGGAAAGGATTCAGTGAAGACCCAGAAAGAACCACTTGGGAACCAGCTTCCAACCTTACCAACTCACCAGACCTTGTCAAGGATTTCCATTCATTATATCCAGACAAGCCTGGTCCAAATACCTCAAGAGTTTGATTTTATGGTGCTTGGTGGGGAGAAGAAGTTATGAAAGTAAGTTCCTCTCCTGGCATGCACCTTTAAGGGGGTATTCTACCCATATGTTGTTGTAAGCATCACCTTGGCCACTTTGTGAGCACTTGTCATTTCTTTGGACAGGTTCAGGAAGCATACAACATCAATACCCTCTATTTGGACCTTATCAAGATATGGCCCAATGTTTTCTTCTTTATTTTTTATTTCTTTCTCTATTTATCATTTCATTTTATGCCAATCATCATAAGTCAAGACATTCATTACTTCAAGTCAATTACGGCAATTCATTTCAGAAGTCATTTATGGCAATTCATCTCAGAAGTCATTTATGGCAATTCTTTTCAATTTTATGGTGCTTGGTGGGGAGTGGAAGTTATGAAAGTAAGTTCCATCTCCTGGTATGCATCCCTGAGGGTTCTATTTCTTGTAAAACATCACCTTGGCCACTCTGTGAGCATCAAAATGCTTGGTTTTCATTTTTCAGACACTTATTGGCCAAAATCAAGCAACTCACCACAAGAAGGACCAACCATCAGGATTTTTTCTTTATTTCTTTCTTTACTCTCATTTTTCTCTTATTTATTTTCATTTCTCCTTTTTCTTTACTTGTATAATTTTCTTTCTTTTATTTCTTTAAAGCAGCAGCATCCCCTCCCCAAATCATGTATTGGGAGGTTCCATTATCTTTTTTATTTTTTATTTTTTAGTAGTTATAAGAGTGGGGATAGAAGTCAAACCAAACACAAACAAGGAAAAGGAAACTAGTTATCTCTACCCAAGTCATCAAAAGTTCTCTGGAAATCATTTATCAACTCATCTTCATACCAGGCAAATTTTGCAGCCATCTCTTCAGAAGCAGTACCTGGAATAGTCCTGTCATTTGCATACATAATCACCTCTCTGCTATTTCTATCAACCCTCCTGAATAATCTGGCCACAGCATCTTGGTTTTCACTAGCCGCGTTGGGATCTTCTCTGGTAACCCGGATAGGCCAACGTTCTCTTCTTTGAAAAACTTGAGCGGCAGGAAACGGCAAAGGAGACAACCCATCTCTTCTTCTGGTGGAGCTGGCCACAGGTTGGAGTTGACGGGAGGTGTTTATGGGTTAGTTTCTGGGCTGTTGAACTGGAGATGGTCTTACTGCTGGATTCAAGGCAGGCCTGGTGGTATGGGAAGTAGTTGGTGAAGGAGGAGGAAGGGTTGTAGGAATAGAAGCAAGCATTGGTTGGAAGGTTCTTGGAGTGCTGGGAATCACTTGGCTTTGGAATCTGGTGTTGGCAAGAGGTTGAGAAGAGGAATTGCTGGATGGATGGCCACTGGAATGAGGAATAACTTGAACTTCTTCACCATCCAACTCATCACTTCCTTCAGCATCTGGATCTGTTGGGGAATCAACAATTCTTCTTAGTTTTCTCACTACTTTCACCACTCCATCAGCATTGGTCCTTGAAATTGGGATTTCTGAGCTGTAGTGTATGGGCCCTCCAACATTAGTCGACCTGGCCACATCCCTCTGCCTGGAACCAGTCACTACATCAAAATATCAGCATCAATTCAACCAAGAAATGCAAGTCACTCACATTGAGAAAATCCAGAAGTGGCATCAGGGGTAGGTTCCTCAAGAATGGGGAATTCCTGCCCATAAGGCCCATCCTTCCTACTCCATAAGTGCCTCCTGACCTGGGACAAAGTTGATCCGGTACGGCGGCATGGCTTCTTCCCAATAAAGCAGAAATGGCATTTTGACGATCGAGGATTGTAATGTTGAAAGCAATCCTTACACCTGGCCAAACACTCAGTACAGGCAGGATCAAGAACTTCAACTGCTCTGAACCCATCATATGTTTGGCAGGGGTCAAAATGGCCAGAAGACGCCATGGAGGGAGAAGACAATCGACTGAAGACGCCAGAACCATGAAGAACAGACGGTGGCGGTGCAGAAGGGGAAGATTCAGTGAGTTCAGTCAGTTTGGAACTCATAAATGAAGAATGTGCAAGCAGAAGATTCAAGACGTCAGAATCAATCCACTCCACATCAAGAAAAAGAAATTTGTCTCAAGGAAATGGGGCTATAACTCAATTATACCCCACCTCAAAGCCTCTAAGGTGAAGGTTCACACCCCTTTGGGGCTGAACTCATCACCCAGGACCTCCCCTGCAACTTTGGGGGAGGCCAAGATCTTGATGGTCCTGGACCCCTCCAATGGGTCCAGGCCATATATGGTGAAAATTGGGAAGGGGCCATTTCTGGGCCCCCTGGTCACCCTGGGTCCCCAGCAAAATTGGGCCCAGGGGCTTCATTTTGGTCCTGGGGGCCTCCAATAGCCCCCACGGCCCACGGACCGCGGCGTACGGTCCACGGCGTACAGTCCACGGACCATGGACCGCGGCGTATGGCCCGCGGACCGTAGGACCCCAGAGGCTCAAAAAGGCCTATTAGGACCAAAAATCAAAAAAAAATGCCTCAATCACCAAAACACCCAACAAGGCCAAAAAGGCCATAAAAATCAAATTACTTCAAGATCACTGAGGAAGGAGGCCACAGCCCAAAACCCACTTGAAGGGCTGTCTGAGGCCAATTCCTTGGATAATGGGGACAAGACCCCTTGGAGGAAAATTTCAATCATTCAGTGGATTAAGTCTGGGCCAATGAGTACAAATCATATACTCATTGGGCACCAATTTTTGAGCACAAGTTCTCAATGGCCTTTATTCTGGGATATATCTCAAGGCCACATCCCAAGGCATGGCTGATTGAATCAAAAGAAAAGAATGGCGTAGTCTGGAAGGAATACTCACTCAAACTTGGAAAAAAGGGGGGAATCAATTGAATTTGGCAGGGAAGAAGTAATGAAGGATTTTCAGGATAATGGTCAAGAGGAAAGAAAATTAAAAAGAAAATTTTTTGAAAAAATGTGGGGATATTGAGATGCCACTCAACAGTGGCAGGGTATTATGGTGTTCAGGAGCCCACCAGTTTCAAGAGGGGGATACTGTAACAACCATCCATCAGGGGTAAGGGTATTCATTCATACACCCACTCAAACACCCCAAATCAGCAAATCCAGTATCTGCATCAGCATTCAGTTTCAGCAATCTTCATTCTGAAACATGCATACAGCTTGGTACATCCATACAGCCTGTCAACACCTTTACAGGTTGGATTCACCCAATACAGTTTCAATACACCAATATGGAACTGTATGATCACTCAAATACACCACACCTCTTGTACAGGTTCTGTACAGCCGTACAGGACCTGTATTGGCCAGACTCAATTCAATCATCAAATACTCTCATGAAAATTCTTCCTCTGGATCAGGGTTGGTGATTCTCACATATACCAGCCCCTCTTTCTCCCCCCTGGGGACTTTTCCCCAGTTAATTAATTTAGTTTATTTATTATTTTATGAATATTCTTATCCTTATTTTGGATATTATATTTATTTAATATTAAGTTAGTCTTTGCCTTTTCTCTCTTTGCCTGTACAGTATGAGTTGGGTGGCCATATCCTTATTAACCCTTCTCTTTCCATTCTGACAGGTTGAAACAGTGGACTTGGACTTGTTTGTGGTTGGCTCTTCTATTCTTTATCCTTATTCTTTTTGTTGCTGCTTCTTATATTCATTCTTTTAGTAATTCATCTTTAACACTCTTAAGTGTATCCTTTCTTACCATATCTTTGAGCCCTCCATAAGTGAGTCCCAGTTTACTGAGTGCCAGGCCCTCTTCACTTCGAAGAGCCACTGTGACAGGCAATTTATTACTGTTACCACCAAATAATAAATGAATTAGAAATATTCATTTAATAATAATAAAAGAATTTATATCAATAATATCACTAATATTGATTTTATATATCAATATAAATACTACTTATATTAATAAAGCATTATTAAAGATGATAATAGAGAGAAAAATATTATAATAACCAAAAATAAGCTACTTTTGTTTCTTAATATAATATTTTGGATGAATTTAGGCCTAATAAAGTAAATAAAACTCATTTAAACTGTATTTAAAAATAAAAGTAAATTAAATTACAAATTTTCTTGATTTTACATGTATTTAGAGTTTTATAGAGAATTATAACAAAAATCACTAATAAATGGATGTAATCATGTCAATATTGGTGATTGTAATTGATATTTTCTTTGGCTTGAATAATATAATGAATTTATATATAAATAATAAAGAAATTTCCTTTTAATTGAATGTTTTGATATTTTTGATTTGTCTGAGGGGGAAATAGAGTAAAAAGAGCTCTATTTATAGTAAAATCTTTCCTCCTAGAATCCAAAATGCTTCTGGTATACATTTACTGATGATATTGACTGGAATCAAGCAGTAGATCAAGTTTCAGTGATCATTACATCATAGTTAAACAATCTTATCTCATTATTACACCATTATGTAGAGATATCACTATAACTCTAGGTTTTATGACATCATAGGCTTGGAAGAAGCCTAAAATCTGTAAATTTCATTAATATCAATCATAATATAATATTTCTCAAAGGTGTTATCACTTATATAACTGTTGAGCTTAAAATAGGATTACAGTGAGTGATCATAAATGAGCAATTTTAAGCTTAAACATTGATCATTAATATGTTTTGGGTTATACATGCTAAAACCAATTAGAAGATGGATTTTAATAGCTTAAAATGTCATTAATAAATTTCAAAGAGAGCTTTATTACATCCTCTAAGCTCTATTTTGATGAATTATCTTGTAACTCATCTTTTCTATTCAAATTCACTATTTTGTACTTCAAAGCATGATTTCAAGGGGTTGCACCTTTGATATAATAACAAAGAATATGTCATTCTTCACATATGAACTTTTAAAATCTGAATATCTACTCCATTTTAAGTTTGGACAACTTTCACAACAAAGTGGTCAACAGCTATAGCAATTTTATTGAATAAAATCTTACAAGTCATAGCCTTTTTTATAGCTTGTCAAATAAAGCTTCCATCTGTATTCTTACAGTAATTAAAGTTTGATGACATCATAAACTTGGAAGAGGCCTGAAATTTGTGTATTCTATTATTATCATTCATAATATAATAGTTTTCACCAGTTTTATCACTTAGATAACTGTTGAGGTTGAAACAAGATTACAGTGAGTGATCATGAATGATCAATTTTAAGCTTAAAATTTGATAGTTAATGCCTTTTAAGTTATACAAGCTACATAAATTCAAAGAGTGAAATCTGATAGCTTGGCCATCCCTATTAAACTTTGAAGAGAATTTTATTACAACATTGAAACTCTATTTTTGATGATTTTTCTTGGAACCCATCTTTTCTGTCAAATTTCACTACTTCAAACTTCAAAGCATTAATTCAAGTGGTTTCCCCTTGGATATAATGACAAAAAATATTTCATTCTTCACATATGAAATATTAAAATCTGAAGATCAACTTTAGGTTAAGTTTGGACCACTTTTACAACCAAGTGGTCAACAGCTATAGCAATTTTATTCAATAAAATCTTACAAAGTCTATAGTTTTTTATAGCTTTTCAAATTAAGGTTATATTGTTATTGCAACGGTAATTACGTGGTAAATTTTTTTTGGCTCAACTATCTATCATGTGTATTTTAAGAGATATGATCTGAAAACCATGAATATATGCACTGATTATAAAAGTGCATATATTCAGTTTATTTCCTTAAATATTGATATCAAGAATATGACATATAAATTTTATATGTATAACTTTTCATGGGAAATTCAAAGGTGAAGTTCATTTTACATGTTTCTTCATTGGCCTTTGAGATAAATAAGAGTTGATGTCTTTTTTATGGCATTTTCACTTATTGCTCATTTAAATATTGACTTTACTGGTGTGGTATTCCATACAATTAGTAGCAGTTTCAAGCTTACCAATAAAACAAAAAATAAATAAATTGTAATAAAAAAAAATTAAGCAAAACATATTTACACAGTACAAAAACAGGTTTCAAATAGAAATATACAATACAAAGCCTCAATATCTTACCAAAACAGTATAGTATCAAAGGATTTATCCACCTTATTGCATCATCAATAGCAAATTATGAAATGAAAAGCAGTTAATATAAATAAAGGTATATGAAGACAGACCACAGCATCAGAGCTGTATTTTCCCCACCTTGATTCAATTGAAAGATGAAATATCTCAAGGCTATGCAAAAAATTACAATATATTTTACAAGAACAAATGTTGGCTTAGTAATAATGACATGCATCAAACTTGATAGAAATGATGCAATCTGCATATGACATGATACAATACTAAAACAGAAACACCAGCATAATTCTCTCAGGAAATATGTCACAAAGTCACCAAAAATGAAAATGTCACCAGCAAAATTATCTCAAAGACATGACATGATTTGGATAAGAAACAGAAACACCAGCATAATTTTCTCATCTGAATCATATGAATAGAAGAAAGTTCAATTGTCAGGAGCTGTATTTTCTCCACTTTCTTGGCAAAAAGAAAATCTCACCAGCCAAATTGTCTCAACTACATCACATGATTTTGATGAGAAAAAGGACCACCAGCAGAATTCTCTCCTAGAATACGTATAAAATAGAAACAAAAATATTTTCCCCACCAATTACAATATATTTTCCAAGAACAAATGCTTGCTTAGTAATAATGAAACGCATCAAACTTGATAGAAATGATGAAATCTCCATATGAAATGATACAATACTAAAACAAAACCACCAGAATAACTCTCTCATAACATACAAAGGAATAGAAACAAAAAATAGTTTCCCCACCTTCAAGAAAGAATCACCAGCCATATTATCTCAATGACCTGACATGACTGTGATAACAAGAAAATCTCACCAGCCAAATTATCTCAAATACATCACATTATTTTGATACGAAAAAGCACCACCAGCATAATTCTCTCAGAAAACACACTGCTACACCAAAACTACACGTCTCACCAGCTAAAACCTCTCAGCTATGATTTTTTCTGAGTACCCTATTTTAAGAATCTCTATGGAGGCCCAAAAGCTATAAATAGAGGTCCTCTCTCCCTCATTTTCCCATCATCATGGAACAAGTTCTCACTATCCAGGATCACAACCATCCCTTAACTAGCAGGATATCTAGAGTAGTAGTGTTTTAGTAGTAAAAGCTCAGTAGCCTTGCTCAGTAGCTTAGTATTTTCAAAGAATAGTAGTATAAACGTAGTGATAAAGATCAGTAGTTTTTCTCAGAGGCCTAGTATTATATGAAAGAAAAGAAACAGTGATATAAACTAAACATTAAAAAAATATCAAAATAAGAATATCCAGTAGTCTTATTATTAATATTAAAAAGAAATTATTATAATCATCATAAAACCCACCAAAAAAAATATTAATAATGTTCTTATCAGTTTTATTAAAAATAACAGAAACCCAAATATATATATATATATATATATATATATTATAATTACTTTTATTCAAATAACACATGAAAAATTTACTGTTCATTTTATCAGAAATTTTAGTTTTAAATCGGAGTTTTACTGTGGTGTTATTGATGGGTCTTCTTTAGAGACTGCTGATATGTCTTCTCTATCTATTAAAGACACAAATATAATTTCATTTTGTTATTATCTGTAGGCTGAATATTCAGTATTATTTAGAGTGGCAGCAAATACACCTTAGCACCCATGGTTATTGGACAATTCTGAAATTCAAAACAGACTTACCATTAATTTTCCCCTCAAGGTACTGTATTATTTCATCCCAAACCAAAAGGAGTTTCCACATCTGGTGTCCCAACAGTCGCCAACAACAAGTTCAATCATTGATAATCTATCAATTATATAAAAAACATTCAAATTCAATCCATAAAAAACCTTTTATCAATCAAAAAAAAATTCAAAAGCCTATCAAGTTGATCTGGAATCAGAAAACCCACAAAACTCTAAAACATCATCACCATCAATTTCTTCAACAAAATCATTTAAATATTATTATTGGAAAAGTGGAGAAACACCACCTGGAGAAGAATTGCCTCTAGAGTATAGTATACCAGTTGGTACACCCAGAACCAAGAAGAAAGATGAAAAGATAGCTATAGATTATTTTCAAAAATTACGCAAGGAACTATTTGAAATTAAAAAGAAAAATGAAAAACAGAAAATCAAGAAAGAATTTATCAATATGGATTCAGCATCATCATCAAAGATACCACACAATCCAGATGAATCCAAAGAAAATATTATAAATGAAGAAATAATGAAAGGACAAGAAGATATTTCTGATTTAGAAAGACTTCATAAAAGAATGTTAGAAATGCAACGAGAATTAATTCTATTCCTTAAAAAAGAAGGGAAAAGGAAAGAGTCAAGTTTTACCCCAGAAAACAGCCCAATGGAATAAACTACAAGCACGCCAAGGATCTTCAGACAAGAAGGGTCACCATCACCATTTTCAAGGCCTATGGCTTCATCAACTCCATTCACTTCACAAAGACCAAATACTCTACCAAAGCGGGTTAATATTCATGGCCATTTGCAACAAGAAATCCCCCAAAACAATACACCCATTGTCAAGATAAGGCCAAAGGATTATTATTTATGGCTTGATGGAAAGGAAGTGGAAAGATTCATTAAAAGAGTGGAAAATATAGCAGAAATTGAAGGAGCAATTGGAAGGGATATAGCAAGACAGATATCCTTTTGGACTAAAGATCAATAAATTAGCTACCATATTTAAGGAATGCCTGGATATGAAATTGGCAATTGGGAGAAATTAAAATTGGATATCAAGAGGAGATGGGGAACAGTGTCACCTGAAAGAAAATAAAAGATGTCCTCAATTACTCAATTATTCACAAAGATTCAACACAAAGGATGAATCAGAAATATGACCCAATATAAAAGGTTCATTGGTGAATATGAATCCATTATTAATTATCTCAAAAGGTATCAATATATACAAGGAGATATCAATCACAATTGAGAAATTTTGGCAAGTCTTTCCTCAAGTGTTCAAGAATCTATTTACAAAGAAATGGTTAAAGATAAGGCCATGGTGCAAGCTTTGGATGGTGCTTCTATCATTTCAAGATTGGAAATCTTAAAGTTATATATTGAACAAGATTTAGAAGCCAAAGTCTTAATTCAACAGAAGGAATTTTCACAACCAAAGTCACAAGAGAAGAAAGCTAGGCTTGAAGAGGAAAGCTGGGAAGAAGTCTTAATGCAAATGAAAGATCTTACCCAAAAAATTCAAAATCCTCAGCCGCAAGGGCATCAATCAAAGGATACTGGGAAGGAATTAGTTAAGGAAGTATTGAATCAGCTCAAACACATTTCAGAAGTAGCTGAATGTCCAAATGAAACACAAGCAGGCAATAATCAAGATCAGAAAGTTATGCAAAACTCACAGCCATTCAGGCCAAGATATCCTTTACCACCCATATCTTCTGGTTATCAACCATATGTTCCAGCCAAATGGCTCCAAGACAGCTACTGAAGTGTTATTACTGCTTAGAAGAAGGACATTCCGCAATAAGATGTAATCACCTCACAGAAGACTTGGAGAAAAGAATTTTCTTGAAGTGTGGAGGAACATATCTTTATCCAAATTTTCAAAGAGTACCCACAGAAGGCCCTAAACCTGCAAAAGAATTAGTCAGACATTTTTCCAAGGAGCAGGAGGATTTTACAAAGAAAATGATGGAACAATCAAATCCACCCCCAAATAAGCAAGAAACAACAGTAATTGAGGAAAGCTAAGGTGAGAAGGAAACTGCTATAGCTCAAATAGAAGAATGGGGAAACTGGAAACCTCCTCAAATATCACCAGCAAATGAAAATCTTCAAATAAATGTTGGGCTTAGACAGACAAGGCAAAGAGCTGCAAGGCAAGAAAGTCAAAGCCAAACTCAGCAAGAGGATAAAAATGAAACACACAAACCCTTTAAAAAGAAGATACCTGGTGCCTACCACAAGGAAGATGAGGCAGAAGAAGGAATAAGGGTTCTAATTCCAACAAAATACAAGAAAACACAAGAAGGAAAGGAAGTAGATAATTATGATATTTAATTCATTTCTATGAACAAGAATAAGGAGGGACCAAGACAGGAGTCGCAAAAGATGGAATTCAAAGAGAAGGTAAAATCTACAGCCAATAACTCAAAGCTAATAATTGAAAATTTGATGAAGAAAATACTTGAACAGAAGATAAATCTTACTCCTGAAGAAATATGATCAATTTCACTAACCTTTATTGATAAATTACAAAATTTAACTACCCAGGAAAAAGAGGTGATAAAATCAGTCAAAACGTCAGATATTCAGGAAAGGCTACTTCAATTGAAGCTACAGGACCATGATACCCCAACATTACATTATGCATGCCCACTTGGCTTTATGGAAGTATTTATTGGAAGAGAAGAATATTTTACAATGGCATTGGTGGATACTGGATCAGAAATTAATATAATACCAGAGGAAATTGCAATTAAGGCCCTACTTACAAGTAGAAAGCTCAATATGAATCTCAGAGGAATTGGTGGACCTACAACATCTTTGTTTGGACTCTCAGAATTTACACCAATTAATATGATAACGGGAGAAGAAAAAGAAATTCATTTATTGATAGCAAAAGGAGCTATACACACCATACTTGGAAGACCATTTTTAGCAGATAATAATGTTAAATTTGAATTTTCACACAAGCAAGGGAAAATATTCAGTTATTCAGAGCAAGATGGACGTCAATTATGTCTACTGTGAGCCTTGAGGTATATTTTACATACCCAAATAGGCCACAATTATCTTAAAAAGAAATTTTGAATTATACATAACTCATAAGTCATGCATATATTCAAAATTCATCATTTTTGATTTCAGAAAGATGAACAACTTTTTATTGAGTAAGTAAATCCATGGATTTAAGGCCAGATTTGGATTCTACACAAAAATTCACCTAGGGTAGCTCCATAGATTGAATAAGCTCAAATTAACTGCTTGAGGTGGTAATATGGAAAATAATTCAACACCACATCATTAATACCACATAAAAGATCCGTGAAAAATTTTGTTTTTCTTGATTTTACGCCAAAATAATGGGAAAGTGAGAAATCCCATGTTACATATACACTAAGAATAGTGTTATACATGTTTTGAGCACTTAATATTATGGTATTCTTACATGCACTTTTGGTACACCCATAGTGGATATCTCACTTTAAGCTTAAATTTCTATTTTTACGTGAAAAATAAGCAAGGGGGACAAAAGACATCAAAGAGAGCCAGGGTACCCAACTTCTGAGGCCCCAGAGGCGTGGATAGCTCCAAAGCTTGGTTCCATGGCTGATCTTGACCCAATTGGTAAACTAAACCTCTTTGGGAACTTGGTTACCAAGTTACAACTACTGTAAAACACCAGAAAATAGCAAATAACCTGCTATTTTGACGTGCCAAGGAGGTAAAAAGCTACTTACACTCCTGTAACCATGTCAATTACTAATGACTTTCCATGGATAAACCCCAAAAGAGTAATTAAAACCCTTTTTGGACTAGTATCCATTGATTTACCTCATAGCAACCAGCGAAACACTGATATTTGCAATTCTACATAGAAATGAGGTAAGAACTTCAAAATTCATTAAAAATACAATTCTTAATGAATCTTTCTGAAACCTTCAGGACTAATAGAGAACTGTATTATCTATGGTACAACCAAAAAGAATCATAGTTTTACTAGTAAAATTAAACGTTTTACTTACAGTCCATTTTTGGTTATTCTACGTGAAACACTGAATCTTCAAAAATTCACAGTAAATACAACCTGTGATGAAATTTTCAATAACATTGATAACTTTGGGAAATCAATGATTACTTTGGAATAAAAGAAGATTTACAAATGTTACTCCTTTTATTCTTAACCATATTGGGGTTGGTAGTCACGTAAAAGCATCAATTAAGCAATTATGACAATTTTACGTGATAGCAGATGATGTAAGTAATAATCCAAAAGGGTTTAATGCTTTCTCACTCACTGGTTTTTCAGTTTGCTCCATGGAGCGCCTCTGTGAGCTGTTGTTGACTTAAAAGAGGCCTTCTCTTGCTGTTTTTTCTGCATCATCATCTTATTATCATTTTATATCATTGTTACCAACATGTAAGTATTAGTTAAACTATTCTTAAGTGTTTTAAATCTTTCATAATCAATCAGAAAGACGTGAAATCATAGAATCCAACTATATATTGTTGTAATCCTGCTATAAATCATTTTGATCTCTCAAATCCACAATTCTACGTCAAATTTCTCTACTTTTATCTATCAATAAGTTCTTTGGAGTATTAGTGAGTCATTCATCTTTAATTCTTAAGGTTTTTCTCTAGTAATAGTTTTCTTCAGGGATTATATTTATAATTATTCTTGCAAAAGATAATTATATATTAAAATAATTTTATTATTTTAATAAAAGAAGTTTTTATTATTAAATTCTTCTTGTAATTGATTCTTGTAGACAATTACTTGCTCACTGTTAAAGTCACTAGTAGTGCTTAACACGTGAAAGAAATAATTATTTAATTATTTAATTGTGGCTATAATAATATTTTCTTATTTTATTTCATAAGAACAGACATAGTACTGTTGATTAATAGTAATATTATCATCAGTTTCATAGTCACATCTTACATCTACCAATATGTAACCCTCAAGCTATGGGCTGGCAAATTTTCCCACCAATAGGTATGGAGCTTTGTGAATCTTCAGAAATTGGAAAATGGTCAATACATGGAGCAGAATTATCAAAAAGAAAAGAAACAGAGGAAACAGAAAGTCAATCTTCAACAAGAGTGAAGAAATCATTTCTTGGACCAAAAGAATACCCTTCTCAGCTATTTTTGTTGCAAAAAAATGAGTTGAATGTCATAACCCAGGAAATGGCCCTAAAAGCAGAATTAAAAATCAGCCCTTACACATCAAAATCAACAGATGACTTTTGGAAACCAATTGGTCAAATTAAAAATCTTGAAGTAACTACTTGTAATGAGAAGAAAACCTACTGGGACTTCTTAGTATTTGGAAATTTCAACCAGATAATACATGAACCAGATATTAGCATATTATCTTTCTCTAAAGAAAGTATTCCACCTCAAACTGAAAGAAAATTCAAAGGGAAGCATCCAGAAGAGGATGAATTGAAGGTAGAAAATAGTGAAGCAATAGAAAAAATAAGAATGGAACTGAAGAAGATGAGAAGAATTTTGGACATGGCCATAGAAGACCCAGAGAAATGGCTAGCACTTAAGCTAAGTGGTATGAATAAAGAAGGTAAAGTAGAAAGCCCACAGAAGAATTTCAAAATGGATCTGGAGCCACCTGAAGAAAATTCCTCAGGAATTGCAGAAGATTATTTCAAGTTATTTCAGGAGGAAGATTGGTACATTAGTGATACTGACAAAGACTTACTAAGTGAAGAACTAAAAGACAACATAATAAATCCATTGGCAAAAAGAAGATTTGAATAATTGGAAAAGGAAAATGCCATAATTACTGAAGACAAATTGGATCAAGTTTGGGATATATATATTCAAAAGAGGAATGAACAATAAATGGAAACAGAAGAATCAGAAGATGACTTGAAGTTATACCAACAAAATAATGGAGAGTTGGAAGATAGATATAAGCAAGGAGCAATATTTGAAGACCTAGAAGAAGGAGATCTATCAGAAAATACACAAAGGATATCTAGACTTAGCATTCTAGAAGAATTGAATGATGCCTATAATCAACTATGCTGCCTTTCAAGCTCAAAGAATTTATATATTCAAAATCAAGGAATGACATTTGGATTAACAAATGACTCCCAGAATCAAAATGGCATACAGAAAGACATACCAGAATATGAAGGACTGGAAGATTATGAAATACTTCCAATAATAACATTTAAGGAGCTGTATGATTATGAGCTAGATTCACCAATAATTCAAACCAAATATCTTTCAGAACTACCTGTATCAAATCTTACAAATGTTAATTTTCTGGAATTACTAACCACCAGTGGAATCAAAGGAAATTTAAGGAATCCTTACTGGAAGAAGCCTTATGGATATTATCAAATGAAAATAGAAGGACTGTATCACAAAATGTTATGGGCTCAAGAAGATTTGAATCTAGATGGTTTGGAAATCTTGGGAGGAACTCTTTACTGGTGTGATTTTGGGTTCATGTTTATTAATGAAGTAGAAGGTTTTGTTTCAGAATGGAAAGGAAACAAACAAAGAAAATAACGCAACAAGATTTTTGGAGAAATATTGAAGTACATATGTCTTTCAGTAATTCACAACAGAAGGTTAAATATTTCTCAATAATAGCTGAAGTAATCCAATTTCAATCACCAATTATAAAGAAAAACCACCATAAAAAAATAGCAAAATAATAAAAGAAATAACCTGAAAAAAAAAAGAGTTTTCATACCTGTATTAGTATCAGGGCAGTGACCTCCTGCCTTATCAAAGAGGAATTTCAAATCATTCAAAAACAAAAAAAAATTCAACATTCATATAATTCAGGGCAGTGACCTCCTGCCTTATCAAAGAGGAACTGCAAATCATTCAAACTACCTTATAGAAAATCTTTCTTTAAACACTCTTATCACTCAGTGGCAGTGCCTTCCTGCCTTATCAAAGAGGAATTATTCTTTTATCTCAAAACATAAAAATTTTTTTTTCAACATAATAAAAAAAAAATTAAATTTATCAACATCAACATGAAAAAAACAATTTTTAAACATGAATCTTTTTTTCCAATAAATAAAAATAATAAAATAAAGAGTCTTGACTAACATTAAGGATAGAAGATCAGATAAAATAAAGAAGGCAAAAAATTAGTCCTTGTATGACTTTAAACTACAGGGTAGCAACCTGAAGGCTTAAATTAGTCCTTGTATGACTTTAAACTATAGGGTAGCAACCTGAAGGCTAAATTTTAGCCCTGTATGACTTTAAACTACAGGGTAGAAACCTGAAGGCTAAATTAGTTCTTGTATGACTTTAAACTACAGGGTAGCAACCTGAAGGCTAAAATTAGTCCTTGTATGACTTTAAAATACAGGGTAGCAACCTGAAGGCTAAAATTAGTCCTTGTATGACTTTAAACTACAGGGTAGCAACCTGAAGGCTAAAATTAGTCCTTGTATGACTTTAAACCACAGGGTGGTTCCCAGAAGGGCAAAATAAGTCTTTGTATGACTCAAACTACAGGGGTATCACACCAGAGGGCTGAATATGCAAGTAAAAACAAGGCATCAAAAAAATGAAAAAAAGAAGATATCAAGAGTAAAACAAAAGTGAATAATAGAATTAGGAATGATTTAAGTATAACAGTAAACTCAAGACTAGGGTTCACAAATGTCCTTGTATGACATTAAACTGCAGGATTTGGTATACCTAATATACTGGGTTTTATCCACCTAGATGTAAAGTCCTTGCATGACTTAAAACTACAGCTCAAATGCAATTATGAACAAAACAAAAAGAAAAAGTTTAAAAGACTGTTTCTCATTTCAACTAAAAAAAAATTATTAAAAAAAAAAATAATAATAAAAATTATCAATTTATACTTTAAACCAGACTAATAATCATGGAAGCTCAAGCCAATACTGCAAAATATAAGTCAGTACTAAAGAAGGTTAGACCAGTCAATGAAGCTATGCCTCAAGATCTGAATCCACCCTTGGAAAGACCTGAATTATCAAGAGATCTATATGAAACACTCTATCACCTAACCCACATCCATTTTTTAAAACATGAAAGGTTACAGAAGAAAGAATTTCAATCATAAACTTTGGACCATCTGGATGGTTATCAAAAGAAGAGATTTAATTATTAAAGAATGTTATATTACTAAGGCAAAAGGCTATAGCATTTTGTGAATAAGAAAGAGGTGTACTAAAACATTCTTATAGAAAACCTTATAAAATACTAGTTATACCACATGAACCATGGCAAAAGACACCAATACCAATACCAAAATCAATTTTACCTCAATTTATTGAACTAGTCAGAGAACAAATAAGTACAGGACTCTATGAACAATCAACATAAAGCTATAACAGCCCAGTATTTTGTGTGGAAAATACCAACGGAAAACTTAGAATAGTTCATGATCTTCAAGACCTCAATAAAGTAACAATAAAAGATGCAAGATTTTCACCAAATGTTTATGAGCTTGTAGGATCATTTTCAGGAAGAGAATGTTATGGATTTGGAGATATTATGGGAGGATAGGATGAAAGAGAATTGGACATTACTACAAGACCCCTTACAACATTTGAAACACCACTTGGAAGACTTCAGCTTACAAGACTACCTCAAGGAGCAACAAACTCTGTGGCAGTTTATCAAGCGTGAATGACTTGGATACTTCAGGAGGAAATACCAGAGCACCTAGGAATATTTTTAGATGATGGAGGAATTAAAGGACCCAGATCAGCATACCAGCATGAAACATTGAAGGAGAATCATCTCATAAGAAGATTTGTTTGGGAATATGCAGTAACATTAGAAAGAATACTTTTCAGGATAGAAGAGGCAGGAATCACAATTTCAGGATCAAAATTTGCATGTGGTGTTCCAGAACTTGATATTGTGGGGCACGTTGTGTCTTTGGGAGGAAGAAAGATTTCAAAACAAAAGATAAACAAGATACAAAACTGGCCTAGACTAACAACAAAGAAGGAAGTTAGAGGATTCTTAGGATTATGTGCATATGTCAGAATTTTTATCAAGGACTTTTTACAAGTTGCAGCACCATTGAGAAGATTGACAAGGGAGGATGTATTGTGGAAATGGGATGAAAATTGTGAAGCTTTTATAAAACTCAGGAAGATAGTAGGAGAAGAAATTACTTTGAAGACAATGAATTATGATAAAGACTCATGGAAAATAAAATTAGCAATAGATTCAAGCTATATTGCAGCAGGTGCAGCTCTTATGCAAGCGGATGAAAACAGAAAGGATAGGCCAGTACTATATGAATCAGTAACTTTTTCCAGACTAGAATCTAAATACTCTCAGCCAAAATTAGAGCTTTGCGGTGTAGCAAGAATACTCAAAAAACTTCAAATGATATTATGGGGGAAACACTTTGAGCTTCAAGTAGATGCTAAAGCTTTAATAAAAATGATCACCACACCTTACTTACCAAATGCAGCCATGACAAGATGGGTGGCATACATTCAACTTTTTTCATTTTATCTTGTACATAAACCAGGAAAACAATTTACTATGCCGGATGGGTTATCAAGAATACCAAAAGGAGAAGACAAAGAAGAAAGACAAAGGCATGATTTTGATGAAGAGGAATATTGGATTAAACCACATCCAGGATTTGGCCTAAAAGAATTAAATACAAGTAAAGTGGGAAAATTATCAAGGAATAAAACAAACAATATTGAAATTCCAATAAAACAGGAAGGATTTGGAAAACATATACAGGAACATTTGCATAGTTTGAAAGAGCCACAAAGTATTGGGGAAGAATACTTCAAGAAAATTAAGAGATGATCAGTGAATTTCTATTTAGAAGGAGGGAAGCTGAAAATAAGAAATCAAGCACATCCACAAATAGCTGTATACAATTAAAAAGCTCAGAAACAGATACTAAAGCAAATTCACAAGAAGCTGGGGCATAGAAGGGAAAATGAGACATAAAGGAGAATCAAGAAAAGATATTGGTGGGAAGGAATAAAAAAGATAGTCAAGAAATGGGTCAAATCATGTCAAGAATGTCAAAAAAGGAGTCATTTGCAACAAAAATAAGAAGCAAAGATATCTGTAACATCTAATTTATTTGAAAGAGTCAGAATGGATGCAGTTCACATCAAGGCAGGAAGATGAAAATATTTAGTTGTAGCAAGACCTTACTTTTCAGGATGGCCAGAAGCTGTGGAATTAACAAGGCTAACTGCAAAATCATTTTCAAAATGGTTTATGTCAGAATGGATTTGTAGATATGGAGCTCCAAAAGAAGTGACAGTTGACGGAGGAGCAGAATTTGGAAAAGAACTACAAGAAGCAGTCAAAAGAGCAGGATCGATAATCAGAATAACTACACCTTACTACCCAGAATCACAAGGAATGGTTGAAAGAGGACAAAAAAATGTCTGGTGAAAATGGATCCAAATGGAAAGAATACTTACCAATTGTGACTTTGTCAGATAGAATATCAGCAAAAAGAACAACAAGATACTCACCAATTGTGCTTCAATTTGGTCAGAAAGCTGTTCTGCCAATTGATAATGAAAAAAATACATATCTAGCCATTGAATGGAATAAAATATCAACAAGAGAAGAGCTATTGGAAGAAAGAACTATACATATTGCAGCAAAAGAGGAAACAACTTTAGCAGAAGTAGAGAAATTAAGAGATTCAAGACACAAATAAGTTCAATATTTGGACGAAAAGATGGCACATAGACTGAGAAATCGACTTGAACAAGGGGACTTGGTATTATTTTATAATAAACCGCTTGAGTCAAAGTGGGGTTTACTCTTCAAGAACTGTTGGAATGGACCTTATAGAGTCGTAAATAAAAATAATAATGGACCTTATGAGCTTGAAGAATTGGATGGCACTAAACCTACAAGAAAATTTGCAGCAAGCCACATACAGAGGTTTTATTCCAGAGGAAAGAAAGTTCAATCAAGTTCAGAGTCAGAAAATGAAAGCAGTGAAGAAATTGAAGATGAAGAGTCAATATTGGAGGGAGAATAAATTGAACAAAATGAATATGATTGATACTGGTAAGCTTTTCAGCTGGAATTCTGGGGACAGCATTATATGGAGAGGGGCATGTGGTATTCCATACCATTATTATTCGTTTCAAGCTTACTAATAAAACAAAAAATATATGAATGGTAATAAAACAAATTAAGCGAAAAATATTTACACAATACCAAAATAGTTTTCAAATAGAAATATACAATACACAGCCTCAAGATATCATCAAAACAGTATAGTATCAAAGTATTTATCCACCTTATTGCATCATCAATAGCAAACTATGCAATTAAAAACAGGTAATCTAAATCAACATATATGAAGACGGACCACAACATCAGAGCTGTATTTTCCCCACCTTGATTCAATTGAAAGAAGAATCACCTCAACGCTATGCAAAAAAATTACAATATATTTTCCAAGAACAAATATTTGCTTAGTAATAATGACATGCATCAAACTTGATAGAAATGATGCAATCTCCATATGAAATGATACAATAATAAAAGAGAAACACTGCATAATTCTCTCAGAAAATACGTAACAAAGTCACCAAAAATGAAAATGTCACCAGCAAAATTATCTCAAAGACATCACATGATTTTGATAAGAAACAGAAACACCAGAATAATTCTCTCATATATATCATATGACTGGAAGAAAGTTCAATTGTCAGGAGCTGTATTTTATCCACTTTCTTGGCAAAAAGAAAATCTCACCAGCCAAATTATCTCAAATATATCACATGATTTTGATAAGAAAAAGCACCACTAGCATACTTCTCTCATAACCTATGTAAAAAATAGAAAAAAAATATCTTCCCCACCTTGATTCAATTGAAAGAAAAAATACATCAAGGCTATGCATAAAATTACAATATATTTTCCAAGAACAAATTTTTTCTTAGTAATGATGACATGCATAAAACTTGATAGAAATGATGCAATATCCATATGAAATGATACAATACCAAAACAGAAACACCAGCATAATTCTCTCATGACATACATAAAAATAGAAACAAAAAATATTTTCTCCACCTTAAAGAAAACATCACCAGCCATATTATTTCAATGACCTCACATGACTCTGATAAAAAGAAAATCTCACCAGCCAAATTATCTCAAATACATCACATTATTTTGATAAGAAAAAGCACCACCAGAATAATTCTCTCAGCAAACACCCTACTATACCAAAACTACACGTCTCACCAGCTAAAACCTCTCAACTATGATTTTTTCTAAGTATCCTATTTTGAGAAGCTCTATGGAGGCCCAAAAGCTATAAATAGAGGTCCTCTCTCCCTCATTTTACCATAATCATGGAACAAGTTCTCACTATCCAGGATCACAACCATCCCTGAACTAGGAGGATATCTAGAAGAGTAGTGTTTAAGTAGTAAAAGCTTAGTAGCCTTGCTCAGTAGTGTAGTATTTTCAAAGAATAGTAGTATAACCATAGTGAAAAAGATCAGTAGCTTTTCTCAGAAGCCTAGTATTAATAAAAGAAAAGAAGTAGTGATATAAGCTCAAAACTTAAAAAACATCAAAATAAGAATATCCCGTAGTCTTCTTAATAATATTAACAAAAAATATTATAATCATCATAAAACCCAAAATAATAATAATAATAATGATAATATTCTTGTTAGTTTTATTAAAAATAACAGAAACCCAATATATATATATATAATCATTATTTTTATTGAAATAACAAAAAGAAATATTACTGTTTATTTTATCAGAAATTTTAGTTCCAAATCAGATCTTTACTGTAGTTTTATTGATGGGTCTGATTTAGAGACTGCTGATACATCTTCTCTATCTGTTAAAGCCACAAAGCTTATTTAATTTTGTGATTCTCTGTAGGCTGACTATTCAGTATTATTTAGAGGGGCAGCTAATACACCTTAGCACCCATGGTTATTGGACAATACTGACATTCAAAACAGACTTACTATTAATTTCCCCCTCAAGGCACTTCCTTATTTCATACCACACCAAAAGGAGTTCCCACAGCGGTATGTCATAAATATGATATATGTGTATTTTATTGGGAATAATTTGATGGTGTAATTTATCTCACATTTTTAATCATGAGATTCTAATTTAATTAAGGATTTATTCTTATTTATGGCATTTTCACTTATTTTAAGATAATCATTTTCAAAAGAATAATTATTTTAAATTTTTCTTGTGACCATTTTGGATATGTTGACATATATGAAGGGTCATATTCACTACCATCAAAAAGAGATTCCACCACAATCTGATATAGTTAATTAGGTTATTGTCCACTTTCCTACCTCTTCATTAGAATTTTATTAGTCTTGAAGCTCAATAATGCTTAACCTTCCTAACCTCTAGGTCTTCTTTCATTTCTGAACCTTCTTAGTAGTTTATCAAAATTGGTTATATCTTTCTCAAGTAGCCGTTCATCTTCTTGAGTTGGGTTTCTATACCTCGCTAGGTATTCTCTTTCTTTTTTGTTTCTAGTCCTCCTTTCTTCAAGGACTTTTACAATTTTCCTTTCTTCTCCTTCTGCTATAGGGGGAATATGAATCATTGGTTTATTTCTTATGGTTAATAGCTCTTTATCACTTGAGATGTAAGGTTTTATCAGGTGCACAGGGAAAGATGGCTGTTTATTCAGAAATTCACCTGTGAGTTCTAGTTGCACAGGATTAGGTCCTTGTAGTGCTTTTATCATGAAAGGTCCTGAAAAGTAATCTTTCAATTTCTTTGGACCTTTGATATTACTAAATTTCAGAGTTGATAATAAGACACAGTCTTTTGTTTTGAACCTAGGTGGTTTATGACTTTTATCCCATCTTTCTTTTGCATACTTGAAATAATCTTTCATACATCTGTTTGCATGGTGTCTTGATTTGTCAAGCATTATTTTGAAACTACTTGCTGTTGGATGAATATCCACTAAGTACTTTTTGACAGTATCATATGGAAGTTTTGTATTCCATCTTTTTTTAACATTTCTGGTGTTTAGCCAGTTGAAGAGTGGATTGATGTTTTATATTCCAGCTCAAGAGATGGTATTAAGGTACACCAATCATGGATAGAGCCATCAGCTTCTTTGAATTCTAGGAGATAATCACAGAATCTTCTGATCATATCTTCTAAGGTTTGTATCATTCTTTCTTCCAGACCATCAGTTTGCTGGTGGTAGGTCGTGGATAATGATACCTTTGTTCCAAACAAGTTCTGGAATTTTTTCTACAATGCTGAGGTGAGTTTGGGGTCTGTGTCACTTATGATATTTTGGAATAGTTCTGTATGTCTAGTAGCTTTATTCCATATCATTATGGCTGTGTCCATAGGTTTGCCATCTTTGTGAAATGGTAAGAATATTGGAGTTTTTCTGTACCTGTCAACTAATACTAGGAATGCATTATAACTTCTGTCTCCTCCTGGACTTAAGGATGTTACCCATCCCATTTAAAGTATTTGCCAAGGGGATTTTTGTTCTTGAATTTGGATCATATTTCCAAATGTTTTTCCTTTTGCTCTGTTTGCTTTTTCACAGCTTTCACAGTTTTGGCAGTATTCTGAAACATCTTTGGTCCAATTTGGCTACCAAGAGCAGGTTTTTACTCTTTCTGGTGTCCTGTCTTCTGAGGGACGTCAAGATGCAACACTATCATTAAGTTAATGTAGTATATTTTTTTATCAGAGTTCTATCTGTTAAATCCATAAAGCATGTATGTTTGGTCCCATGATAGAGGATTCCATCAAGGATGTGGAATCTTCCTTAATCATATGCTTTTTTCCATGCTTCATATAGTTTGGATGAAAGTGATGGGTCTTTACAGTCTTTCATTACAAGTCAAAATAAGATATGACAGTTCTTTTCCATCTTATAGCTTTCTTGAGCTTTTTTAAAGAATTCTGTGCAAATATCTGTGACACATATGCCTTCTATATTATGTTTTTCCTGCGGTATCCATGCTGTATTTTCAGGTGTATTTGCTAAAGCACATGTGCTAAGACCATCTGCATTTTTATGAATATTTACAGATTTATGAACTATAGTCATATTTCCTCCATATTGATGGATAGCAATTTGCCATCTCAGCATGTGTCCATTCTTTATCTTCATGTTTAATAAATATTTTACAGCATTAAACTCTGTTATCCCATCAAACACTGTTCCATCCAAATATTAGTGTAATTTTTCTAAATCCCACACTAGGCAAAGATATTCCATTTGGCTTGTTTCTGTTGGCTTAATATTTCTTGAAAGAAAGCAAATTGGTCCTTCAACAGGTTAATCATTGTTGATTTGTTTCTGGTGTAGTGCAGCACCTAGTCCTTCTCCACAAGCATCAATGTACATCCTTAAAGGTAGTTCCAATCTTTAATTAGAAGAAATGGGGAATTTGTGAGGGAATGTTTCGATTACTCATATGCTTTAACCCTTTCTTGACTCATTTCATAGACTTTCTGTTGGTCACAGATCTTGTACAAGGATTTGGAAATTCTTGCAAAGTCTTTTACAGGCTGTCTGTAATAAGCAGAAAATCCTAGAAATGATTGCATTTCTTTTTTTGTTTGGGGCATTGGCTTCAGCAGTACTGCTGCTATTTTGTTTTTATCTATTCCCAAGCTTAGTCCAGTTACAACATGTCCTAGTGCTTTCAGTTCACTGTATGTAAAATGACGTTTTTTCGGGTAAAAATTCATATTTACTTGTACTATTATTTACAAGAATCTTTCTAGTCTTGTTAAGTGACTTTCCAAAGTTTCTGAGTAAGCCATGATATCATATATGCAGATAATTAACAATCCTTCTGATAATTCTTCAGGAAATATGGTATTCAAAATTCTTTGATAATGGTAAGGTTCATTTTTTATAGCAAATGCCATTCTTTAGTATTCATAAACTCCAAAGTGGACTATTATCTTCAGTAGTTTGTTGGCATTTTCTGTGAAGACATTTTGGTTAAAGCCCTTTAGAGCATCCATGGCTGTAATGAGCTTAGCCTGTGAGTAATGTGTTAATGTCTCATGGATTATGGGTATTGTATATCTTTCAGGGATAGTATAGGCATTTAGAGTGCTAAAATCCCATACCATCCTTGACTTTCCATTATGCCAAGTTATAATGACAGGTGTAGTTCCTTCTACTTGTTCTTTATTCCTACTTGCCTTAATACTCCAAGGTCCATTAACCCTTTAATGTGTACCTCTAAGGCTTCTCTAGATCTTGGATTAGCTGGGTAAACTGGTATTCTCAATAAGGGTGTATAAGGTTTTCCCACATTAGGAATAACTTCTACTTCATTCCCAATGATTGCACCTAGTGGTTCTTTGTCAGTTGCAAAAGCATTTTTGTATTTAAACAAGAGCTCATTCATTTTTTTGTTAATTCTTGATTGAATTCTGCCTCATTAAGTTGTTCATTTAGGAAGGAATGTCCCTCTTGTCTTTTCTTTTCATTTCTTTAACTTTAATTTGTTCTTTGTTATTTAAAAAACCAAATTTCTCCCTCTTATTGCCTCCTATTGTAAAATATCATCCTTTTTTTTAGAGATATCTATGCCATAAATTGACAAGTAATGATTTCCAAGTATAAAATGGTTACTAGAATAGTTTTCCATTACTACAAACTCTACTTTCACTCTTATACATTGGGAAGGGTGAGGAAAAATTAATGTTAAGTTAATTAGTCAAAGGGGCTTCATCCTTTCACTTGCACTACTTAAGTTAACCCCTTGTATTGGTATACATTTTCTTCCCAATGTGGTATAATTGTTTTTAATTAATCCTTAGAAACACAGGTACATTATTCTCCTGTATCTAAGTTTGCTTCTTCCTCTTGGTTTTCAACCATGAAAATAGTTAAACTTGCTTTTCCAGATGTATATCCCTTTCCTTTTGCTGGTTTAATTCTACACAGCTTGGCATCTTGTATGTTTGTGAGGTTTGTATCAGATGTTCAGACTTGTGGTAAGTTTGAATTTACATCTAGTACTTCATATATTAAATCAATATTATTAATTTTTGCATTAATTATATTAATTTCATCCATTTCAGAGGTGTCTGACTCTTTAGTGTCCTTGCAAGAATCAGATTCATCTTCTTTGTCATTGTTGTCTTCTGTGTCCATAATTTCCTTTTTTTGGCCTTTTTGAGGAAATTATTGGATAAGTGCCTGATACCTCCACATTTATGGCATTTTCTTTTCTCATTAGTGTTGGGTGTATTGGGGTTGAAAGGTTCTTTTGTTTTATCATTATTGATAAATGGTTTGTTTTGAATTTTAATGTCCAATCTTTTTGATTTTCTGCCAATTTTTGTTCATGTGACTATATCTTCTAATGCATTTATATACTCTTCTGTGGAGAATGGTTCTATACACCTGCTTCTTAGAGAATTTTCCAGTTCTCCTACACATTTATTTAATATTTTCATATGCACCATTTCCTGTGACATTTCTGGATACAGTGCATTTAATCTTTCAACTTGTTTCAAGAATCAAATCAAAGGTTTATCCTTATTTGGGTCAAAGAAGGAATTTTTAAATGAATTTTCTATGTTGGACCTCCAGGAACCATTTTTACACTTGGTGATTATTTCATTTTTCCACCAAGACCAGGTATTTTTGACATTTGTTTGTCTTATGCCATAATACCATCTTTTTTGAACATTCTTCAAATAATGAAGGTAATCTGTCACTGATTAATTCATCTGGTATGGCATAATCCTCTTGTAACATGTCAATCGTTTTAATAAATTAAATATGGTCATATTCACCTTCACCGGTTAATGTTGGCCATTCTTTGAATTGAGGTGCTTCTTTCATTAAGACTTGGTTAGTGTCTTGACGGCTCAAGTCTGTTATTAAGAGATTTTTTATTTCCTCTTTTGGCTTAACAGGAATTCTTATATGAGGAAATGGTGTTGATAATTTTAGCATATTTAAGATAGTCACATTTATCTTATCCATTTTTTCAGTAAAAAGTCTTATTTCACTTTGAATGTCATCTTCAATATTCATTTTTGCTTCATCACTTTTTTCTACATGGTCTAGAAGTAATTTTGATGTGATGAAGTCTTTTCTTCAAATTTTCTAACAGAAATAGTTAATTTCTTTAATTTTTCTGTAATATTATCAATACTCATGTCATCACTAATTGTCAAAGTTTTTTCTTTGATATCTTTTATGTATATATACAATTCCAGTTGTCGTTGTATCAACTTCTTAGTATTGTCAGCTCAAAAGTTTGGTTTATTATTTTCAACCATAAATTTAATGTTATCAATTTCTTTTTTATTTTTTACAACAATTTTTGTTAAACATTATGAATTTCTATTTATTTCTTGTAAGGATAATAAACTATTTTGAATTTCTTTAAGAGGTAAAATAATATTCTTAATTTCTGTCAAAGTATTGGAAAAATCAGGAGATGAAGTCATTTCTTTGGGGAATGAGGTTGTCTCATTCTTTGTTCTTCTTTGTCCTGGAATTCCATCAAGGTTCTGGCCATGTTGAAGAAATTTTCCATGGCATCTTTCGGATTTTTGGAATACTGTAGCTTGGGGAATATGGTTTTACCCAGTTTTTTCTCTTGTTCTTCTTCCATTCTTCGAGAGGTTGATTGACTTGAGGCTTGCTGGTAGAAGCTACTGGGGCTTCTTCCTTGCTTGCCTCCTTCTTTTTGGCATGGCAATACTTTATCCTTTTGATTTGAGTCTTGGATGATAGTTTATTCTATCCATTGGAGTATCTCACTATTTCCTCCTCTTTGAGGAATTTTTTCAGGATGTGCCAGGAGTTTATCACTCCTTGGTCAATTTATGGCAAAATTTCCCAATCCTTGTCCTTGTGCACTTTGTATTACTGCTTTTACTGGCTCATATAAAGGTCTATTTGAGCCCTCTGAATGTTATTTATATCTGTGTGATTTACTCATACTTAGTTCTAACTCCGGTTCAGATATTATGGGAATTGCTGGGACTTTCCTTTGGGATATGGCACTTCCTTGTTTGGATTCTGGTCCACTGGTGATTTCCCCCTTTTCCCTTTTGAGGAATCAAATATACTTTTGAGTGCAGTTCCATCTGATTGGATGGAGTGTCAGCCTGTGACTCAAAACAGAGCACTAGCATGACATCCAACATACCATGAATAGTGGTATGACAAGTATTGAACAAACATATTCAAAACAGGTAATAAATAAGAAGAAAAAAAAAACTCCTCTTAAATTAAACATCAACCTTATCCAAACAGAATAAGGAAACCTAGAGGAGAATAAACAAGTCAAAACCCTTATTTTCACCTCTCATTTAACTTATGCATATTTAAGTTATTCTATACCAAAATGGTATTTTTCTTAAAGCTCACATAGAGAGCTACACAATGGTATCATCCATGTTGCTGTAACACCACTACAACTGGAGATACCATATGACCTTTATGTTAAAACCAAGACCCCCCTGAAAATCAAAGAGGGCTTGTACAAAACTGTACAAACGTATAACCAAATTAAAGATCTAAACAATAGCTTCAATTTAAGACACCTTAGATCTCTGTATCTCTTAAATTGACTGAGGGATCTTGGTTCAAAGGTTTATCAACCAAAATACAGATATTCTGAAAACAACAAGGTAAACAAACCCCTGTATCTTTGGCATACACTCATACAACTGTACAGTGTAATATACCAAACTGTAGAGCTAACCAAGCCCTACAAGACTGTATCATCAGAATACAGATACCTTCCAAATTGAAGAAGATATCTGGTATGGAAGTTTTTGAAGCCTCATACTGATGTACAAAAATACATCCAAATACTTAAAACCCTTATAACTTTTGCTATTCTATAGAAGGGTAAACATGAAGCATACCAAATTGAAGAGCTCATTAAGACCTTCAATTCTGTGCTTTTGGGTTCTTGATATCTTAAGAACTGGCTGAGATATCTTGATTGGAAGGTTTTTCTAGCAATACATGACTGTATCAAACTTGTATCAAACAGTATTGCTCCCATACTTAAAATAATATACTTATGAAGATATAACCTCTCCAAAATCATCATTATTGATCATACAGACACCAGAACAACGTCATCCAAGTGCTGACGTGGCAGGTGAAAAGTTTTTTCACCCTGTATTGATCCAGAATGATCATTTGTGGTTCCAAAACCACAATTCTGCCTCTATTGATGTCAGAATTGATGATCCAGAACCACAGGATGATCATTGGAGTGAAAACCTTCACTCCTCTGACGTGTGAAGAGTTAATCACTCTTGACAGTCTTGAAAGATATAAAAGGAAGGGTTTTTTCCTTGAAAACCCAGGATCTTATCTGCTTTACCCATATTCTTACGTGACAAAACTGTTATCCATCAGTAGTGTCCTTAGAATTATTAAAGATATAATTAGAGCATAATTATTGTAGTACTTCTTTACAGTCAAAGATATTAGAGTATTGCAACCCAGGTCCTCAACAGACTCATCACCACTGTTACCACGTAGCAGTAGGACCTGAAGAACTAAATTTATTTGTTTTTTGACGTGTCACAGTCATAATACTAGCTTGTATTTACATTTTATAGCTACTATATAGACTCTCCTTGACATTTTGGGGGCCTGGCCGTGGGTTTTCAACCTTATTGGACGTGTTTTGAACTGAATTAGGCGTAAAAATCCAGTTATTTAAAAGGTACTTTACTAACAGTGAGTAAAATTTCAAATTTATCTTATTTTCTATTATTATTATCTTATATATATATATAATATAGCATTATATATTATATATATATATATATTTTTTTCTCCAAAAATATATATTACAAATATTTTTGTTGAGAGTAAGAGTACAAATCCTCTTTATTTCATTATATTGCAATAATTTTCACGAAATTTGATAATAATACAACAGTAGTATTTAAATTTCAATATAAATAATAATATACAAACAGTATATTACTTATTTTTTTACTATTATTTTTCACCAAAGTGCGTGAAAATTAATAAAGAAACATTTATTAATAAATAATTAATAAATATTAAATAATAAAAGAATTTTTTATTATTTATAAGGAATATTTTAATTAAATATTTCCTTTAAAACAAGACATCACTCAAATTGACATGAAAACTTGTAATTGATTGATATTTTAATCAAAAATCAAGTGTTAAAATAAATATTATATAAAATATTTATAATAACAAATAAAATTTATTATAATTAAATAAATTTGACATGTTTTACAAAACACAATAATATCCAAGTGAATCATTCACAAATACACTTGGATATTACAGTTTTCACTTATAAAACATAAGTGAAAAACTCAAAAAACTGTTATTTTTCAATAAAAAATATATAAAAAATAAAAAAAACAACACATTATAATAAGAATACTTAAAAATTTTGAAAAATAACAGTAGAAAGGAATAAAATCATTTTGTTTATCATAAAATGCTGATATACAATTTGAAATATCTTTTCTGAATAGTGGAAAAAGACTATATTCCATTAGAAACCCAGTCACAAGGAAATCCATCTGTGACAGCCTCAGAAGACAGAGAGGTGCTGCCAAAAACCAAGGGCAAGCAGAAAAGACACAGTGAAGTGACAATCAACTCAAAAGAGTGGACACCAATAGCCGTGCCAAGGGCCAAAAAACCCAGAAAAGCTCCAACAAAACCAGTTGGATCACCAAAACAAATTGAAAAACAGAAAATCACTGTTATCAACCCAGTTGTAAACTCTAAAGGCAAATTGCCAAAGAGTATAGATCATCAATTTGTACAAGGGCCTGCTAAAGGTGAATAAACCTTGAAACATACAACATTTTTTATTTTGTCTGTCATTTTTTAACATTGTTAACATGACACCTCCACTTCTTAGAGATCGTGTATTCCGAAGAAATCAACCAGAACACTGGCCAAGAAGACACAGAGGAAGAAGAACTGGAGCAAATGACCAGCAAAGGACTTACCATCAGGGAACTCCTACCCTAGGTCTTATTCCAAATAAAATTCAACCCAGAAGTCCAACCAGGGGATTGGACAGATACAGAACAGGTCCTTCAAACACACAAACTCCTGAAAGACCTCTTCACATGCAGCATGGACAACAAAATGTTCACTATGGCAACATCATGGGCAGAATTGGGGACAACAACTCAGAAGATCTGTCTCAAGCAAATGGCTTGGATGGAACTTATGACAGAAATACAAGGTTGGAATCCCAACAAGAATTTCAAACTCTTAGACGAAAGAGCAATCAGAATCAAAGAGAACCAGGCAGCCATACAAGCCATAGAGAGATCTTGGCACAAGGAAGAGCCCATTCAGATTCAGGTACCCCCAGAAATGGAAGGAGAAGTCCCATCTTCCCCACAACAATCCAGCAGTTCCAGGTCTTACAAGCCAAAGGAAACTTCATCCAAGGCTCCCCAACCATTCCAGGTAGTTTCCAACAGGAGAAAAGGAGCCCAAGGGAAAAACAAAACTTCTTTCAACCAGAGGAAGAAGGAAGCAGACCCATTGATGAAAAAGCTGATGGACTTAGTCCAAGAAGTACACAAAAGCAAAAAATAGTTGTACCTACAAATAGTTTTGATAGTTCTGACTCAATTGATCCAGAATTAATAACTGAAACTACAATCCACACTCATGAGTTTGAAAACAAATTCACATGGACCAAATTGGCCCAATTCATGGATTGGACACATGAAACCTCATAAAAAATGAAGACAGAAGTGGAAACATTGAAAGAAGAAAATGCTTTCCAAGAAACAGTCATAAAAGACTTGAATACAAATCTGGCCAAAATTTGGACAGAATTTGAAAAAACTAACAGACAGTTTAATTCGAGTCTAGAAGAACAACAAACTGTGAGGAGAGATCTGAGGAGTATCCAGCAGCAACAGGATAGCTTTGATAAAGAAATTGATTACCTCTATGACAGAGAAGATAATCAATACCCTCCAACACAAGGTCAACCCACTACCTCTACAAAATTGAAAGAAGAGGATAAAGACTATGACCAGGAACCTGAATATCAGAATCCAAAGTCAAGATCAGAGTCAATGTACCAAGATGGGGAAAATCTCAGCTATTCAGAGAAACAGGCACTAAAACAGGTACCACAAGTAGCAAACTGGCCAAAGTTCTCAGGAATAGGGGGATATGACCATATGGAAATCATTGACTATATTGATGGACTCTTTGTTGATGTCCCAAAGATACCAGACTACTGGATCACAACAAGACTTAACACAGCATTCAGAGACCATGCAAATATATGGTATACTGAGATGAAAGAAATACATGGCAACAAAAGCTGGCCATAGTGGAGGAACCAGATTATACAAAAGTATAGCAATGGTAGTTGGATCTGGAAAAAGACCATGTCCTTTGAGAGTGATAGATGCTCCACAGAAAAAGACCCATATGAATGGTGTCTCAAACAAACAAAAAGGCTAAAAGCTATTGATCCCAATATGACAATAGAAATGAGAAACCATAAACTCCTAACAAAATTTCCAGGAGATCTAGAACATGCAGTCAAATGCAGATGCAACAACATCAGCAGCATTGATGACATAGCAAATGTCATACAAGATGTGAGAAAAAAAACCTCCATAGGAAGGTACACATCCTATAAACCAAACTTCAAAGACAAGAAGTCTGAATTCAAAGAAACAAACAAAGAGAAAGGGAAAGAAATCCCAAAAAAGAAATATGTGTGCCACAACTGTGGATCACCAGACCACTATGCCAACAATTGCACAAAACCAAAAAAGAAAATATATGCAATTGATGAAGAATCAGAAGAAGAACAAACAGGTGACAAATCTGATTCTGACAGTATGGGAAATGGTATGAGAGCAGAATCACAAAGTGAACCTGATACCATAGAAGAATACATAGTGGAATGTAATGAAGAAAGTTCACTTGACATACAAGACATTTAATTAGATTCAGGAATACCACAAATAACAACAGACAAAGAGCTTTGTAAGCACACACAGAATGGGCAAACATTCCTGGTAACCCCAAATAGAGGGATGGGATTCATTCATGGAACACCTACAAAATTGACAGTTTACATTGAGAACTGTAAACATCCAATGATCATTGACACAGGAGCAAGTTTCTCCATAGTGGCAAACAAATACTTAAAACAACACTTCCCTAAATGGGAAGAGGATATAATACCAACAAAAGCTAGAAAGTTTAAAAGTGCATCAGGCAAAATGCACTCACTGGGGACAATAATCAAAGAGATAATTATCCCACACCAAAAAGGAAATATCAGACTAGAACCTGAATTTGTAGTTCTAGAGTATGCACATGTACAAGGATTCTTACTAGGTACAGAGTACCAAAGAATGTATGGTATGGACATTTGCAATAGTAAAAATAGATATCCTACCATAGGTACAAACAAATACAAGAAATTTTCCTTTGACATAAATCATATAACAAATGATAACACCCTGAAAGAACTAGTGGAAGAATTCAAAGAAGCCCAATATGGCACTCAACTCACCAGTAAAATGAAACTCAGCTTACTGAAAGTATTGAGGAAGCATAGAGGAGCTTTTACAATAGGAGATGAACCACTAGGAAAAATCAAAGGACATGATATAGAATTATATCTGGATGTAGAAAGACCATATCCACCTATTCTTAGGAGACCACCATACCCAGCCAGCATGGAAACTAGGAAAGAAATTGAGAAACATATCAATGAACTCCTAGAAATGTGGGTCATAAAGAAAATAGGGCACAATGAGATAGTAGAAGTCACTACACCAGTCCTTATAACTTGGCATGATGGTAAATTCAGACTATGTGGGGACTTCAGGGCTTTGAATAATTACACCAAAGCAGATAGGTACCCCATCCCAAGGATACCACATTCACTGGATAAGCTAGCAAAAGCCAAGTTTATTACAAAAATGGATTGCATGAAAGGCTTCCACCAGAATGGGGTGAATCCAGATTCCATCAAATTACTAAGAATTATATGCCATATGGGCATATATGAATATACTAGAATGCCATTTGGCATTAAGAATGCACCAGCCAATTTTCAGAGGATGATGTATACCATATTTCAAGATGAAATAATGGAAGGGTAGATGGTAGTGTACATTGATGATATCATAATATACTCAGAAACATGGGAAGACCGTGTGAGGAAAATTGATAAAATATTGGGAAAATGTACACCAATCAACATGAAAATATGTCTTAAGAAATGTAACTTTGGACAGCAAGAACTGCTAGCCCTAGGACACAAAGTTTCAGGTTTAGGTCTAGCCATAGCCCAAAATAAAGTTGCTGCAGTACTGAAGAAACCAGTACCAAAGAACATTAAAGAAATGCAATCTTTTTTGGGCTTTGCTAGTTACTATAGGCGCCACATAAAAACTTTGCACACATCACAAGTAGCCTATACAAACTGTGCTCAAAAGATGTAGTCTTTGAAATTACCAAAGAAAGAAGAGATGCATTTGAGAAGATCAAACATGAGATGACCAATGCCCCTGTCCTAATGATGCCTGATTTTGAACTACCATTCAAACTATATATAGATGCAGCATGTAGCCAAGGACTAGGAGCAGCACTACACCAGAGGCAACTAGTAGATGGAATACCCAAAGAAGGAGTAATTTGCTATATATCAAGACAACTGAAAGACTCAGAAGCCAGATATGGAGCTACTCAGACAGAATGTCTCTGTTTGGTATGGGCATTAGAAAAACTCCATTACTACTTAGAAGGAGCAGTATTTGAAGTTTTTACTGATTGCACAGCCCTCAAATCACTGTTGAACATGAAGACAACAAACAGACACATGCTCAGGTGTCAAATAGCCATACAAGAATACAGAGGGAATATGACTATTATCTATAAAGAAGGGAAAAGTCATACTAATGCAGATGGTCTCAGCAGGTGGCCACTGAAGAATGACCAAGAGAATCCAGCATATGACCCAGAAAATGGGGCCAAAATACCCATACAATGCATGGAGATAGATAGGAGAAACAACTTCAAACTTTCAAACTGGGCATTAGGGAATGACCCATCAAGCCCAGCACATAGCTATGGGGAGAGCAAAGAGATACCCATATTGGGAATCAGCTCCTCTAATCTAAATACAGAGTTCTTTAGTATAGTACAATCATCATACAATAAACACAAACAGTGTAGTATATTGATACAACAATTAAAACAAAAGTACAGGAGTCCTGGGCTAGAGAGCCAATTGGAAGAGCCATGGCTCAAAAACTTCAAAGAGAACAGATTTTTTCTGATAGATGATCTACTATACCATAGGGAAAAACACACAAGTGCCCTGGTAATAATAAACAGAGAACATATTTCCCTGATACTACAGGAATGCCATGACTGCCCATACATGGGGCATATGAGTGAAGAAAGAACTAAAGAGAGAGTCTTTAGCACAGCTTGGTGGCCAAAGTGGGAACAAGACTTGAGTGAATACATTAACACTTGTACCAGATGCCAAAAAGCCAATAAAGGTCATGGCAAAAGATATGGATTACTCCAGAGTATAGAGGAGCCCAAACACCCCTGGGAAATAATAAACATGGATTGGGTGACAGTCCTGGTCCCTGGAGGGAAAGACAGCTTTAATGCATGCCTAGTAGTAGTAGACAGGTACAGAAAGAGTGTCAGATGTCTCCCCTGTCACAAAGAGGACACAGAAATGGACACAGCCATATTGTTCTGGAACAATGTGATAGCAAACTGTGGAGTTCCAAGAATTATAATTAGTGATAGAGACCCTAAATTCACATCAGAATTTTGGACTAATCTATATGAGATGCTGGGAACCAAACTAGCATTCTCCACAGCTTACCATCCACAAACAGATGGTCTAGCAGAAAGAATGATTCAAACATTAGAAAACATCATTAGAAGATTATGTGCATATGGCATGGAATATAAAGACAATGAGGGATATACCCATGAATGGGTAACCCTCCTACCAGCGGTACAATTGGCATACAACACAAGTATACCCTCAGTGACAGGAAAAACCCCTGCCACATTAGAGAAAGGATGGAACCCACTACTTGCAGTAGACTACTTGAAGAAGAACCTCCTCTCAGTACACCCCACAGCTAAAGACTTCCACACAATGTGGAAAACTGCCTGTAAAAAAGCAGAACAATGTGTGGCTGAAGCTAAATTATATAACAAACAGAGATATGATGAAAGTCACCAAGAACCTGATTTCAAAGAAGGAGACCAAGTTCTTATCTCAACTCTTAACTTCAACAATCTAAGAGGACCCAAGAAGATGAGAGACTCATTAATAGGACCATTCACCATTATCAAATTAATAGGAAAGAATGCAGTAGAAGTCAACCTGACCAAAGAGTTTTCTAGAAAACACCCAGTTTTACCTGTGAGCCTGGTCAAACCTTATCACCAAACAGATGAGGAGAAATTCCCTGACAGAAAGAAAACAGTCACCCATGAAAGATTGTTAGAGGAAGATGACTCACCTGGACCCGTGAAAAAGATCATTAAAGCCAGGAAAATAAGAATTAATGGGAAAGACAACAGGCAATATCTGGTTAGATTTAAGAATCAACCAGCAGATAAAGATAAATGGTTAACTGAGAAAGAAATCCCAGATGGACAAATACACCTCAGAAGAGTCAGAGCCTCCAGAAGGGCTGAAGAGTCTCATCAATGATGAGCCTTCTTTTGAGGGAGGGTATGTCAGCCTGTGACTCAAAACAGAGCACTAGCATGACATCCAACAAAGCATAAGTAATGGTATGACAAGCATTGAGCAAACATAGTCAATACAGGTAATAAATAAGAAGAAAAAAAAACTCCTCTTAAATTAAACATCAACCTTATCCAAACAGAATAAGGAAACCTAGAGGAGAATAAACAAGTCAAAACCCTTATTTTCACCTCTCATCTAACTTATTCATATTTAAGTTATTCTATACCATAATGGTATTTTTCTTAAAGCTCACATAGAGAGCTACACAATGGTATAATCCATGTTGCTGTAACACCACTACAACTGGAGATACCATATGACCTTTATTTTAAAACCAAGACCCCCCTGAAAATCAAAGAGGGCTTGTACAAAACTGTACAAAAGTATAACCAAATTAAAGGTCTAAACAAGAGCTTTAATTTGTGACACCTTAGACCTCTTTATCTCTTAAATTGACTGAGGGATCTTGGTTCAAAGGTTTAACAACCAAAATACAGATATTCTGAAAACAACAAGGTAAACAAACCCCTGTATCTTTGGCATACACTCATACAACTGTACAGTGTAATATACCAAACTGTAGAGCTAACCAAGCCCTACAAGACTGTATCATCATAATACAGATACCTTTCAAATTTAAGAAGATATCTGGTATGGAAGTTTTTGAAGCCTCATACTGATGTACAAAAATACATCCAAAAACTTGAAAGCCTTATAGCTTTTGCTATTTTTAAGTAGGGTAAACATGAAGCATACCAAATTGAAGAGCTCATTAAGACCTTCAATTCTGTGCTCTTGGGTTCTTGATATCTTAAGAACTGGCTGAGATATCTTGATTGGAAGGTTTTTCTAGCAATACATGACTGTATCAAACTTGTATCAAACAGTATTGCTCCCATACTTAAAATAATATACTTATGAAGATATAACCTCTCCAAAATCATCATTATTGATCATACAGACACCAGAACAACGTAATCCAAGTGCTGACGTGGCAGGTGAAAAGTTTTTTCACCCTGTATTGATCCAGAATGATCATTTGTGGTTCCAAAACCACAATTCTGCCTCTATTGATGTCAGAATTGATGATCCAGAACCACAGGCTGATCATTGGAGTGAAAATTTTCACTCCTCTGACGTGTGAAGAGTTAATAACTCTTGACAGTCTTGAAAGATATAAAAGGAAGGGTTTTTTCCTTGAAAACCCAGGATCTTATCTTATTTACCCATATTCTTACGTGACAAAACTGTTATCCATCAGTAGTGTCCTTAGAATTATTAAAGATATAATTAGAGAATAATCATTGTAGTACTTCTTTACAGTCAAAGATATTAGAGTATTGCAACCCAGGTCCTCAACAGACTCATCACCACTGTTACCACGTAGCAGTAGGACCTGAAGAATTAAATTTATTTGTTTTTTAACGTGTCACAGTCATAATACTAGCTTGTATTTACATTTTATAGCTACTATATAAACTCACCCTGACATGGAGTATTTGAATCCTCTTCTAGTAGTCATAAATGAGAAGATAAAAAGATTTCAGGACACTAAAAATTCTTTTTATTGCAATTTAAAGGGAGGTACTCCCCTTCAGATACCTGAATAGTCGGTCCTGGAAAGACCAATTTCTTACCTTTCTTTTTTTATTGATAACAGGTGTTGGAGAGCTTGGACAAGTTTCTTCCACCAATCTCTCAACAGTGGCTTCATTGTCCTCTGTTGGGTTGTCTGCAAGCATACAAAAAGACCAATAGATATAAGCCTTTTGCAAAATAAAGTGTTATTTTTGATAACGTATGGCAACTTTGATGTAAAGAATTGCTTTTATATCTTTAAATGATAAAAATACATGAAGCAAAAGGAATAAAAATAACTTTTTACATTGGCTTTTGGTTTTTGTTATTATTTTTTATATTTTTGAATAATGAGATAAAAATCAAGATTCTTATTTTTAAAATTAATTTAAAATGTAAATTTATCTCTAGTTGATAAATATCATTTTTAATTACTAGAGTCACTCAGAGAATGTTCTTGCAAGTTCAAGGATGTGAAAAACCACATGTAAGACAGTACAATTGCTTTCCAAATTCCTCAATAGCTCTTGAAATCAATGAATGTAAGATGACTATATAATGTTAGAATTATAAATATACTTAATTACTGGATAATTGCAATTTGACTCTTTTTTAAATGTCTTTCAAGTAATTGTCATGGCCAGGCCCCCAAATCTACAGTTTGAATATGAAAAAAAGAAGAAAATATCACAAATATTTTACTTATTGTAGTATTAATGTCCCTACAAAATCTTAAGAATGAAATAATAATAATTATAATAATGGTGTAAAATAATTCTAATAATGGTGTAAAATAATTCTAATAATGGCATAAAATAATTATATTATCAAATAAATATAATAATATAATCTATATTACAAAATAATAATATATTAATATTTGATAATTAATATATTTATGGCAATTTATTATTGTTACCAGAAAATAATAAATTAATAAGAAATTGTTATTTAAAAATGAAAATAAACTTATAGCAACAATTACACTAGTATTATTGTTATATAAAAATATAAATAATATTTATATTAATAAGAAAATATTAAACATGGGAATAATAGTGAGAAAAATATTAAAATAAGTGAAAATAACCTACTTTTGAGGCTTAATATAATTATTTTGGATCAATTTATGCCAAATACATGGAATAAAACTTATTTAAATTGTATTTACAAATAAAAATAAAAGAAATTACAAATATTCTTTATTTTACGTGGATTTAGAGTTTTACATAGAATTATAACAAAAACAATTCAAAAATTAATGTAATAATGCCAGGATTGGTGATTATAATGAAGATTATCTTTGGTCTTTAATAATATAATGATTTTACATACAACAATAGAGAAATTACCTTTTAATTTGATTTTTTGATGTTTTTGATGTGTCTGAGGGGTAAATCAAGTAAAAAGAGCTTCGCTCCTTGAGTCCAATAGGCTTCTAGTAGATGTGTACTGATGGTATTCACTGGAATTAATTACTATTTTAAGGTTTAGTGATTATTACATCATAATTAAGCCATTTTAGCTCATTATTACACCATTATTTAGCGTTAGCGCTATAAATCTAAGTTTGATGACATCATAGGCTTGGCAGAAGCCTAAATTTGTGGAGCTTATTAGTATTCATCATAATATAATATTATTCACCAGTTTTACACTTATATAGCTGTTAAACGTAAAATAAGATTACAGTGAGTTATCATAAATGATGAATTTTAAGCTCAAACCTTTATCATTAATACCTTTTAAGTTATACATGCTAAAACCAATTAGAGGGTGGATTTTGATAGCTTAACATGTCATGAATAGAGCTCCAAGAAGCTTTAATCATACAATCAACACTCTTTTTTGATGATTTTTCTTGTACCTCATCTTTTCTGTCAAGATTCACTATTTTCAACTTCAAACCATGATTTCAAGGGGGTTCACCTTGAATATAATGACAAAAAATAGGTCATTCTTTGCATATGAGCTAGTAAAATCTAAATATCTACTTTATTTCAAGTTTGGACGACTTTCACAACAAAGTGGTCAACAGCTATAGCAATTTTATTCAAAAAACCCTTGCCAGTTATAGCCTTGTTTATAAATTGTCAAATAAAGCTTATATATGTATGTTTACAGTAATTAAGTGAGAACTTTATTTTTTGTTTGACTCTCTATCATGCTTATTTCAAAGGATATGAGCTGAGAACCATGAATCTATGCACTGATCATAAAAGTGCATATATTCAGGTTATTTCCTTAAATATTGATATTAAGAATATGAAATATAAGTTTTATATGTATATTATTCCATTGGGAATCCAATGGTTAAATTTATTTCACATGTTGTTTCATTGGCTTCTGACATAAATCAGAGTTTATGTCCTTTCTATGGCACTTTGACTTATTACTCATTTAAATATTGAATCTACAGGTATGTCACAAAAATGATATACGTGTATTTTATTGTGAGAAATATGATGGTGTAAGTTATTTAACATTTTGATACATTAGATTCTAATTTAATTAAGGATTTATGCTTACTTATGGCATTTTCACTTGTTTTAAGATAATTGTTTTCAAAAGAATAATTATTGTAAATTCTTCTTGTGACCTTTTTGGATATGTGGTCCTATCCAAAAGGCTCACAGATAAGGTAGAAGGTTACTTCTCTTTAGTGATATGAGTTTTGAGAAAAGTTTGAATAAATTGAAATTCTTATTTTTTGAGGTAGGAGGTCACTGCCCTAATACTAATTCAGATGATTAAAGATTTCTTTAAGTGAATTTTCTCTTTTCAATATTCTTTCTGGATAATTTCTTTCTAGTTTGGTAATTGAAACAGGATTTCTTGCTTCATTATTAAGAGCTCCCAAATCTTCTTTTCTAAATTAATCACAGAAATATGTCTTTCAATATCTCTCCAAATTGCTTGTTGCATTTTTCTCTTTTTGTTTTCACTTTGTGTTCTGAAACAAAGATTTTGAAATAGTGGATAAAAATATATCCAAAATCACACCAGTAAAGATTTCCCCCTAATATTTCCAAACCACCTAGATTAAAATCCTCTCCAGCCAATAAATATTTGTAGTAAAGTCCTTATATTGTCGTTTTATGATATCAATAAGGCTTACTACAGTAAGGATGTTTTAAACTCCCTTTGATTGCATTAGTTAGTAATTCCAAGAATTCAACATTTGTATGAATTGATCTTGGTATTTCTGAAATATATTTGCTTTGAAATTTTGATTAATCCAGCTCATAATCATAAACTTCTCAAAATAATAAGATTTGAAGTATTAAATAATCTTTTATTCCTCATTCTCCAGTATATTTGGCTTTATTTAAGTTTGATTCTGGGTGTCATCTTTCAATATGAATGTAATTTATTCATTTTGATCAGATAAAGAAATATTGTTTGAAAATCAGTTATCATAAAAACAGCATAATTGTTGATAGAAATCAAAACTTTATCTCAAATTTCATTTAGAAGATTGGGTTCTAGAATGGTGAGTCCAGATAGCCTTTGTGTATTTTCTGAAAGCTCTCCTTCTCATAGGTCTTCAAGAATTCTTCCTTGCTTCAATTTATATTTCCAATTTCTATTATTCTGTTGATATAAAATAAAGCCATCTTTTGATTCTACTAATCTTCCATCTTATATCACTTTTTCCAATCTTTGTTTAATTCTCCTTTTAATATATCTATCCAAAGGTTGATCTATTCCATCTTTAGTAATTTTGGCACTTTCATTTGGCAATTCTTTGAATTTCCTTTTTTCCCATTGCTTTATTCTATAACATTTTGGTTCATTATTAATCAAATGTTTTTCAATATGACTAATGTACCTTGTTTTTTCCTGAAATCAATTGAAATAATCTTCTGCAATTCCTTAAAAATTTGCTTCAGGTGGCTTGAAATCCATTTTTCATTTCTTCTGTGAGCTTTCTCCTTCATCCTTTCCATTCATTGTACTTAATTCAAGTACTAGTCATTTCTATGGGTCTTGTATGTCCATGTTCAAAGTTCTTTGCATCCTCTTCAGTTCCTCTTTACTTTTTTACTTCTTCACTATCTTCTTCTATCTCCTTCCATTTGAAATTTTTATCACTTATAGATGGAATACTTTCCTTTGATCAAGATGATATGCTAGGCATTTCCTGAATTACTTTCTGATTGAAATATTCAACTGATTAAAAGTCCATGTACACTTTTTCTTCATTACCAAGGTGACTTCAATATTCAAATTTACCAATTGTCTTCAATGAGTAATCTTCTGATTTTGATGTTGAAGTTCTGATGCTAAACTCTTCTTTCCTGATTTTTAACATTCAAGACATTCTGTGCCCCAAACAAACCTGAGAAGGGAATTGTATTTGGTTCAAGGAATATTTTTTTCAGTATTGTTGAAGATTGATCTTCTGTTTCCTCTGTTTCATTCCATTTGGATACTTTTTCTTTATCTATTCACCACTTTTCAATTTCTGAAGAAGCACAAAGCTCCATACTTGTTGGTGGAGAAATTTGCCAGCCCATAGCTTAAAGGTTACATATTGTTAGAAATAATATTTTTCCATCTTCCTCTGGATAACTAATTATTTCCTCTTTCTTGTGAAAAAAATCCAATTTAACATTATTATCTGCTAGATTTTATATTTCTTATATGGTGTGTACTACTTCCCTCTGTATTAATAAATGAACTCCTTCTTCCTCTCCTGTTATCACAGTAATTTTTCTAAATTCTGAGAGTCAAGCAAAGGGAATTGTATGTCCACCACTTCCTCTGAGGTTCATATTGAGCTTTCTACTTGTAAATTGGACTTTGTTCAAAATGCCCCCCGGCATTATCTTAGTTTCTGATCTGGTATCAACCAATGGCATTGAAGGATATTCTTATTTTCCAATTAATACTTTGCAATGACCAAGTCAGAATTAATGATTCAATCTTGGTGTATCATATTCCTTTAGCTTTAATGAAAGTAGTCCTTCTTGAATATTTGATGCATTAACAGATTTTATCAAATATTACTTTTAGACAGTGAAATTTTGTAATTTGTCAATAAAGGTTGTTGAAATTTGTAATATCTCTTTGGGAGTAAGATTTACCTTTTTTTTAGTAATTTTCTTTATCACATTTTCAATTATTGGCTGCATATTATTGACTGTAGATCTTACTTTTTTTAAATTCCATCTTTTTCAAATCCTGTTCTGGTATCTCCTTATGCCCATCTTTAGAAATGATTTAAATATTTTCATTATATTGTTCCTTTCCTTCTTGGTATTTCTTCCATTTTGTTGAAATTAAAAGTAGTGTTTCTTCTTCTTACCCATCTCCCTCATCATAAAACCCGGTATTCTCTTTTTTAAGGATTTTGGAATTTTGTTCTTACCTTTCTTCTGAGTTCAGAATTCACTTTAATTTCTTGTATTTCTCTGCCTTGCCTGCCTGAATCCAAAACCTATTTGAAGATTTGGATTTTGCAGTAATATTTCAGGAGTTTTGCAGCTTCCTCATTCTTTTTTGAGCTATAGAAGCTTCCTCCTCATCTTTTCAATCCTTGAATACTGTTTTTTCTTGCTTTTTTGGAAGTGGATTTGACTTTTCTATCATTGTTTTTGTGAAATGCTCCTCTCATTTAGAGAACTTTCCAACCAATTCTTCTGAAGATTAATGGCCTTCTGTGGGTACCCTTATGAAAATTTGGAAAAATATATATTCCTCCATGCTTTAAGACAATTCCTTTCTCCAAGTCTTCTGTGAGATGATCATATCTTATCGGAGAATTTCCTCCTTCCAAGAAGTTATAGCACCTTAGTAAATTTTTGGAAGAAATTTAAGCTGCCCCATATAGTTTATAGCTTTCAGATATGGGTTTTAAAGAATATCTTGGCCTGGATAGGTGTGAGCTCTGTGTAATTTAGTGATCTTGATTATATCTTTTTTTGGGTTTTCTTTGAAAACTCAACTACTTCTGAAAGGTGTTTGAGCCAATTCAATAATTTCTAAACTGAATCCTTCCAAGTATCCTTTTATTTTTGTTCTTTTGGCTGAGTATTTTCAATTTTTGGGTAAGATATTTCTTTTTCTTCAATACTTCTTCCCAGATTTCATCTTTGAAGCTACTTTTCTTTTCATGTGAATTCTCTTTCAAAAGTTCCTTATGTTGAATCAATACTTTGCCATCCACTTACTGTTCAATATATAGCCTTATAATTTACAGTATTGGAATGATATAAACACAATCCAAAGTTGCACCATGGCCTTATCCTTTATCATTTCTTGATAAATTGATTCTTTCACACTTGAGGAAAGACTAGCCAAAATTTCTTGATTGTGATTAATATCACCTTGTATATATTGATACCTTTTGAGATAATTAATGATGGATTCATATTTTCCCAATAAATGTTTGATGTTGAGTCATATTTATAATTCCTCCTTCTCATTGGATCTCTTTCAATGATTGAGATATTGAGGAAAGCTTGTATTTTCTTTCAGTTGTATTGTTCCCCATCTTTCATTAATATATAATTTTGATTGATCTCAGTTCCTAGTCTCGTATATGGTATCTCATTTCTTAATCTTTAGTCCAAAAGAATAGCTGTCTTGCTATATCCCTTCCACTCACTCCTTCAATATCTTCAATATGTTGAATCTTTTTACTTCATTTAAATCAAAACATAATATATAATCTTTTGGCCTAATATTCACAATGGGTGTGCTATTTCTATTAATTTACTATTTGAATGAGCTTGAATCCTGTGTATGAATATTAAGCGTCTTTGGTAGAGTATTTAGCCTTTGTTGAGTGAATATAGCTTATGGGGCCATGGGCTTCAAAGATGGTGATGGTGATCCTTGTTGTCTGAAATTCTTGGAATGGTTATGGTTTCTTACATTGGGCTGTTTTCTGTGATAAAACTTTACTCTTTTCTTTTTCCTTCTTTCTTAAGGGGTTGGATTAATTCTTTTTGCATTTCAAACATTTATTTTTGAGCTATTTATGCATCAGAAATATCCTCTTGTACTTGAATGGTCTCTTCATTGATAATTCCTTGGGATTCATCCATATTATGTAGTATCTTTGGCAATGACTCTAACTCCATATTAGTCTCTTCTTTGTTGTTTTTCTGTTTTTCACTTTTCTTTTTGAGCTCAAATATTCTCTTGAGTAATTTTTGAAAATAATCTGTAACTATCATCTGATCTTTCTTCTTAGTTCTTGGTGTATCAACTGGTATAATATAACCTATAGTTGACTCTTCCCCAGGTGGTATTTACGCTCTTTTTGAATAATAATGAAAGAATTTTTTTGAATTTCTTGATGTTGATTATGATTTAGAATCTCTTGGTTTAGCTAATTAAATATTGAATTGATAGGCTCATGAGTTTTCCTAGTGGGTAAGTGGCTGTTTTACAGATTAAATTTGAATTGTTTATTTTATGATAAGTAACTTATTATTTATTGTTGAAGCTGCATGGACACTTTTGAGAAACTGTATGTGGGAACACCTTTTGGGGTGGGATGAAAGGAGGTAGTACCTTGAGGGGGAAATCATTAGGAAGTCTGTTTTTGAACTTCATAATTGTCCAATAACCATGGGTGCTAAGATGTATTATATTCCCCTCTAGTTAATTCTGAATAGTCAGCCTACATATATGCACAAAATGAAATAAGATTTGTAGTTTCAACAGATAGAGAAGACTGATCATTAGTCTTTAAATCAGACCTATTAATAACTCTATAAAGAAAAATATGATTTAACACTATAATTGATGATACACCATAGATTACTATTTGATTTTATTTTAATAATAATAATAAAGAGACTTCCTTTGTGTTTTGCTTCTCATTATGATGATTTCTTTATTATTAATACTAATAATAAGACTACTGGACTTAGTAATATTAATGATTCTTCAATGCAATTTTTTCATACTAATTTTATGTCACCAGTGCTTTTGTTTAATACTACTAATCTTATGGTAAAGGCTACTATTCTTTTAACTATGGTTATGCTACTATTATACAATAATAATAAGCTACTGATAAGGACTACTGAGCCTTACACTATGGTTATATTGATATTATTCAATAATACTAAGCTGATGAGGAACACTCCTGAGACTTTCATGACTAAAATTCTACTAATACTCCAAATATCCTGCTAGTTCAGGGAAAGTTGTGATCCTGGATAGTGGGAGATTTCTTAATTATTTTGAAAAAATGAGGGACAGAGGACCTCTATTTTATACCTGTTGGGCCTCCATAGTGCTTTCTAAAGCAGGGGACTTGGAAAAAACAAACTTGAGTGTTTTAGCTTGTGGACCATATAGGTTTAGTGTAGTAGTGTTTTTGCTGAAAGTATTTTGTTGTTGGTTGTTTTCTTATCAAAATAATGTGGTCTCATTCAGATATTTTGGCTGTTGAAAGTTTTTTCTTCAAGAAAGTGGAGAAAATACAGTTTATGGAAATTGAACTTTCTTCTAGTCATATTCAATCTTTGATAGAATTCATCTGGTGACTTTGTTACATGTTTTCTGAGACACTTTTTCTGGTAGTGGCTTTTATATGATAGAATCATATGATTGCATTAAAATAATTTGGCCAACTATATTTTCTTTTTTACAAGAAGGTGAAGGAAATACAGCTTCTGAAAATTAAAACTTCTTTTACTCACATGATATCTTTTAGATAATTTATCTGGTAACATTATCCTTTGGAGTGGAGGAGATGGAAAAAATACACAACTTTTTATTGAGTGAACTGCCACTAGATTTGAACAGTGGCAGGGAAAGAATCTCTTTCAACATTGATATGCAATCTTTAGAGAATTTGTTTGGCAGTTTGATTTTCTTTTTATGTCATTTAATCCAGAAATTGCATCATTTCTATCAAATCTGATGTGTATTATTATTACAAAGAAAATATTTATTTTTGGTAAATACATTGTGATTCCTTTCATAGCCTTGAAGTATATCTTTTAATTTAACTGATGCTGAGAAAATAAAGTTCTGATCCTGTTCTTCATATGAGCTCAAATGGCTGAATTGAGTTTATCTCTGTTAAATTGTGTAGTTTTTCTATGGAGTATTAAGGAAGGTGGATAAATTGGTATTTATCAGTTCAGTTGGAATTCTTCTTTTTGAAATTCAATCTTCTGGTTTTCCAAAAATTCTGATTATGCCTTAGGATTTCTTCACAGTTTGAATTAACTAGTTCAAGGGTTCTGCAATTTAATTTAATTTTCTGAAGTTATTACACAATTTTATTTCTATCTCCAGAGGTATTCCATAATTTTATTTCTTCTCAAGATCTATTCTGGGATTTTTCTATCCTTCTGAAATCCCATTTTAATCTCTGTATTTATTCCACAATTCAATTGTATTTCTTGTATTTATTCTAAACCTCTTCTATAATTCTGAAATAATATTTTCATCTCTGCAGAAATTATAAAATTTCCAGGATTTCCCATTCTTTTTTCTATCTCCAAAGTTATTCTGAAATTTTATTTCCATTTCCAGATTTATTCCAATCACTCCCATAATTACCAAATATCCTTTCCATGTCTGAATTTATTCCCCAAATTTCTCTTCTTCTCCCAAGTTATTCTACAATCCTATTTCCATCAAGGTATTCTGCAATTTGCAAGATTTCCCAATATTTTTTCCATCTCCATAATTATTCTGGAATTTGATTCCCTTCTCTCAAGTTATTTCACAATTATATATTTTTTCTTTTCATTTATTTGTTTATTTACTTTTATATGATCATTTTGTAAGCTTGATACTGGTATAGAATCCCACAAAATCCTTCTTATTACCATTTTTTGAATGTATTCTCCCAGGTGAAGGAAGAGGAAATTCCTCAAACCCACACCTGTCATCACTATATCTAGATTGGGGGTCTCTTCCTCCAGTTGGCTTTATATACTCATTCTAAAATCAAGAGTCAGAAAGAGGAAGGACTTTCATTTCACAGAATGTATAGATATGTTTCATAAGGAAAGTATCCTCTTGAACAGGAGCCCCTTTACTTTTTTTTTGATAATAAAGGATGAAGGACTTCACTTGTGTGTGGTCAGTATGGAAACCTTAATTTTTCTACTATAAAGAACATGTAACCTGTTCCCCCAATGAAGCAGGTTCTTTCCATATTTTGTCTACTATCTTCTCCAAGATATACTTTCCTTTGGCTTTTAATATCCTGAGAATTAAAGAGAGGGATGAGCACTTAACTGCCTATACAACCAAATATGGAAGTTGTGACCATTTGGTTATGCCATTGGGCCTGACCAATGCTCCTGCTTCATTCCAAAAACTTGTGAATTATATTCCTTCAGATATTTTGGATATTTTTGTAGTGGGTTATTTATATACTATTATGGTGTTCTCCAGCTCTATGTATGAAAGTTTCAAACATATGGCCTCTCTCCTCCAAGGACTGGGGGCAATGATTTGTTTTCTAAAGCCTCCATGTGTGTATTCCATGCTTCAAGTGTTGAAGACCTTAGGTATCCTTTTTCATGAGATGGCTTCAAGATGGATACTTCACAAGCTTAACAAATGCTCAATTGGCCACAACCCTAAAACATCCTGGCCCTCCAATCTTTCCTTTGCTTTTCCAATTTTAATTTTTGTTTTATTAAAAATTATACTAAACAAATTACTGTTCTCACTTCTACTCTCAAAAAAAAATCACTTTAACCCTCAATGGGGAAGCTTTTAGCAAGGTTCAATTAATTAAATATCCTCTCACCACTGCTCCTATCCTTTTGTATTCAAATGCTTCTCTACCCAGTACTGTAAAGATGGATTCCTCCAATTGTTTTTGGGGTGCTTTAATGAGTCAGTTGAGTGAATCAGGAAAAGTTCCCATTTCATTGGATAGTTGCAAGCTTCTCTCAGCTGAAATCAACTATGAAACTCATGATAAGGAGCTCCTTGGCATAGTTTGGGCTCTCAATAGCTGAAGAGCTTTCCTTCTTTCTCTTGCAAGTCATTTTGAAGTATCAGAAGCCTGTTCTTTCATTAATTATCTCATGTCTTTGAAATTTCTTACTTTCTGTCAAGTTTATTGGGTTGAGTCTATCTCTGAATTCCTTTCTCTATAACTCAATAACCAGGAGGTCTGGCCACTTCACCAGATTCCTTGTCATGTTGAGATGGCATTTACCCTGAGAGTGAGGTGAACTTTATCTTCCAGAATACTAAAAATGTTAATCAAGTTCTGAAGAAAAATTAAATTCAAGGGTAAAGAATATTCTCAATAAAGCTTAAAGTTTTTTCAGATTTAGTAGACTAAAATTGGAAAGAATTATGGCAGGAGAATCAACATGTGAAAAAATTAAACAAATCAGGAAGAGGGTAATCAATATCAGATTTTACTTTTTAAACTCTGTAAAAAATTTTATCAATCAAAGATGGTGTGGTAATTTCTACAACCCCATCCAAAAAATTGTATATTATTCAAAACTGCCATGATTTTCAAATTGATAGCCACCCTGGCCAAGAGAAGACCCCCAATTTCATCAAAAGGTATGTATTATTGTTCTGGTATGAATTCATTTATTAAGGACTATTTATCCTCATGTAAGAAATGTTCAAGAAATAAAAACATTCACCATAAGACATTTGGATTACTCAAGCCTCTTTAAATTTCATCTGGTCCTTGGAATTCATTATCAGTTTACTTGATAGCTAAACTTCTACTTTTCAAATTCTCTGATTCAAATTAATAGTTGTAGATATATTTCACAAAATGGAAGTATTTGTTCCAACTTATTCAATAATAATTGCCTTGGACCTATCTCAAATATTTATCAACCATTTATTTGTCAATAGTGGACTTCCAATGTGAATTTTAAATGATATAGGCCCAATTTGTATTTCATCTTTCTCAAAAAATCTTTGTCAGGCGCTCAAGATATCAAATTGTCACAGCCACTATCAGGGGTAAGGGTATCCAACCTTAAACCCACTCAAACTAACCAAACCAGTGAATCCTTGTGTGTATGATCATCAAGTTTCAGAAAATCTTCCTTTGAACACTTAATATAGTTTGGTTCATTGTTACAGCCTGTCATCACCTGTACAGGCTAAATTTCCCAAATACAGTTTTGAATACACCAGTTTAAAGCTGTAGATAGCTCAATTACACCACAACCACTTTATAGACCCTGTGCATCCATACAGAGTATATATTATCTAAATCAATTCAATCAATGATTCTCCTCAACAAAATACACTGTTTGTATCAGGGCTTGTTGTTTCTCACATATACCAGCCCCCCTTTTGCCCCTGGAGATTTCCCCCAGTTAATTAATGTATTTGATATATTATTTAATAAGGAAAATTATTCTTATTTTTTGATGAAGTTGATCTTTTAATTTTCTCACCTGTTCAGTACACTTGTGGTGGACATATCCTTATCAACCCCTGTCTTTCTTTCTACCAGGTTGAAACAGCGGACTTGGACTTTTTGTGGTTGGCTCTTTTATTCTTTACTGTTCTTCTTTTCTGTTTCTGACTTTTTTAAATTTCTTCTCATTATTCTACACTCTTAAGTGTACTTTTTATCTTTTCCCACTTGAGCCCTTCATAAGTGAGTCACAATTTACTGAGTGCCAGGCCCTATTTGCTTAGAAGAGCCCCTGTGAGATTAAATTAGTTAACTCCTCATTGTGTGTCTATTTTTTCATTTTTTTTTCATTAAAACATTCACTTATTCATCATTTATGATCTTTTTATGATTATTATGTTTTTTTATTAGTTTCTGATTTTATCATTAATTTGCATCTGATTCATTCCATTCATATGAAAATTGACCTTTTGCTCATTTCTCAATCCTTTCTGACCATTCCATTCCATTTATATTATTCTCAATCAATATTCAGTTTCATCTTTTTGTTCAATATTCAGGTCTTATCAGGTTTTAACTTCATTGGTTATTTAATTGGGAGTCATCAGGATAATTGATTACATGTTTTCTGGATTTTATTGAATTGACTTATTGATTTATTATTGAATTCTTATAGATAACTGATGATTCCTCCAGAATGGATTTGATCTACTGATTTGATTTTGACTCCTCAATATATTGAGCTGATTACTGAGGATATTGATTAACTTATTAAACTCCTCAAGCCCTTGAATTTGAGGCATGTTTTTAACTTCTAAACACTATTTTATACTATGATAGTTGTTGTTTGACTTATTGTATTAAATAAATATCATAAGTAAGCTTTATCTACATTCTATATATTTTTTATCTAGTATTAGTTTTTTTATACAAAATTTCTCTATAAATTTTGTTTTGCATAGTGTGTGTGATATCTATTTTATAAATAATGTTCATATCACTTGAAAGTGGATAAATATTCATATTTTTCACATATAATGGTCTAATTAAGAGCTTCAATATTTCCTCTTATGATAGCTGTCAGTAACTATAGTAATAATAGAATAATTATAATCTATTCTAATTATTAATATTTTTTATTATTAAATTATCTAATAATGATTAATTATTTTTATAATTTTCTTTAATAATTATATTCATTTGCTGTTATAATATTGAATGATATAATATTTTCTACAGAGGAAAGTCATAGTACTCTTGATATTTGCTACTATTATCAAGAGCTTTGTAGACAAGCCTTACACTTTCAATAAAACCATAAATTATAACTCTTTGGCCTGATCTTGAAAATGAGTTTGCTTTTTATAGGAATTTTTTGTTCTAATGGGCTTGAAGTCTTTGGATTAATATTAACCCTCTTTGGTAGAGTATTTGGTCTTTTTAAAGCTGATGGAGTTGATGCGTCCATGGGCCTTGAAAATGATAATGGTGATTCTTTTTGTCTTAAAATTCTTGGAATGGTTTTAGTTTCTTCCATTGGGATTTTTTCTGAATTAAAGCATTACTCTTTTCTTTTTCCTTATTTCTCAAGGAGCTCAATAAATACTTGTTTTATTTCCAGAATTTTCTTATGAAGTCTTTCTGCATCAGAAATATCTTCTTGTCCTTTAATAGTCTCTTCATTGATAATTTCTTCTTTGGATTCATTGGGGTTATGTGGTATCTTTGATTATCATTCTAAGTCCATATTAATATTGTGAGCCTTAGAGGTATTTTCATACACCCAAAAGACCACAAATCACAAAATAAGATATAAATATAAATAAAGAAATTTATTTATATTATCAAAATTAGAACTAAAATATGAATAAAAATTTATATATAAAAATAAAAATTTAGTTATAATTTAAAGTAAAAAATTACATTAAATTTTGAAATTGTGAAAATGCATTTTTACTTGAAAAAATTAAGTAAAAATGAATTTTTAAGAAAATCAATGGAATTGAAATATTTTTGGTAAAGATTTACATAAAATATATTATAGCTTTTTATCCAATAAATAAACATAAGAAAATTACTTCACCATTGGATTCCCCATAAAAATAAGGTGGGGTCACCTCTGGGTAAAATTTCTGTAACTCAACTCTAAATAAGCTTAAATTAAGTTTTTAGTATTTTCTGTACAAAAGTTGAAAATCCTCAAAACCCTATTTTAATTCACACCACAGGTGGTGTTAACCATCAATTTTTGTGTTAAAATTGAGGTGTTGTGTGTAGCTTAGAAGTTATGAGGAATTGAAGTATTTTCAATTGAAATGTCAAAATGTGTGCGTTTATTACATAAGTGAACTGTAATTTACATATGAGGTATCAATCATTACAGTTGTTTACCTTAAAAACTCAATTTAATTGTATGTGTAAATTACAAGTGTAGTACATGATGAGGAATTAAAGAAAAAATAAATTGGAAATATTAATTCTGGGGGGGAAAAGGACCTCTAGCTCCAAGGGGGAGCCAGAACTACAAAATCATTCCTGAAAGGCATGGGATGTCAAAATCCATGCAAAGGTTCATCACTTTTGGCGTGGAATTGAGTCACAGGGTCTGTGACTCAATTGATAATGAGGTTTTGATACCAACCAGGGCAGTTTTAACTGTTGCCAAGAGGGTAAAACTACCCTTAAGTTGAAAAAATCTTGGTAAAGGCAAGTTTAACTTGTTTCTACAGCTCTTACACACATTCTTACCTGTTTTGAAGGCTCTAGACCAGGTATTACTATAGTAATGGTTGATTTAAGGGTCTAAAATGGCTAAAACCAGCCCTTCTTTGTTCTAAACCAAGGTTCAATGATGCCCTAATTGGCTTTTCTGTTGTCAGAGTGTTCTCAAAACTGAAAAGAGTAAAATTTACTTTTGGAGTAAGAAAATTGATGGCTATAAACAAATGTCTTCTTTGCCCCACTTTTCTCTTCATGTTAGAATCTTTTCCTTTCATAATTAGTTTAAACACTGTTAAACCAATCAATAAAAGATTCCAACCACCCTATTTATTTCATTTTGAACCTCTTAACCATGTTAAAAAATTATTCTAATCATTTTTTGTAACTCTTATAATCATTTTTACCCCTTGAACCACCCCAAAAGTGAATTAAAGCATCTTCAATCACTGTTAACTTTGTCACTTTGTTTCCAAATTCACTCTGGTCACTTGTGGGCATGTTTTCTCTTGAAATAGGCTTTTAAAGACTTTGTTCTTAAATTAATTTCTTGCAGTTCTGTTCTCAATTAATTCCAATTGTAATTTCTCTTGAAGAAATTTCTTTTGTAGCCTTAAATATCTCTTGTAGAGTATTTTTGGATAACTTTTTATTGTTGGTAAAACAATAAATCTTATTAATATTACTTTTTTCATACTTATAAAGTTAAAAACAATAAAATTGGTGTGTTTTCTCTTAAAAATACTATTTCATACTATTTTTAATCATTTCTTACCTTATACAAATTTTGAGGACAGGAAAAGTACCTGATTTTTAACCAAAGTTTCATATCTACACCTTAAAAAGATCTTCTTTGTTTCTTTTCAGTTTTCCACTTTTATTTTCAAGTTAAAATCTTTTCTTGAGTAATTTCTGGGATAATCTTTAATGATCTTCTGATCTTTTCTCTTGGTTCTGGGTGTACCAACTGGTATACGATAATCTATAAGTGATTCTTCTCCAGGTGGTGTTTCTTCTCTTTTTGGATAATAACAATGAAATTATTTTGTTCAAGAACTTTATGGTAACAATAATTTAGAATTTCTTGGGCCCTCCAATTCCATATCAAATTGATAGGTTTGCGAGCTTTCCTAATTGGTAAATGGTTTTTTGAAGATTTAATTCACAGGTTTTTCCTTCTAATTGATGAACTATTAATGGTTGAAGCTGTAAAGCCACTGTTTGGACACCAGACTTGGGAGCTACCTTTTCTGTTGGATGAAATAAGTAAGTCTCTTGAGGTGGAAATTATTGGTAAGTCTGTTTTAAATTTCAGAATTTTCCAATAAGCATGGGTTCTAAGGTGTATTAGCTTCCCCTCTAAATAATACTGAATAGTCAGCTTACAGAGAATAAAAAAATAAAATAGAATTTGTGGCTTCAACAGATAGAGGAAACCTATAAGTAGTCTAAAAGTCAGACCTATCAGTAACACCAAAGTCAAAACTCTGATTTAAAACTTTGATTTTTGATAAAATAAAGACGGTGATTTTACCTTATAAGACTAATAATAATTTTTTATGTTGATTAGAATTATTTTTGTAACACTAATAATAATGCTACAAGAATTAATACTGATAATAACTCTTCAATAAGCTTTGATACTATGTTTTTTTTCTTTTTTCTTTTTTATCACTACTACTTTTTTTAATAATACTAACCTCCTGAGTAAGGCTACCAAGCTTTAAACTACATCTATGCTATTATTCTGAAGTAATAAGAAGCTAATGAGAGTTTTACTATGGTTTTACTACTACTCTTAACTAATACTATGCTACTGAGGAAGGCTACTGAGCTTTTCACTACAGTTGTAGTACTATTCTTTTCTGATACTGACCTACTAAGTTTTTCACTACAGCTTTACTACTATTATTTAATAATACTAAGCTACTTAGAAAGGTTACTTAGCTTTACACTGTGGTTATACTACTATTCTTCAACAATACCAAGCTACTGAGAAAGGCTACTGACCCTTTCATGACTAAATAGCTACTACTACTCTAGATATCCTGTAATTTCAGGGATGTTTCTTATTATTAATAGTGAAAAATTATTTCATTCTTCCTGTAAAATGAGGGATAGATGCCCTCTATTTATACCTTTTGGGACACCATAGAGCTTCTCAAAACAGGACACCTGCAAAGATCATAGATGAGATTTTTTGGCTGGTGAAACATGTAGTTTAGGTGTAGCAATGTGTTTTCTGGGAGAATTTCTCTGGTGGTGTTTTTTTTATCAAAATCATTTGATTTCAGTCAGATAATTTGGCTGATAAGATTTTCTTTTTCCAATAAAGTGGAGAAAATAAAACTTCTCACAATTGTAATTTCATCTAGTCATATGATATATTTGAGGGAATTTAGCTGGTGAAATTTTTCTTTTTGGTGAATTTGTTATGTGTTTTCTGGGAGAATATTTCCTGGTGATGTTTTCCTATCAAAATCATGTGATTTCATTGAAACAATTTTGCTGGTGATATTTTCTTTTTTCCAAGAAAGTGGAAAAAATACAGCTTCTGAGAATTGAAATTTCTTCTAATTATATGATATCTATGAGATAATTTATCTTTTCTTCTTATAAGTGTAGAAAGTGGGGGAAACAAAGAATTTTCTATTGAGTGAATGGCCATTATAATTCAACAAAGGTAAAGAAAGTATTTTTTTGATCATTGATATGCAATCTTGAGAAAATTTTTCTGGGGATTTAATTTTATTACTCCCCAAGTTCATGCAGATATTGCATCATTTCTCTCAAATTTCACATGTGTTAATATTACTAAGTAAAAATTTGCTTTTTGTAAATCCATTGGAATTTCCTGCATACCCTTGAGGTATTCCTTTGAATTTTATTCAGGTGGAGACAATACAGTTCTTATTCTGTGCTCAATATGGATTTGAAAAGCTAAATTTAGTTTATCTCAATTGAATCTTGTAATTTTTCTATGGATGATGCAAGAAGGTGTAGAAATTGGTATTTCTTATTTTAATTGAAATTCTTCTGGTTGAAACTTTGATCTTACTTATTATGCCCTAGGACCTCTTGATAGTTTAATTTACCTAATTCCAGAGTTCTGCAATTTCATTTCCTTCTCCAGAGTTGTTCCACACCTATTTTTTGATTCTGAAATTCTATTTCCATCTCTGAAATTATTCTGTGTTTTAATTTTCTTCTTCCCAGAGTTAATCTGGGATTTGTTCATAATTCCATGATCATATTTTTATTCTGTGGAATTATTCCACATTTTTATTTTCTTCTTCCCAGAGTTATTCTGTGATATGTCTATAATTCTATAATCCTTTGTTTATTCTATGGAACTATTTGGCCTTTTAATTTCAATCCCTGAAGTTGTTCCACAATATTTTCCATGATTTCTCCCAATTTTCACAATTTATTCCAATTTCTTCCAGAATTCTGAAATTTTATTCCCATTTCTTCTCTAATATTCTGCATCTCTATTGCTATCTCTTGAGTTATTCTGCAACTTCATTCCATATTTCTGTCTCTGTAGTTACCCCTTAATTCCTATTTCCATCTCTGATATTATTCTGAATTTTCCTTTTCATGTCCAGAATTCCACAATTTTATTCCCATTTCATGTCTGTAATTCCACAATCTTACTCCTATTTCAACTCAGAAATTCTTCCATTTTATTCCTGTGTCTGGAGTTCTTTGGAAATACCTTCCATAATTCCTCCCAAGTTCCTCAGTTTTGTCCCAATTTTCCCTTCAAAATTCTGCAAGTTTATTTCCTTCTCTGAAGTTTTCCTGTGATTGGTCCATAAATCTGCAATTTTTCTAAAAAGAAAAAATTATTTGGTAAGCTCAAGACTGGTATAGTAGGTATGGAATTCCACAGCCACTTTGGCACATCATCATTCTATTTTCTGGGAAAATATCCCACAATACTGCTTGCTATGGGATTATAGCGTTAAATCCTCAATAGATTTGTCATTGTTTAAGATACAGGGCTCAAATAGTGACACAAATTGTAGCTACAAGTCATCTCTACAATATTAATATACACATGACCCACTTTGAGTTTGTTATTCCAAGCCTATACAGGCTCAAAGTATTTTGAATTTACTGTAAAATAGTATTTTCTTGATTTAAGATAGCCATACCAATAATGTTTCATCTTTTTAAGATACTGAAATAAGGGTTACACCTTTAGGTACTCATTATGTAGCCCTTCTGGAGAATATGCCACTGTATAGGTCTCTCATCAAAACTGTGATAGCTATATTGGAGCTGAAAGAATAGTATTATTCTCCAGGTTACTCAGATAGTATCTGTGTGGTAACTCTTGATTGAGTTGTGCTGAGGTCTTGAAGCTTTCCCCATTAAATATCCCTCATTGGGAGCTTCCATAAATGACCCCACTTGGTGTGTCACTTCTCCAAACTCTGGGTTGCATATTAAAGGTAAATATTACATTTTATTATCATAAAAAGTCTACCAACTCAATAACTTGGCTATATCTTATTGTTTGTTCATAAGAATGATGTTTTATAAAAGATGGAAGTTTTTCTCCTTAAACTGGTAACATGTACAGACTAACCTTCTTAAGCTCAAATCTTTGTTTTTATGGCCTTATTTTACATTTTTTTTAATAAAGGTTAAAGGTCTGTATTTCACTCCTTATTATCTACCATGTTTATAGTAATTCTTAATTTACTCCTTCTTGGTTGGATTCACGGTCTGAAATCTGTATTTTTCTCTTGTTTAAGTGAAAAAACTGCATTAAAGCTAGATATAAAATTCTCCTTTTCTACAAAAAAATGTGCTTAGTACCAATTAACATACTAATAAGAGAACACAAGATGAAATTAAACAATAAACCTAGGTATTATTCCAAACATATGGATGAAAGAGGCATCAATGGATTTTTTGAGAATTTTATATTAAAATCAGGCTAATTCACAATAATGAGTTTCAAGTAAGTCTTGGATCTTTTCTTCTTGTATTTAGTTGATTTTCAAGATACTTAATCCATAATTATATTGTTTTCTAACCATTATCTCCTTCTATCTTGTTTATTCCATCATCCACCTCCATGTTTTCATGGGAGCCATTCCAATCTTCTCAAATTGAGCTTCTATTTCCTTCTACAGTGGCCTTGCATATTTCATCAGGTGACCACAGTTCAAGTGCTTATTCACCGTTTGGATTCAGAATTTGGTCCAAGATCACCCTATTTTGCTCATAAATGGAACCTAGCTTTCCAATATTGGTGGTTCACAATTGCACTTCTTTTTCAGTTTTTGAGATCTCTTTTTCTAACATAAAACTATATGTTTGGTAGAGGGAATATTTGGGTGTTTCCAATAGTTGATTATTGTAGATGTAGAAACAGAAGACCAATGAAGACCTGAAGCTCACATTGATGATAGCTGTTTTATATTTTGTATGGCTGTAAATTGATATTTTTAATGAAAGATTTTAATTTCAAGGGTCAAAAATTGATATTAATAATGGGATTTGAAATTTTGTATAGTTCCGGAATTGGATGGTTGAGCGTGAGCTGTACAATATGGTTCAAAATATTCTACCTGGAGGTTTATTATACCTTCTGGTACAATATGACGCTTGGAGTTGCTAGAGAGTAGGATAATTGATTTCATGGAGCCATTGAGCTCTTGGAACCCAAGAGGGAGACATCTTCATGAGTCTGAAGCTCTAATCCAGGATTTTCTGTTGCTATAGTATTTATATTGCAGTTGATAGGTATATTTCTTTCTTAAGCAATGTGTTCATTCAGATTTACCAATAAAAAGAGTTCCAGGGATTTGTTTACAGAAGCATTTAAGCAAAATGAAATGCTAAATAGCCCCTTACAAACACTCAGTCTTGAAGTTTCTGATATCATTTGGCCCTCCTCTTGTGGCATACTATAAAAAGGAAGATAATGTCAATTTATTATAATAATGATGAAGAATTACAGCTGAATTAGCTCATGAGTAAAAGAGAACGGTCTCATCTATATGAAGAAAATATTTTTGATAATAATACTTGATTATGATCTCCAAGTGCTCCACCTCTATGTGAAACCAGTGTGGCCTCGCACTTGTATTTTTGCTTAGGCCTTTGGGAAGTTTCATTAAAATCAGATGGAGAAAATTCACATTCTTTTATGGCAAAGAATATTTGTAACATACTCAAAGATTATATAATCCTTATCAGTGATTACAAAACCTTTATCCAATCTCTCAAATTATTATGAAGCCTTGGTGAGTATCATGGCTTATTGAAAGTTATTTGCTTCATTATTGATCTGTTCCTCTTTTTCAGGTGTAACATGGGCTTGCATCCTGATACAGTTAGTAATATTGTTCATTTTGTGCGAAAACAGAATGCTCATAGTCATCAATTGGGATTGCAAGAATTAAAAATTCAGGAGAATTCTTCTGGGAAAAAAAGGAGTTTCTTTCCATTAAAATAGCAATGATATGAAGAGCAACTAGGAAACATGAGCCAGAAAAGGGCTGAGGCTACTGTATCCTGGAAGCTGTGGGGTAGTAAATGTGGCATTTTAATCTATAGGGATGTTGCCAATTCATAATTTGATGGGTTTTTTCAGAAATCTGCTGATAATTGTGATAGAAATTGTAATAATTGAATGGATTGAGAAAACTCTGTACACCCAAAAAGATATGGGTTATGGCTTAGAGGAGTTTTATGTTTGGGTTAAGGAATTTTAGTGTACACAAAATAAATTGATGCCTTTTCCTATGGGATTGAGCAGTTTATTTGTTATCAAGGGTCTTAATTACGACTAGGGTGGTGTGCATGCATGTTTTTCAACTGCATTCCATTATGAATGCAGTTTTTTATTGCAGGGGGATTCCCTTAGAGGGTGAATTAATTTGCATGAACCTAAAAAATACCAGAATCAAATGAGAACATTACATGTGTTTTTGTCATAAATTAAAGGTAGTCTAAATTTCAGCTATTTCCAATTCAAAACTAGCTGAGTTAGAAATACAACTATTATCCTGAGGCACATTTTGAGGTTCAGACCTCTCAGGAATATCAAAATCAGACAATGCTTCAATAAAATCATTTTCTCTTGAAAAACCTCATTCACAGTTTTCATTTAATGCACCATTTTCAACTTCTCCCAAGTCTTGAGGCAGAAAAAAGTGATTGTATGATGACATTTTTTCATACTCTGTTGTAGGGTTTTGATGATACCTCTTATATTTTGCATGCTTCATGTATTATTTTTCATTCATCAAGTTCAGCTTAAGCTGTGAAATCCCATGAAAGGTAGTTTCACAACCATGGGAAATACCCCCAATGGGTATTTATGTCAATTCTTGCCTTAGCCCACTTATGGCCTATTGGCCATGTGAGCCTTGAGGTATACTTTACATAACCAAATAGGCCACAATTATTTTCAGAATGTATTCTGAACTATGCATAACCCATAAGTCATTCAAATATTCAAAATGCACCTTTTTGAATTTCAAAAGAGATTAATAACATTTTTCTGAGGAAGTAAATGCATGAATTTAAGGCCAGATTTGGATTCTACACAAAACTTCATTTAGGGTAGCTCCATAGAGTGAATAAGCTCAAATCAACTCTATGAGGTGGTAATATGGAAAATACTTCAACACCACATCATCAATACCATGTAAAAGAATCGGGAAAACTTTGTTTTTCTCAACATTATTCCAAAATGATGAGAATATGAGAAATCCCATGTTACATATACACTAAGAATAGTTTTATGAATGTTCATGGCACTTAATATTATGGTATAATTACATTAAGCTTTGATACAACCATAATGGAGATCAGTTGTGAAGCCTAAATTACTATTTTTAACATGAAAATAACTAAGGAGGACAAAAGACATCAAAGAGAGCCAAGGGATCCAAACTCTGAGGCCTTTGAGGCCTGGATAGCTCTCAATCTTAGATTAATGGCTGATCATGGCCCGATTAGTATAATGAAACCTTTTGCAAACCTGGTTATCAATCTAAAATCTTGTTAAATCATAAGAAAATTGCAAATAAGCTGTTATTTTGATGTGACAAGGAGGGAAAGAGCAGCTTAGACTCCTTTAAACATGTCAATTCTTAATTATTTTCCTTTTATAATCCTTAAAATAGTAATTAAAACCCTTTTTGAAATAGTATCCATTGATTGACCTCATAGCAACCAGCTATATTGTGCTATTTGCAATTCTACATGGAAATGAGATAAAAACTTCAAAAATTCATTAAAAATACAATTCTTAATTAATCTTTCTGAAACTTAGGGGACCAATGAAGAATGATCTTACTCCTAAATAAACAAAAAAAGATCATGTTTTAATATGTAAAATTGAAAGCTTCACTTCAAGTCCATTTTTGATGATTCCATGTGAAACACTGAATCTTCAAAAATTCACAGAAAATACAACCTTTGATGAAATTTCAAATAACATTTATAAATTTTAGAATAAAGGTTTATTTTGAAAGGAAATAAGATTAATAGTTTTGAATCCTTCTATTCTTAACCATAAATGGGTTGGTAGTCACATGAAAGCCTTAATCAAGTAATTATGATAATCTTATGTAACAACAGATGATGCAATAAATAATCCAAAAAAGTATTATGGTTTTGTCGCTCACTGTGGTTTCAGTTTTCTCCATGGAACACCTTATTGAGCTGTTCTGAATTAAAAGAGGCCTCCTCTTGCTGTTTTTTCCAAATCATCTTATTATCCAATTATATCTTTGTTACCAACAAGTGAGTATTAGTTAAATATTTTCTTAATTGTTTCAAATATTTCAGAATGAATTATAAATTTTCTCAATCATAGAAATAAATATATCTATTGTTTCAATACTGCTGTAAATCTATTTTGATACTCTAAATACACAATTTATCTTTCAAATCTCTCTACCAAATTCTTTCCAAGGTTCATTGGAGTATTAGTGAGTGGCTTTAATTAATTCTTAAAGTTTTTTTCAAGAATTATAATTATAATTATTCTTGAAAAGGATAATTATATATTAAAATAATTTTAATGTTTTGATGAAGAAGTTTTATTATTAAATACTTCTTTTAATTGATTCTTGTAGACAATTACTTCTTACTGTTATAATCACTAGTAGTGTATAATGAGTAAAAGGAATAATTCATAAATCAATCATTTAATTATGGCTATGATAATTTTTATTGTTATATTTCATAAGAGCAGTCATAGTACTGTTGATTGATAGTAATATTATCAACAGTCTCATAGGAACATCTTACAGGCCACCTCATAGTTTTTAGTGGCTTCTGAGGCACACCCACTATCCCTTGCCACTTATGGCCTCATCTATCATTCTTAGCCCACAGGTCATATCCTTATGCTAAGATGTTTTGGACCAATTTCAGACCCACTGCACACAGGCCATCCAGCTCAGTTTGGGCCTGGGAGATCTTCTCAGCTTCCCTGGGGCCTATGGCCCCTTCAACCCATTCCAGTACCTCTGTCCCTACTTCTTTTATCAGGGGAATCTTGGCCTAAATGGCCATTTAGGCCCCCTTGCCTTCTACGGCCTTCAGACCGTAAATAACAGTCTATGGGTCACATATTACAGTCTATGGAGCGTAAATTATGGCCTGCAGTATGTAGACCCTTTTGGCCCAACTTCAATGAGGAGAAATGAGCCATAAGTCTGACCCCTCAATTCCTCAGGTCCAAAATGACCCAAAACCTCAAAGTTGGCCATTTGTGAAATGGTCCCTCATGACAACAGTCATTTCCACTGGAAGCCTTCAGAGGCCACCAGTCACTTTCATAAGGCCTTCTCCTCAAGACAAGGGGAACCCTTCCCCAACCTTAGACCAAGGACTGTAGGAACCCTGAATGGGCATATATGGTATTATATACTATTATGCACCATTTTTCCTCAACAATTCAATAGTGAAATTTCAAATACTCTATTCTCACATCTGGAGTCAGGTCACCGGTCTACCAACCCACTTTTGAAGGAAGTTGTCCAAGGACCAAAGTTTTTGATTTATGAGGTATCTCAGAAGACCATTTGAGGATTCCAATCACCTGGACCTGCAGGTATTGGTCAATTCCAACACAAAAGTATCCCTCCAAGGGGCTACTGGCCAAGGACTTCTTGTAGATATTTTTAAGAGGCTTTAAAGTCATCAAAATATCCAGCACTCCTTGGACCACTCAATTGATGCATACAGGCTGTATTCAAGAAACCTGTATGGAACTGACCCTTTGGTGTAAATTCATTTTCCACTGTGTTGATTCAAGACACACAGTTCAATTCTCCAGATGGCCAAATCTGTATTTTCCCAAAACAGTCAATACAGCTTAGTGTTCAACCCTACAGGATAAGTCTTGCAACTCTTCACATATACTGGCCACCTTTACACTGCTGCAGACTTTTTCCCCAGTTAATTAATCTACTGGATTTAGTTTTATTATTATCGTCTTTTCATTCTTGAAAGTAAGTACTGATATCTATAACTCAGTCATTTGCATCTTTTCTTTTCCTGTCAGTGGTTATTGGTGGTCATATCCTTCACTAATTCTATTTTTTTTCTAGAAGGTCAAAAAAGTGAATTGAGGATTAATTTTGTTTGGCTATTTGGCCTTTGGCTTCCTTTTTATTTATCCTTCCATTTGGATTAATTTTTCTCATTTTTGCATATTTGTTTTTCCTCTTATACCTCTTAAATATATACAATCTTCAATTATTTTATTTATTATTTTGGAGTCATCAAAGTGAGTTCTTGAATCCTTGGTGCCAGGAAACTCTTGTTCTCCCCAAGAGCCTCTGTGACATTAGATTGATTACCTCATAATTGCTGTTCATTCTGTTCATTTATTTCTCTTCTTTATCATTTCACTCATTTCATCACAATTATGACACTTTAATGCTTTATTAAATTAATGATTCTTCATCACTTTTCTTTTTTCTCTCACCCATTCTTCATCATCAAAAATTGATTTCTTTTTATATTTTTCTCTCAATATTTATAAGAAAATTTCTTTTTCTAAAAAAATTTCTTGTCTCACCATCTTTAGTCATTTTTATTCCATTCAATTTTAATCCAGGTCACAGGTTAATTTTCATTTTCAGATTTAGTTCAAATGCATTTCATACACAAATATTTATCCATCAATATTCATTTTGAAATATTCTTCAGGAACTTTGATTCACAGAAAGATTTTGATTTTGATTTTGACCTCAAAAATTTGATTTAACTGAATATTCCATTCATTTTATTTCATCATTTATTGAATTTCCTCAAGGATTCATTTTATTATTATTTATTTAACGATCTACCTCAAACATTCATTGAATTGATTGACTTTCCCCAATAATTTATTTGATTTATTTCATTTGCCTCAATACTTATTAATTTAATTCCTCAAGATTCATTGATTGACCTCAAGAAATCATTGATTTTGAATTTTTATTTGACTTAAAGCTTTTCAAATCTCATTTGCCTCAAGTTGTAGCATTCGAATTTTGACTTATATTTATTTCATTTTAATTTTATCCTTTAATCATGCCTGTTCAACACTCATCTCCTGCAAGAACAACAAGATCTCAGGCCAGAACTCATGCTGTTCCTACCCCAACTTCAAGAGATCTTCTTTATGTGTAAGATTTGTCTATGAAACTGTTGATAATATTACTATTAATCAACAGTATCATGACTTTTCTTATTAAATATAGGAATTGAAATTATTATAGCCACTGTCAAATCATCAATTAATGAATTATTTCTTTTTCTTTTTATAAACTACTAGTTATCATAACAGTAATCAGTAATTGTCTACAAGAATCAATTACACAAAGTATTTAAATAATAATACTTTATTAAAATAATAAAACTATTTTAATATATAATTATCTTTTTCAAGGAAAATTATAATTATAATTCTTGAAGTAAACAAATAATAGAGAAAAACTTTACAAATTAATAAGACATCACCCACTGATACTTCAATTAACCTAGAAAGAGGTTGATAGAGAGATTTGATGGATAATTGTGGGTTTTAAATAATCAGAGAATAATTTATAGCAGTATTACAACAATATATAGTTTATTTCTATTATTTCACCTTTTTCTGATTGATTCTGAAAGAACTAAAACACTTAAGAAGAGCTTTAACTAATACTTAGTTGTTGGTAATAAAGGAATAATGGGGTGGTAAGACAATTTGGAAAAAACAGCAAGAGAAGGCCTCTTTTAAGTCAAATATAGCTCACAGAGGCATGCCATTGAGAAAACTGAAAAACAAGTGAGTGAGAAAACAATAATCCCTCTTGTATTATTGATTCCATCACTTGTTGTCACATAACATCATCATTTTTTGTAAGGTTTGTCTATGAAACTCTTGATAATAGTAGCAATATCAAGAGTACTATGACTGTCCTCAGTAGAAATATATAATATAACAAAATATTATAACCACAAATTTAAATATAATTGTTAAGGATAATTCTATAAAAAAATAAATTGAATTATTATTAAAAAAATATAATAATGAAAAATAATAATAATAATAATAATAAATTAAAACTATTCTATTATTGTTATAGTCACTGACAGTTATAACAATAAGAAGTGCAAAGCTCTTAATGAGACAATTACACATGGAAAATATGAATATCAACCACTTATAAATAATATAAATATTATTTATAAAAAAAATTAAAACACACACTGTGCAGAAATAATTCTTATAGAATAAAATTCTATATAAAAAAACTAATACTAGATAAAAAAGATATAGAGCTTTAGAGAAAACTTACTTATAATATTTATTTAATACAACAAGTCAAACAACAACAGTTATTATATTAAATAATAATTATAAGTTAAAAACACGCCAAAAATCAATATTTTTAAAGATAAAACAACTTTTTATAATAAAAATTATTATTAAAGAGTTCTTAAGAGGAATTTGTGGATTTTAAAAGATATTTAAGATGATTAATTTTTTATAATAAAATATATTATTGGTGATTACAACGATAATCAGATTCTATGATTTCAATTCTTTAATTTTAATTAATACAGAATAAAATAACTTAAGAATTGCTTTAATAATAAGATTTTATATTTAATAAAACTTTACCTGTTTAAATTTCTAATATGATTGGATTGATAATGAATGATGGACAAAAACAGTGATGAAAAGACTCTTTTTATGTCTTCAGAGCAGCTCTCATGCTTCATAATGGATATAGAGGGTGTTCTCAGATCAAAACTGAAAAGCCATGCTTAAAAATAAGGTTCTTAGCTTAAGGTGACTTATTTTTAATGTCAATTTAAAGTTATCAGTGTTATTCTTAACTCCATGTAACTTTAATCCTCATTTAAACTGATTATTTTAGGTTTTTAATACAAATAAACTTATTTGGATTAAATTTCATCACATGAACAACTTAAAAATAGAGTTCCAAGCAGAAATCTCTTAAACTCAATTTTTAATTAATTTTTAAAGAAATTATAATTTTCTTTGAGTTTTAATTATAAGAGCAAATTTCCAGCCTAATTACCCAAGGAATTGTTTTATAAAAATACTTGAAATTTAATTTATATGTAGATAATACTAGATTGTAGGCCATGTGAAAATTTCAAGCAAATCCATTAAGAATTGGATTTTTAATGAATTTTTGAAGTTATTGCTATTTTTCCACGTAAAATAGCAATACACACCAAACCTTAAGTTTTGATAAGGTTTTAATGCTTGAAAACTTATATTTTTAAGCATATTCAAGCTTTGAAAGTTTTTGAAACCTTGAATTCAAGCTTGCATTTTGGGATTTACCCTCTGGCAGCTTGAAATTCCTGTCCAAATTGGGATAAAACCAGTTTAAACCTTAAGGTTGGATCAAAGTCTAATCTTAAAGTTTAAATAAGGTTCAAAATCCTCCAATACAGGTGGACAACCTTAATTGAATCCTTTCAGATCCAAAAAGTTGGGTACCCCAGCTCTATTTGGTCTTTTTCCTTTGTCCCACCTTTTTGCGTGGATTTTGCCCTTGTATTTATTTAAAGCCATACTATGGCCTTAAACCCTTTTAAATTCAGCTCACGCAGGATTTACATTCTGTATGGCAAATCCTTAGCCAATTTAGTAAATATACACCACACCTCAATTTTAACTAAAATTTTGGTAAGTTTGCATAAACCTTATGCAACTTTAAATTTAAGCTTATTCAAGCTTAAATTTAACAATTTTAAAAAATGTTGAAAAGAGTTACCACAGTACTGTGAAAGTCTTAAATCTTCTAATAACATAAGAAATAAGTGTTTCTGGGTATAACACCTTATGGATGTACCCTAGGTTATTTTTGGTGTAGAATCCAAAAATGACATAATATTTATAACTTTGTTTATCCAAAAAAAAGTTATACTTATTTTTTGTTATTTTTTATTTTAAATACAATCAAAAAGTCTGTTTAAGACAATTTCAACTGTGTATAAGGTTATTGGTGGCCTTATGGGTATGTTATAAATACCTCACAGGCTTACATTCCATACCACCAAAAAAATAAATTGTACCACAATTTTTCATTTGTAGTATACCCCCAAGTTATTTGGGGGGTTTAATCCACTGTCCAACCTCTCTACTTATACTTTTCTAAGTATGTAAAGCACACAATTCAGACTTTTCACTGAGCAATTGGTCTTCTCTTATGTCTGAATCTTCTGAGAAGATTTTGTGAATCAGGTATTTTGCTTTCCACAATCCATTCATCTTCATGTTGTGGATTTTTATACCCAACTAAGTATTCTCTTTCATTTTTTCCCCTTAATCTTCTTTCTTTCAAGACTTTTAGTACCTTTTTCTCCTCACTTTGATCTAGTGGGGGTACTTCTGAGGGTGTTTTATTTCTCAAAGGAAATAATTCATTATCACTTGAAGTGTAATGCTTTACTAGACTGACAGGGAAAGTTGGATGTTTTTTTTCCAGTTCTCCTGACAGTTCTACTTGTACTGCATTTGTCCCATGAAGGGCTTTAATAATAAATGGTCCTGCGAAGGAATCTTTCAATTTCTTTGGGCCTTTAATATTATTAAAGTTCAAGGTTGAAACTAGTATTAGGTCCCCTACTTTGAATTCTGGGGTCTTATGACTTTTATCCCATTTCTGTTTAGCATATTCAAAGGCATTATTCATGCTTTGATTTGCATGATGTCTTACTTTCTCAAGCCATAACTTAAAGCTTGAAGCATTTGGATGAATATCAACCAGATCTTTTTTCAAAGTATCAATTGGAAGTTTGGGGTTCCATCCTTTTTCCAACATTGCAGGAGTTTTGCCTTTTGGAGCATGGATGGAGGTCTTGTAGGCTTATTCCAATGCTGGTATAAGAGTACACCAATCATGGGTAAAGCCATCAGAATCTTTAAACTCCAGGCCATAAGCACAAAATCTTCTGATCATGTCCTCAAGGGTTTGAATCATTCTTTCTGCTAACCCATCTGTCTGTGGATGGTATGCTGTTGAGAATGATAGTTTTGTACCCAAAAGCGTATGTAAATTAGTGCATAAGGCTGATGTGAATTTTGGGTCTCTATCAGTGATAATATTTTCAAGGAGGCCAGTATGGGATATGACTCTATTCCAAATCAACAGAGCTGTATCCATAGCTGTGTCATCTTTGTGACATGGTAAAAAGATTGGTGTTTTGCTATATCTGTCCACAATAACAAGACATGCATTGTAACTTTTATCACCTCCAGGTGGTAAGGCAGTTACCCAATCCATGTAAACCACTTCCCATGGGGTACTTGGTTCCTGAATATGGATCATTAAACCAAATCTTTTACCAGTAGCTTTTTTGGCTTTCTGGCATCTATCACAACTGTGACAGTACTCAATGACATCTTTTCTCCAAGCTGGCCACCAGGCACATGTCTTAATTCTTTCCATAGTTCTGTCTTCAGAAATATGTCCGGAATATATGTTATCATGGCATTCTAGTAGTATGGTGTTAATTAACATTCTACTACATAGGACCATGACACATGGGTGTTTAGATCTATGATATAGTATACCATCAAATAAATGAAATCTTCCATTATCATAAGATGTTTTCCAAATATCATCCAGAGAATTAGCTAAGGCTACATCTTTGCAATCTTTGTTGAGTAGAGCAGTAAGAATATGACAATTCTTATCTTTCTTATAGCTTTCTCTAACTTCTTAAAAGAATTCTGTTCCAAAATCTGTGATATTAATTCCTTCAATTAAAATTTGAGGTTCTGCACTTGTAGGAACATAGGCAGGATTATCAGGTGTATTTGGTAATTCCCATCTACTTAAGCCATAAGCATTCTTATGAATATTTCCAGCTTTATGTACTATGGTCATATTGCGTCTATACTCCTGTATAGCAATCTGCCATCTTAACATGTATCTGTTTGGAGTTTTCCGTTAAGAAGTGATTTTACTGCATTACAATCAGTAATTACTTCAAACACACTACCATCAAGATAGTAATGAAGTTTTTCCAAAGCCCAAACAAGGCAAAGGCACTCCATTTGGCTAGATCCATATCTTGCCTCAGTAGGTTTAATGGGTCTTGAAATAAAACAAATTGGACCTTCATAAGGTTTGTCATTGACAATTTGAACTTGATGAAGAGCAGCTCCTAAACCTTCACCACATGCATCAATATACAGCTTGAAAGGAAGTTTCTAGTCTGGCATCAAAAATAATGGTGCATTGGTCAAGGCATACTTTATTTTATCTATTCTTGAATCCTCTCCTGTGTCATTTCAAAAACAGTTTGCTGATCATAAATTCTGTATAATGATTTGCCATGGATTGCAAAATCTTTAAGGTGTTGCCTGTAATAACTGGAAAACCTCAACAAATACATCATTTCTTTTTTGTTCTGGGGCATTTTTTTCAGTAAAGCTGCAGCAACTTTGTTTTTGTCAACACCAAGGCTCAGTCCTGAGACTACATGTCCTAGAGCCTTTAACTCATGAAACCCAAAATTACATTTCTCAAGAGATATTTTCATGTTCACTTGAAGAATTTTCTGAAGTACATATGAAAGTCTCTCTAAATGTAATTGCCAGGTTTCTGAACAAATGATAATGTCATCAATATAAATGATTAACCATGCTTCTGACAATTCATGTGGGAAGATGGTATTAATCATTCTCTGATAATGAGAGCGTGCATTTTTAATACTAAAAGGCATTCTCAAATACTCATAAATCCCACAATGAGAAATCATTCTCAATAATTTCCTAGCATGAGGTGTCAAAACATTCTGATGAAGGCCTTTCAGAGCATCCATGGAAGTAATGAATCTTGCTTTGTATAATTGAGTCAAAGTCTCATGAATTCTAGGGATTGGATACCTGTCTGGAATAGTATAGGTATTCAGTGCTCTAAAATCACCAACCATCCTTGACTTATCATTATGCCAAGTAATTATTACTGGAGTTGTGACTTCTACCTCCTCATTGTGTCCAGCTTTTCTAAGGACTCCCAGTTTCATTAGTTCATCAATATGATTTGCTAATGCTTCTCTAGCCCTAGGGCTAGCTGGGTAAGCTGGTCTTCTTAATAGTGGCAGATAAGGCCTTTCCACATTAAGCATAATGTCCACTTCATGGCCTTTTATAGCACCAAGTGGTTCATTATCTGAAGCAAAGGCTTCTCTGTATTGAAATAAAATCTCAATAAGCTCTTCCTTCATTTCCAGTGTTAATTCAGGACCAATTTATGCTTCAATCAGTTGACTTGACACAAATTTTTCCTTATTAACATTTTTCACTTGTTTAATGACAGTAATTTCTCTTTTTTCTAGAGGAAAAGCAAATTTTTGTTTTTTATTTTCCCTTATAGTGAAATACCTGTCTTTATGATTATTAATATCAATACCATAAATATTGAGATAATCATTCCCAAGTATAAAGTGTTGTGAAGTACAATTATTCATGACAACAACTTCAACTTTCAATCTTATACTTCCTGCAGGATGAGGTAATATGATTGCTGCTTCAAATATACCCAAGGGGTGCATATTTTGGCTAGCACTGCTGAATGTTATACCTTCAATTGGCATCAATTCGTCTTGCCAATTGGTATAAATTTTATCAAGATAATCTTTTCCAACACAAGTGCAAAAAGCACCTGATTCAAAGTGTATCTTGGCATCTGTGTTGTTTATCACAATATTAGTGATACAAGATGAACCAGCTGTATAGCCTTTACCTCTGGCAGGTTTGGGTTTCTGCATTTTAGCATCTTGTACATGTATGAGATCCATACATTCATCACTATACTGTGGTAAATGAGTGTGTACCTCAGTGACTTCAAAAGAAACATTAATGTTTTCTATACTAAGCTCCTCTGGTACTTCTTCTTCCTCTGAAGGTTCAGAATCACTTTCATGTAAAGATACATCAGTTGTTTCTTTTGTGTCTTCCACTTTTTCAGCATTTATCTAATTAATTCTGGTCTTTTTTGGGCAAGTGTTTGCTAAATGAGATGTGCTTCCACATTTGTGACATTTCAAGGGAAGTCTGTGTTGTGGCTTATTTGGATTTGAAATTGGTTTCCCATTAGTCTTATTGTCTATTGGGGATTTGGACCAATTTCTTCCAATTTTTGTTCTAGTAGTGATGTCCTCCATAGCATTGATATAATCTTCTGTAGAATAAGGCTCAATACATCTGCTTCTTATAGCATGCTCAAGGTCACCACCACACTTTCTTAATATCCTTTTATGTACCATTGTTTCAGACATATCAGGATGAATGGAAGTTAATCTGTCCTTCTGTTTAAGAAACCAAGACATGGGCCTGTCCCTCTCAATATTAAAAATGGCTTCTTCAAGAGAATTTTCCATTCTAAATCTCCAGGAATCATTTGCCCAATTGGAAATAATTTGTTCTTTCCACCAAGGCCAAGAATGTTTACCATGGTCTTGTCTCATTTTGTAATACCATTTCTTTGCTGATCTGGGAAATAATGAGTGTAATCTGGCACTTATGTATTCATCTGGTATGTTAAAGTATTCCTTAAACATATCAATTGTTTTCATAAATTCCATATGATTATATTCTCCTTCACCATTGAAGGTTGGCCATTCCTCTCATTTTGGAATGTTTTTGAAATTGCAAGCAGTTTCCACCTCATTACTTGAAATGGTATGATGTAAATCAGTAAGCACATTTCTGTCAAGAATTGGTGTGGATTGCCTTGGCAATTCACTTTTCAGTGATATATTATTAATACTTGATTGAATGTCCTCTTTCAATTCAAGTCTTGACTTATCACTTTTTTCCAATTGTTCTTGGAAAAGAGCTGCATTGTGACCAGTTGAATTTTCCAAGTTTTGAACTTCTAATTTAAATTCTCTTAACTGTCCAGTTATGAAAGAAATTGAATTGACATCTGGTTGATTGAGCAAAGTAACATTAGACTCAATTATTGCACATATTTGCGTCAAATACACAATATTGTCTTTATTAACATTTTCAAGGCCAATAATTGTCTTTTGTTGTTCTTTCACTTGTAATATCTCATTACCAAACTTTTGTTGGATATACTCAAATGTTTTAAGCTTTGTTATAGTTTCTTTATTACAAGATTCAAATCAAGTTACAAGCTTAACAAGATCTATTTCTTTGGGAAGGATTGGCTCAATCTTTCCTCCTCCTTCTTTTTAAATTCCATCAGAGTTCTTGCCATATTGAACACATTGTCCATGGCTGTCTTTTGCTTCTTTGGGATTCTGTGATTCTGTGGATAGGGCTTGTTCCACTTGGGCTTTGCCCTTTGCTTGCCCTTCTGATTGGTCTTTGGGGCTTGCTTGGGCTTGCTTGGCACTTGTTGAGGCGTATTTTTGCTGGTGGATGCTTGGGGAGCTTCCACTGGGCTGTTTTCCTTGCCTTGGGCCAACTTCTTCTTCTGATCCATTGATAACATGCTTTGGTTTTTCAACCAAGCTTTTATCTGTTGGACTTGTCTTTTGAAAGACATTGGTGTCCAACCCTTCAGAAGATCTTCTGTCTTTTCTGGCCCCATGAACTTCTTCAGTTGAAGATAAGAGTTCATGATGCCTATCCAAAGACTTGGGAGAAGTTCCCACTCTTGCTGTTTGGCAGCCATAAACCAGTTCTTGTACTGAGACTGGTAAATCCCCACTGCTGCCTGTTGGGAATGATTCAGGTCTAACAGCAATAGCAGTTATGTCAGCTTCTGGACTCTCAATAAGAGGTTCAAAGGTGCTGGCTAACCTTTTTGAACTGGTGGAAGCTCTGGCATCCTCCATTTGTGCCTCTCCTCTGGGCTGACATTCTTGTCTTTTTGATTTGTGACTAGAATGTCCTCATCCAGATCCATTTGATTGGATGGAGTAATTACTTCCACTTCTAGTAGGAGTCATTTCACGTCAATTTTAATAAAGAAATAGAGTAAAATTGAATTGAATTCACCTTCAGGACCTTCAAAGGGTTCTTTGGTTATTAAACCCCTTGGTGCTGGGCTAGTCTGAATTTCAATACTAGACTCTGAGGCTTCAGAGTCTGAAGAGCTGTTTCTAATTGATGACACTAGAGAAAAATAAAAATATAATTTATTTTATCAAACAATAAAAATAACTTGTAAACTCAACTTATTGAATAAAGTTGTTTTAATGTAATTTATGGCAAATTACCTCAAAAATAAAGAAAAATGTCTAAGATGAAGGAAAAAATATTTTTAGTAGAGATTTTTAATTTTTTAATTTTTTATTTGATTTTTTATTTTCTTTAAATAAATAATAGTTATGCAATTAACAAGTTTATTAATCAAATTGTATTATTATTCACTTTATACTAGAATAAATCAAAGAATAAATTGCAAGTCTTTGATGTGAAAAAGCCACTGGTTAGACAAAAGAAATTTATTCCAAGTCACTCAATAGTATATTGCTTCAAACAATATTCTTAAGAAAAAATAACTTTATTAATATTATAAAGATTATTTATAAGGCATAAGTCCCAAAAAAGCCAATATTAAAACAAATATGGCAATTTTCCGTCAAAAAACAGTCAAATAAGGTCTAGAATATGATTTATGTCCCAAACATTGGTTAAAATCACAGCCAGGCCCTCGAATGTAAGGTTTGTCTATGAAGCTCTTGATAATAGTAGCAATATCAAGAGTACTATGACTGTCCTCAGTAGAGATATATAATATAACAAAATATTATAACCACAAATTTAAATATAATTATTAAAAATAATTCTATAAGAAAATAAATTTAATTATTATTATAAAAATATAATAATAATAATAAAATAATAATTATAATAAACTATAATTATCCTATTATTGTTATAGTCACTGACAGTTAGAAAAATAAGAAGTGTAAAGCTCTCAATGAGACAATTACACGTGGAAAATATGAATATTAACCACTCATAAATAATATAAATATTATTTATAAAAGAAGTAAAACACATACTGTGCAGAAATAATTCTTATAGAATAAAATTCTATATAAAAAAACTAATACTAGATAAAAAAGATATAGAACTTTAGAGAAAACTTACTTATAATATTTATTTAATACAACAAGTCAAACCACAACAGTTATTATATTAAATAATAATTATAAGTTGAAAACACACCAAAAATCAATATTTTTAAAGATAAAACAACTTTTTATAATAAAAACTATGATTAAAGAGTTTTTAAGAGGAATTTGTGGATTTTAAAAGATATTTAAGATGATTAATTTTATATAATAAAATATATTATTGGTGATTACAACAATAATCTAAATTCTATGATTTCAATTCTTTAATTTTGATTAATAAAGAATAAAATAACTTAACAATTACTTTAATAATAAGATTTTATATTGAATAAAACTTTACCTGCATGAATTTCTAATATGATTGGATTGATAATGAATGATGGACAAAAACAGTGATGAAAAGACTCTTTTTATGTCTTCAGAGAAGCTCCCATGATTCATAATGTATATAGAGGACGTGCTCAGATCAAAACTTAAAAACCATGCTTAAAAATAAGGTTCTTAGCTTAAGGTGACTTATTTTTAGTTTCTATTTAAAATTATCAGTGTTGTTCTTAACTACATGTGACTTTAATCCACATTTGAACTGATTATTTTGAGTTTTTGTTACAAATAAACTTATTTATATTAACGTTCATCACATGCGCAACTTAAAAATAGAGTTTCAAGCAGAAATCTCTTAAACTCAATTTTTAATTAGTTTTTAAAGAAATTATAATTTTCTTTGAGTTTTAATTAAAAGAGTAGATTTCTAGGCTAATTACCCAGGAAATTTATTTATAAAAGATACTCAAAATTTAATATATATGTAGATAATATTAAATTGTAAGCTGTGTGAAACTTTCAAGCAAATCCATTAAGAATTGGATTTTTAATGAATTTTTGAAGTTATTGCTATTTTTCCATGTAAAATAGCAATACACACCAAACCTTAAATCTTGATAAGGTTTTAATGCTTGAAACCTTAAAGCTTTAAGCATATTCAAGCTTTGACAGTTCTTGAAACCTTGAATTCAAGCTTGCATATTGGGATTTACCCTCTGGCAGCTTGAAATTCCTGTACAAATTGGGATAAAACCAGTTTAAACCTTAAGGTTGGATCAAACTCTAATCTTAGAGTTGAAATAAGGTTCAAAATCCTCCAATACAGGTGGACAACCTTAATTGAATCCTTGCAGATCCAAAAAGCTGGGTACCCCAGCTCTATTTGGTCTTTTTCCTTTGTCCCACCTTTTTGCGTGGATTTTGCCGTTTTATTTATTTAAAGCCATACTATGGCCTTAAACCCTTTTAAATTGAGCTCACACAGAATTTACATTCTGTATGGCAAATCCTTAGCCAATTCAGTAAATATACGCCACACCTCAATTTTAACTAAAATTTTGGTAAGTTTGCATAAACCTTATGCAACTTTGAATTTAAGCTTAGTCAAGCTTAAACAATAGTACTGTGAGATTCTTAAATCGTCTAATAACATAATAAATAAGTGTTTTTGGGTATAACACCTTATGGATGTACCCTAGGTTATTTTTGGTGCAGAATCCAAAAATGACATAATTTTTATAACTTTGTTTATCCAAAATAAAGTTATACTTATTTTTTGTTATTTTTTATTTTTTATTAGATTAAAAAGTCTGTTGAAGACAATTTTTTACTGTGTATAAAGTTATTTGTGGCCTTATGGGTATGTTATACATACCTCACAGGCTCACATTATTACTTGATTAATGCTTTTATACATCTACCAACCCATTTATAGTTAAGAATAAAAGGAGTAACAACCTTGAATATTCTTTTATTTAAAAATAAAAATTAATTTCTCAAAGCTATCAATGTTATTGAAAATTTTATCACAGGTTGCATTTTCTGCAAATTTTTGAAGATTCAGTATTTTAAATAGAATCATCAAACATGGACCATAAGTGAAGCATTTAGCTTTACTTATTAAACTTGAATTATTCTTGGTTTCTTTATTTATAATACTTTTCTCCATTTCTCCTGAAAGCTTCAGAAAGATCTGTTAAGAATTGTATTTTTAATGAATTTTCAAAGCTTTTACCTCATTTCTATGTAGATTTGCAAATAGCACTATATGGCTGGTTGCTATGGGGTAAATCAATGGATACTAGTCCAGAAAAGGTTTCAATTACCCCTTTAGGGTTTATCTATGGAAAATAATTAAGAATTGACATGGTTACAAGAGTCTAAGTAGCTCTTTACCTCCTTGGCAGATCAAAATAGCAGTTTATTTGCAATTTTCTTATGATTTAATGAGATTTTAACTTGGTAACCAAGTTCCCAAAAGGTTTGGTACACTGATTGGGCCATGATCATCCATACATCCAATTGTTGTAGCTATCCACACCTCAGAGGCCTCAGAAGCTGGGTACCCTGGCCTCTTTGATCTCTTTTGTCCCCCTTAGCTATTTTCACATCAAAATCAGAATTTCAGGCTTCAAGACTGATATGCACTATGGGTGTATAGAAACTGTATGTAAGAATACCATAAATTCAAGTGCCACAAACATTCATAACACTATTATCAGAGTATATGTAACCTGTGATTTCTCACATTCCCATTATTTCTGCGTGAAATTGAGAAAAACAAACATTTTCACGATTCTTTTATGTGGTATTGAAGTATTTTCCATATTACCACCTCATAGAGTTAATTCAAGCTTATTCACTCTATGGAGCAACCTTAGGTGAACCTTTGTATAGAATCCAAATCTGGCCTTAAATCCATGTATTTACCTACTCAATAACAAGTTATTCATCCTTTTTGAAATCAAAAATGATGAATTTTGAATATATGCATGACTTATGGGTTATGCATAGTTCAAAATTTATTCTTGAAGATAATTTTGTCCTATTTGGGTATGTAAAATATACCCCAAGGCTCACATTATGGCACCCCAGTAGTTTCTCAACTGAGGGCCCACTTAGACATAGGACCATTAATGGAAGGAGAAGCACCATCCAGGAAGGAAGGTAGAGGGCCAAGAAGATCAAATTAATTCTCAGTTGTAGTTGCTTCTTTTCCACGAATTTCAAGTACCACTCTCAAAGGTCCTGGGGAGAATGATGCAGAGGAGGAGATTAACTCTGTGGAAGAGGAATATTCTGATAGTAATGAGGCTGCCACTGCTCCTGTGGAGGAATCTAAAGGAACTGAAGGGTCAACTCTATCCCAGTGTACTCAGCCTGTCTCCCATGAGTCTGAAACATCCTTATTGGCCATAATGCAACAAATGACCCAAATTATAGCCAATCTTCATGCTGCTTCAACTTCCGAAGCTTCAAGACCACCAGCCTTTAAGACACCCTCTATGAAGGAACCAGACTGCTTTTATGGGACTCAGCCCTTTGAATTCAGGAGTTTTATTCAGTCTTTTCTGCTTATCTTTCATAATTGCAAGACCGATTTCTCTAAAGACAGAAAGAAAGCTGTTTATGACACTTCATTCCTTGCTGGAAGGGCTGAAAAAGTGATTGATCCTTACCTTTCCACTCTCACCAATCAAGAACCAGCTTACCTCCTAAGTGACTGGGCCATATTAAAATCCAAACTAATTACTTTATTGGGGGACCCAAATAAAGTTTGAAAAACTTAAGCAGAGCTGAATGGCCTAAGAATAGAGGAAGCAGGTCATGTCTCTCTCTATATTGCTTATTCCAGGAGTTTTGTGTCAAGAATTGATGATTGGGGGGAAAGGGCTTATATTAATTATTTCAGGAAGGAATTGGCCTTCCATCCTTCAACTATTTATTCTCTTCAAGACTTGATGGATGTTACCCTGGAGCTTAATACCAGGTACCATGAGAGGAAAAAAGACAAGAATCCCTCTCAAGAGAAGAATACTGAAGCCTCAAATTCAAGCCCTTCAAATGCTCCAAATTGTTCAAGCTCATGGCACAAGATGAAGAAGAAATCTGACTTTCAGAAGAGGGACATGGCACATTATTTCTTGCTGAATAAGGACCACAAGTCCATGGGTTCTGAAAAAGAATGAAGATTTAAGGAGGACTTATTTTCCTATTGTGGTGGTAAGCCTAGTATTGGGGCTTGTGTCAAAAGTCCTCAAAACCAGCTTACCCAACCTGCCGGCAGAATCCCCAGCCAGGGAAAGGCCTGAGTTGTGACAATTTTGTGTTCAATGGTCTTCAATATTTTACACCCAGAGAAGAATTGTCTATTCTGAATACTGGTATCAAAAATCTCTTGAATGTTTTGTTTTTTCTTCTCTTTTTGAAACATTTTACAGTATTCTCATGAGTCTGGTAGCTAAAAACTCATCTATTCCATAGCAGGTTGTTCACAAGTATCTATTGGCCATTTCAGAACTCGCATAGAAGATTCCTTTTCTCATTTTGGACTCCTAAGAGTCCCCTGCCTTATTTTTGCCTCACCATACTAAATATTAGGTAGATGTCAGCCTGTGACTCAAAACCAGAGCACAAGCATGACAGCCAAAATACCATAAACCAATGGTATAGCCAAGATACCACCAAAACATGGAGCTGAGCCAAATTAGCTCAAAAGGTATCAAAAGATAGAGGAAACTCACCTGTTTCTGAAAATATAAGTCCCATCACCATAGGACAAGAAATAACAAAGTTATTCCTGCTCAAAGTTATTGCTGAGCATAAACCTTAATTTTCACCTCTCATCTAAAATCTAGAAGGAGAGGCTTAACCCCATCAAATGGGTATTCAAAATGAAGCTCTAAGCCAGGGCTATCCAATGGTACCAGCCAAACTGAAGTAGCACCAATAGCACTGGAGTTATGGTCAATTTCAGGCCAAATAAGGGTGAACAAAACATTCACCTCCCATCTAACTTCTACAGTTTTAGTGTGGGGTACCTGAAGTGGGGTATCTTTGGAAAGGGCACAATCAGGGCTATCAGATGGTGCCATCTACTTCTTCATATCTCAACTATAACAGAAGTTATGAGGCAAACAAGCTCAATACAGCTTTTTGCCCAAACCATGCCTATGTACAAAAAACCTTGTACATGGGATAACTTTGCCATATTTAATGATAACCATACCAAATTTGGTACCATTGCTTAGAGCTCATACAGGGCTATCCAATGAACCAACTTTGAGCATGATATCTCAAAAGCTGACAGAGTTATGGGTGGTTTAAGGTCAAAATCTCACCTGCTGTCATATACAGCCTTACCATGGGATAATATCCCATAATCATGAATATGAGGTGTCAAATAGACGAAGAAGCATGTTTTTACTTCAATACCTCATATGTCAGTCAATACTGGGGTCCCATACAGTTTCTGTACAGCATTCTACGCGTCATACATGTCAGAATCAGGCTGTGAGGTCCCCAGATGAAAATTTTCACCCTGTATTGGTGAAAGCTGCCCAGATGTGGTTTCAAAACCACATCTGAGCCCAATACAGGTTATACAGACTGTTTAAAAACCACAAGCCAGTACTAGAAAGTGAAAAAATCTTCACTTCCTCTACGTGGAAAGGCCTAGCACCCTTTTCACCCCATTTCAGGATAAAAAGGAGGCTTTTCACAGCCAGAATTGTTTCCTCATCCTGCTCTTGAATAACCTACATAGTAAACTGTCAAAAACAGTTTTACTCTTGGTTAATAATCAGGTATAATTATAAATTTAATTATTGTAGTCTTTTATTATTGTAACCCAACAGATAACGCTGCACCCAGGGCTTTCAACAGTGCTCACCACCACTATATCATATATAGTAAAGCCCTTTTATTTTAAATCAAAATATATTTTAACCTTATAACTCTTTTTTTAACTATTTTACCGTGTCACAAACATAGATAAAGTTGTATTTAGCCTATTTGCACCTTCATCATAGTTTCATCCTGACAGTAGAGCTCCCTTCCTTCTCAAGCTTTGAATGGGAATTTTTAGTCATTTATACCCCCAAGGGTGAAGACCTCATATTGGGCTTTGACTTTCTTAATTATCTTAATCCATCTATTGATTGGAGTAAAGGGCCCATCACCATTAATCCTTATCATAAGGAATATCATTATCCTTCTAATTATTTCAGTAATGACTTTTACTCTTCCAACAAACATGCAGCTTTGGTTGGTGATTCTAGAACACCATAATTTACAGCCTCTGTCAATATTCCCTCTTCCAATTCCCCTCAGTAATCAAAACTCTCTATAGATGAAAGATTTTGTAGAAGATAATTATATATCTTCACTACATCTTTCCCATGGGAATGGGGACCTTCCTCCTTGATCTTATCATGACATGCTGGAGGGGTTGTGGGATGAAGAGGAAGACCCGGAAGAAATTGAAACTATGACAAATGTTGTCCCAACTTCTTCCAACCACTATTTGTATGTATTCTCCAAGTTTCAAGCAGAAACACTTCCTCATCACCATTCCAGTGATCATCATATTGAGCTGGAGGGGTCATCTACCCTTTATCAAATCAATAGTCAAAGACACTCAGGGCCTACATTTCAGAGAAATTAGTTAAACTTTTCATTCAGGAAAGATCCTCTTCAACAGGAGTACCTGTCCTCTTTTCAAGAAAAAGGGATGGTGGCCTCCATTTGTGTGTTTATTTCTGCAAACTCAATGCTGCCACTAGGAAGAACAAATATCCTGTTCCTCCTGTGATTCAGCTTCCTGCTGTTTCCAATTTCTCTTCTATCTTTTCCAAGCTTTATTTGCATGGTTTATATAAGATACTAAGAATCAAGGAATGTGCTGAACATTTGACAGCTTTTAGAACTAAATATGGCAGTTATGAGTATTTGGTTATGCCATTTGGGCTCACCAATCATCCTGCTTCTTTTCAAAATCTTTTCAATAATATCTTCTCTTATCTTCTAGATTTATATTTTGTGGTTTATCTGGTTAATATCATGTTATTTTGCATGTCTGATCAAGCACATTTCACTCATGTGTCATCTGTTATTTCCAGACTCACAGATAATAATCTGTTTTCCAGAGCTTCCAAGTGCCTTTTTCATTCTTCAATTGTTGAATACTTGGGTTATGTTGTTTCTTCTGAAGGCCGCAAGATGTACCAATCAAAATTTCAGAAAGTGATTAATTGGCCTTCTTCAAGAGACTCCAAGGGTCTACAATCATTCCTTGGCTTCACCAATTTCTACTTCCATTTAATGAAGTATTATTCAAAGAAAATCAGTTCACTCACCAAATTCCTGAAGAAAAATTCATTTTTTACCCTCAATGAGGAAGCTCTTAGAAAGATTCATCAGCTCAAAGAGGCCTTTGCCACCATCCCAATCCTTCTTTACCTACCTTTGTAGAGACCAATTCATCATATTATGCCTTGGGTGCTGTACTGAGCCAGGTTTCTGAATCAGGAAAACATCCCATCGCATTTGATAGTAAAAAGCATATTTCAAAAGAGCTCAACTATGATATTAATGACAAGGAACTACTTGGAATAGTCTGCACTCTCAAGAGCTTCAGGGCTTCTCTTCTTTCTCTTTCTTTTCCCTTTGAATCTCCCACCCATAAGTCCTCTATGCAATACTTCATGACCTCAAAAGTCCACACTTGCTGTCAACCGGCTGGTCTTAATTTCTTTCTTAATTTCACTTCTCAATCACTTACCACCCTTGATGCTTGGCTACTCTTTCACCTGCTTTATCATGTTGGAAGGACTTTTACCCAGAGAGAGGGGAGAATTTAATCAGAAAGAGTCCAATGAATTTTCTAAAACTCTTTAAGAAAGATAAATTACAACCCTCAAGACTCTTTGCAGTAAAGGTGGCCTCTTTTTCAAGTTTGATTGATTAAATTCAGAAGTCATTTTGGGAAGATTCTTGATATAGAAGTATTCTTCAAGATTTGGGTAAAGGTAAATCTGTTGAGTATTATTCTCTTGATTTCTCTTCCCAACTTTTTCTCTTCAAAGATTGGGTGGTGGTCCCAAGTGACCCCACAATTCAGGTCAATATACTTCAAACTCTCCATGGATCTCCTCTAGCTGGCCATCCTGGCCAATAGAAGACTCTCAAGCTTGTCAAGCAGGGTATCCACTGGTCTGTAATGACTCAATTCATCAAGGATTATGCATCACCCTTTCAACAGTGCTCAAGAAATAAGTATATTCATCACAGGAACTTTGAGAAACTCAAACTTCTGCCAATTCCAAATGGTCCTTTGACTTTCCTTTCAATTGATTTCATCACCCAACTGCCTTTTTCCAATTCTGTTAATAGTGGATAGGTTCTTAAAATGGAATTGTTTATTTCAACAATGTTTTCAATTACATCACTGGATTTGGCTTGTTTATTCATAAAGAATATTCTCTCAAAACATGGCCTTCCTTGAATCATTTGCAGCAATAGAGATTCAATTTTTGTTTCTTACTTCTGGACCAATCTTTTTCACAAGCTCAAGATATCACAAGATATTTCAGCTTCTTATGAACCTTGAGCTCATGGACAGGCAGAGAGGGTATATCAGATACTAGAACAGTACCTTTTGATGTCTGTCAGGTATAATCAATATGATTGGAACACCTGGCTCCCTCTGTCTTAATTTGCCTACAATAGCTCTGACCACTCTTCAACAAAAAAATCACCATTTTTCACCATTTATGGAAGAGATCCTCAATTTGACTCAGTTGAAATCATTGAGGACACTCCTTCTGGAAAGGTATCCTCAAAAATCTAATCAGTACAGAAAGATTTCAAGAGAGAATTATAAGTTGCCATAAACAGGTTTAAGAGGTATGCAAATGAAAGTAGAGCAATTCCACCCATTTTTAATCCTGGTGCCATGGTATGGCTTTCCTCAAAGAACATCAAATAAACAAGACCCACCAAAAGCTGTGAGAAAGATGGCTTGGTCCATTTCCAATCTTGAAGAAAATTAGTACTCATTCCTACCAGCTCAAACTCCGATCTCAATGGAAGCCCATCCACCCATTCTTCCATATTTCTCTCCTTGAACCATTCAAGATATTAACAATCGCAAATCATCATCAAGAGCCTCCTCCTCCAATCATAATCAAAGAAGAAGATGAATGGAAAGTCTCTCAAAGACTGGACTCAAAGCTAAAGAGAGGAAAGCTATTGTATTTGGTGAAGTGGAAAGGTTTCAGTAAAGACCCAGAAATATCCACTTGGGAACAAGCTGAAAACATCAAGAATTGCCCTGAACCTGTCAAGTATTTCCATCAATTGTATCCTGAAAATCCCGGACAAGATTTTCCAAGAGCTTTATTCTTTAGGGTGCTTGGTGGTGAGAGGAACTTATGAAAGTAAGTTCTTACTCCTGGTATACACCTTTAGAGGTCTTCTACCTTTCTGTTATAAGCATCACCTTGGACCCTCTGTGAGAACTTTTCAAGTTTGTGGACACAGGACCTTTTGTAATGCTTTCCACATTTTCAACTTCAGGTTTATGGCTATTGTCACTTGGAAAAATGGAAAATCCTTTGTAAATTCAAATCCCAAGGCTTTAAACTTGAATTTAATCCTTTTCTCTGTTGTTTTTGACTTTATGGAACTTGGAGGATTGGAAACTACCAAAAGTAAGCTCCTCTCCTGGTGTGAACTTCCCTTAGGGGTCTACAATCTGTCAAAACATTACCTTTGCCACTCTGTGAGCACCTGGAATCATTTCTTTTACAGGTCCTTAGCCACAGGAATCTTGCATTCAACTCAGTGATGAGGATTAGAAACCTCCTCAGCAACTCTTTTTTCTTTTTCTTTTCTTTATTGTATGTTTCTTTCACTCTCAACTCATTATAATTCTTCAAAAAAAAATTATTCCATAACAATCTGTAAAGATATTTGCATCAACTCAATCTCTTCAAGTAAAAAGTTAAATGTCAAAAGAAGAACAAATCATCCTTACTTCATATGCCAACCTCTTGATCAGTGGCCTATTTCTGTTTCAAAATTCAACACCTCTGAATCCCCATTTCAAATCATCTCAACATGCCACAAAGAGCTGTTAACTTGTCTTGATGCTCAGGAACTCACCATTTCAAGGTGGGGGTACTGTCACAACCATGGGGAATACCACCCCAATGAGTTTTTATGGCAATTCTTACCTTAACCCATTTGTGGACAATTGGCCACCTTGTAGTATTTAGTGGCCTCTGGGTCACACCGCCTATCCCTGGCCACTTATGGCCTAAACAATCATTCTTGTTCCATAGGCCATATCCTGACATTAATGCCTTTTGGGCCATTTGCACCGGGCCATCCAGCTCAATTTGGGCCTGGGAGGTCTTCTCAGCTTCCTTGAGGCCTATGGCCACTTCAACCCATGTCAGGCCCTCTGGCCCTCCCCCCTTTTATCAGGGGAATTTTGGCCTAAATGGCCTTTTTAGGCCATTTAGGCCCCCTATGGCCTCTATTGCCCATGGTTTGTAGACCCTTTAGGCCCCTCAATTTCTCATGGCCAAAATGACCCAAAACCTTTAAATTGGCCATGTGTGCACTGGTCCCTCAAGACTCAAGTCATTGCCTCTTGCAGCCACCTTCATAAGGGCTTCCCCTCAAGACAAGGGGAACCCTTCCCCAACCTTGGACCAAGGGCTTCAGGAACCCTGAATGGGAACATATGGTATTATATACCATTATGCACCATTTATCATAAGCAATTCAATGGTGATGCTTTCAAGACTCAATTCTAATGTCTGGAGTCAAGTCACCAGTCCACCAACCCACTTCTGAAGGAATTTCACCAAGTACTGAAGCGTATGATTTATGGGGACTCTCAGAAGGCCATTCAAGGGCACCAATCACCTGGTCCTTCAGGTGTTGGTCAATTTCAACACAGCAGTATCCCTCCAAGGGGATACTGGCCAAGGAATTTTTGAGGGTATTTTCAAGAGGTTGTTAATTCTAAAATCAGTTGTCAAGTCATCAAAAGCTCCAGCACTCCTTTGACAACTCAATTGATCCATCCAGGCTTTATTCCAGAAGCCTGTATAGCATTGACCCTCTTGGTTCAATCCATTTTTCACTTCAGGAAATCAAAATGCACAGCTCAGGTCTCAAGATGGCAAGATCTGTATTTTACCAAAAAAGTCAATACAGTTTGTTGCTCAACCCTCCAGGATCAGTCTCTCAACTTTTCACACATACTGGCCACCTTTTCACCCAGTTAATCTACTGGATTTATTTTTATTAGTATTTTCTTTTCTGTCACAATGCTGTCTTCCAGACCTCAACAAAGGGAGCTCTTTCTGAAAACGCTATCAAACTGGTTGAAAGACCGATTAATACTGGCAAGTTGTAGATCACATTCCACCATATGACAGTACCCCAGGGTTTAGAGCACTGCATCACAAAGTGCATGTAACTGATGGTATTATCCATGACATCCTCATGGAGCTACATTAGTCACAACAGAAGTCTACAAGGAACCTCCAAGGGGTTGAACCCTTGTATTCCAATTCAACAGAAAACCCAGAAATCTTTGGTTTTTTGATTGAGACCTCCTCTTTTCTCCAACCAGAATTGAACCCCTGACATTGGTAACTGGTTGATTGTCACAATGATGTTTGCCAGACCTCAACAAAGGCAAATCTTGGCAAAAAGGCTATTAAACTGGTTGAAAGAATGATCAATACTGGTAAGTTGTAGATCACATTCCACCATGTGACATTTTCATTCTTGAAAGTAAAAACTGATATCTATAAGTCAATCATCTGCATCTTTTCTTTGCCTTTCAGTGGATATTGGTGGTCATATCCTTTACTAATTCCATTGTTCTTTCTGGCAGGTTGAAACAGAAAATTTAGGATTCATTTTGGTTGGCTCTTTGTCCTTTGGCATATTTGTACTTGCTCTTATCTCTCTTAAATAAGTATAATCTTCAATTATTCTCTATTCTTTTGGGGCCATCCAAGTGAGTCCTTGATTCCTGAGTGCCAGGCCTCTCTTGTTTTCCCCAAGAGCCCCTGTGACAAGTAGTTGTTCTCATTCTCTTTCTTTCTTTTTTTATTGATGCCATAATCCAAAGCAAGCCTTCAATGCCTCCTGCTGGTGGTACAATTCCAAAAACTGAAATTTTCACTCTTTTCAATGCAGCTGTGTCTTTTGTAATTGGAAGGAGTAACCAATACTCTATTGCATTGGTTAATTGAGAATGATTTGTTCAACTGTACAGTATATTGCAATTTAATAGCTCAAACACAGGCTCACCTGTTGTACTGTCATATGTACCCTCATTGCTATGGCAATGGCATGCTTGTTTTTTGATTTTAATAGCTTCACCACATAAAAAGGCCCATGCTTTTGCTATTTTGAGGAGCATAGTAGACATGCCTTCCATTGAATGTTTATGAGATACAGAAATCCTCCTGGATATTGTTTACAGCAAATAGCCCACAAAGTGAACATCATCTGAAAATGTTGCTGCTTGTTGATGGATGGTATTTAAGTAGTGAACCTTGAGCTCTTGAAAGCATATATAAACTTCAAGCTTCTTCATGGTTGAACAGACAAAGACCATTTCAGTCCAGATATCACCAATGTGAGTTCTGGAGTCCTCTAAGCACCCATCAACTACTGATTTTAGGAAAGTGGTCACAATCAGTAATAATACGCCTTATTCTTTGCTTGACTTGTATGGGGGTGCTTAAGTCGGATCTTCGTTGAGCTGAAGACATTTTTGAAAGACATGTTCATGCTCCTTAACACCTGAGCATACCTTGGACATTTAATACCAGCATGTTTTGCATGCTGTTTCAAGGCAGTTTCTTATTCCATTTTCTTTTCTCCAGCTCTCTAGCTGCTAGCTGCTCACGCCAAAAACCCGAGGTTATAAAGCAATTGACAATTTATTTGTTATCCTCAACAATCTTAGTCATGGAAAATGCAAAAAGATTCCTCTTGCAATTAAGTTGAAGGCATGGGAGCAACAGCTTATTCCCAGAAAATGCGGAAAGTCTTTTGATACGAGTTGCTACGATAACAAAAGAATCATCAGATAAAATTAAGTAATTCATAAAAACTCACCCAGCTTAACCATCACTGAGGGTGATCACTGACAATTGATTGTATCTTCTCCATGCCAATTTCTTTTTCACTAAGCTTTTCTTTGATTTCTGAGAACAAATTCCCAGATGTATGTCTTTTTCACTCAGCCCCTTAATGCTACCAGTGCAGGTGATTGGTTCGATAACTCTGTGATATTCTGATATCCAGAATTTGCAACTTATCTAATTTTGTAATCAGCCAAAAAATAAAATAAAGATATCTCACATTTTTTCAATTGAGCTTATCAACTTATGCTTACAGTGGATCCTATCAGAACAGAGATTATATGAAAATGACCCAAAGGTACCACAAGGACTCAGCTCAAGACGGGTCGCATATCTTCTCCTGGTGCTTCAAACGCCTATAAGAACGTGCTCAATTTATCAGGATCAGATCAGGAATGAGATCGAGTCAAAAACCAATCATATGCCACCACCCCCAAGTCATCATATGATTGTCCAATAGCGACTTTTATCATCGAATACCTCAGATTGAGCTATGAATTATTTCTATTTTCTATCCTTTTGAAATCCACAAATTCTGTTGGAGTTGGAATCAAGTGAATCGATAATTAGTTTTGTGATCATTGGATTAAAAATCCATTTAACGATCTTCATTTGACCTGGGACTGGATTTATATTTTTGAAATTCCTATTTACTTTTGCAAGTTTTTATCCTGAGTCAGCCTAGTAATGTTCACTTTCTTTTTCATTCATTATTAATTTCTTAGAAAACTTTTTTCATGGCCGTTGCCAGTCTTACTTGGTCATCAGCCAATGCTTTGCGATCTTTAGCAGAAAGACGATCAAAATTTTGGCCAGCCATTGAGGTAGCGTTCTCAAGATTGGTATTCGTCTTTAGATCTAGATTCGATAATCTTACTTAAAAAGGTCATTTCCATTAAGGTGAGCACAAACTCATTGGATGTCTTACCAATGAGTTATGCCAGGCTTCATTCGAGTTTATTTCTTCATCGCATCGATTGTCTTTCAGCTATCCTTGCCAGCTCGTCACACCATAATCCACTTAATTCCAGCCATGAGGAGCAGCCCTATTCTGCCTTCGCTGGTTTTGAAAGAAGAAAATTAACACGATGCCGCTCACGCTTCATTCGTGTATTGAGTCGCTGACAAATCAAACAAGAAAAGCGGGTCGAAATCAAAGGTCACCCCTTGAAGCGTGACTAGGTTGATGGTCATATGCATTCATCAATCACTGCGGGTTCTTATAAAGGCTTCCCTATACACACTTTTTGTATGGGCCGACTGGCTTGAAGGGTCATTGAAGCTGGTTTGAAGAAAAGTCAGGAGTGACACCAGAGGATGAAAATTCAATCCGTATTGCAATGAAGTTTTGCACCCACCCACGATAGCACGCCTTTTAAAAACATAAGAAAACTCATTCAGACGTCATGACAAGTCTAGACTGTTCAAATCGGCCAAGTGCATCATATCATGTATTCCTCATTGAAATGCTACAAGTATCATTCTCTTTCAGTCCCCAGCTTTCCACTTTCCCAAGAGCCTAGCGAGGGGGGAGAACGAGACAAGTCAGAGAATCAGCAGTCCGGGACGCAGCCGTTGAATTTCCTTTTTGCGGTCATGAGTGCTTTCATAGGCTTTGTCTAAGTGCACCGGTTCTCTCCTCCCACTTTGGTACGCTTCTCTCTCTCCGCCAGTAGAACCGGGTCCAAGAAAAATTGTGCAAAAAATTATACTCAATACTTTCCGTCAGCTTGTTACTTCAGCCATGAATATCAGTTATTATTTGAAAAAAATAATATACTATTTACTTTCAATAGAAGCAATAACCTGGGTCACACAGGCTTTGCCAGCCATCAATCGGGGTGCCCAATTGGTGCACGGGTCCAATTTGTTTACAGGCTTGGAGGAGGATGGCAATCCCAGTGTGATCTCCAAAACTGTCTCATCTGTTGGCGAAGTTTCCTCAAAGAAAGTTCAACCTTCAAAAAGCCCTTCTGGTCGCCCAAGAGGTGGCAAGGCCGAATCTCATGCGAATTTGCTCAGTAAGCTAACCAATTATAGTACATATCGAATCTTACATGGCTCTAGTTAACCAGATCAAAATTTGGCAGAAATAGACTCAGAAGACCAACTCGTCAAGACTGAGAAATTGCTGGCAAAAAAAAAAGGTGAGCCTCGTCATGAATTTCAGACTCTTAAGTATGTTTGGTAATTTCTGAACTTAAACTAATGGTCACACTTATCAACAAAAATTTCTAGGGCAAGCACCACAAGGCTCTACCGGATCTAACAGAAGAAAATCCAAGGCCGAAGGGACGTCAACTCCACCTTCAGATAATTTCATAAACCAGCATGCAAATACCGCAACTGGCCTAAATCTACATGGAAAGCCCCAAACCTCAGAAACGAATTCAAAACTCAAAAAAACTTCAACTCTCGTTCCAAACGGTTTTACAAGCCAATACGTTCATACTGGGATCGATGCCAGCACTCTATCCCAGCCACTCAAAGACCCTTGGACACTAGGGAGTTTTGAAACTTCAGAGCAAAATTTAAAAACAGTGGCAATGTCATCTTCCCTTTCGAACGGTTTCACAAGTCAGAACCTTCATGCTGGGACTACTTTAAATCTCCGCCGACTACCTCAGGACTCACAGGTACCACAGAGCTTGGACCATTTAGAAAAAAGCTTACAACCCACATCAACTCCAAATCTTGTTCCAAATGGTTTCAAAGATTTTGATAATGCTATTTGGAATTCTTTACATTCATACACACAGTCTCAAGGTGCTCGGTTGCCACAGAGCTCCAACACCTTTCCAAAAAATCTAAAACTCACTGAAGCTCCAATTACGGGTTTAAACGATTTTAGAAGATCGCACGATGATATTTGGAAGCCTCAAGACCCTTGGGCAACACAGAACTCCAACATTTTGCCCAAAAATCTGGAACCCATGGGAGTTCCAATTTCAGCTTCGAGCGATTTTAGAAGTGAGCGCAATGTTATTTGGGATCCTTTAAATCCGTCCTGGAAGCCTCAAGACTCTCGGACAACACTAAATTCCAACAACTTGCCCGAAGATCTGGAGCCCTTGGGAGTTCCAATTGCAGATTCCAACGATTTCAAAAGCTTGAGCCATGCTGTTTGGCCTCCTCTAAATCCACCACCGGGCTTTGAAGCTTTGGAAAATAAGTCAAACCCCAAAGAAACTTCAACTCTATTGCCTAAGGCCCTCAAGAGTGAGCGCGATTGGTCTGAGGTTGTTAAAAAATTAATGCATCCGCCTGATAATTCAGGGGCAACATATTCAAACTCTCAAGAAACTCCGGTTCTGAATCCTAAAGATTTTGAAATTTGGCTGCCTACACCTAAGAGCACTCAAAATGTACACCAATTGACTCAAGGTTATGGGGTACAAGAAAGCCCCAACACTTCAGTAACGAACTTCAACCCTCAAAAAATCATGGATCCTTTTCGCAACAATATAGTCTGGCACGATAATCCTGGGACTTCAATAAACTCACATGAACTGTCTCAACATGCTGGAAAATTTACAAATTGGCATCATAATGCTTGGCATACTCCTGAGACTCAATCGCACCTCATTCAATCTCAATTTCCCCCAATCCAGCAGCAACTCGTTCAGACCCATCTTCCATTTCAAGGGACCGATCACTGGACATATCCCTATACACATCAAGGGTCATCTCCCTACACAAATCAAGGACCATCTCCCTACGTAAATCAAGAGCTATATCCCTACGTGAATCAAGAGCCATATCCCTACACAAATCAAGAGCAATATCATTACCCACCTGACTTGCAATCTCAATACGCCCCTCAAGGGCAACCTCCATTGAGGACCGAGTTCCTAACTGCTCCTACAACCGGAGTGCAACCGGGAGTATTATCTCAGCCCCCACCTCATTTCTCACCCTATTACCATAATCCTCAACCCGCTCAGCATCTCAACCCTCAAGCCGCTCAATACTTTCCCAATTCTTACTTGGGTCCCAAAATTAAACAAAAAAATGATTTCCGTCAAGTACCAAAAATTGATCCCGCTCAAATCCAGCCTACAAAACTTCAATATAGACCAGTTCAAAGTTGAGTTTAGTCGCTCATAGTATGATCCATGTTTTGTGGACTTACAGTTTCAGACTTGCAAGACATCATTTTACGATTTTGTTGCTGAAATTTCTTTTGTTTTGTGTTTTTAAAAACATGCCAATAATTTTATAAAGCCGATAAGGAGAAGCAAGCTGACATTATAGCAACCCAAAGCTGATGATTTTCGACGCGTGATTTATGAGAATATACTATTTCGTTCCTATGAACATTTTGAGTATGGATTTATTTATTTTGAAGACTTGTTTCGTGTGTCGCTCAAAAAGCAATAAGTGACCGAAGACTTCCCCTGAGAAAAACCAAGCACATTCCTACCCTTCAGTACGTAGAGCTGTCAAATGACATATGAGTAGGATGTTCGTACACTTTTTCCTTAAGGAAAACTGCCTTTATATCGGAAAACGTACTAGTAAGAAACAAGAAAACATCACCGCAAGGATGATCCATCAGCATTTTGCTTAATTATGATAGAAATCTTATCACATTTTAATTGTCCGTCTTTTTTGAAAAATTGATAACTTCATTCTTTGAAGACATTTGTAATCAGTTCAGCTAAATAATAGTACAATCACAAATAAGACACCTTTCACTATGAATAAAAATTCTCTATCTGATAGTGTTGTTTCTTTTTCTTTATCTTGTCTTGATTGTCCTTTTTATAGCTGTTGATTCATTCCATATTCACAGGCTTGTTTTGTCTCTTCTTCATGTGCAATCATTTTTTCATGGATGGCGTTTTTCTCGTTTTTAATTCATTTCATATTCACAGCTTAGGGGCCCAGCTATTGCATAAAAGCCAAAAAGAAGAGGATTCTTTTTTGACCATGACAAGATTTGAGTTTTTGTTTTTGTTTTGAAAAAAAAAGTGGCTAAGCAATGGAAGCCTTTGTTCATCTACAACCCGGTCTCATGAGAAATTCAAGCCATCAAAGTATCCCTCAAAGCCTAGAAAAAACTTCCAATATAGAAACTCTCAGCTCACTCAATTGATGAAAATTGCAAAATAATGTTTATCTTGCTTTCAGTATTTGAAGCCTTGATTTCCCCTTAGAACTGAATAGATTGGGTCCTCCCCAAAGCAAAAAGCTGGGGAAGAAGAGCATGGCATATTTAGAGAAGGGTGAAATCAGATCTACTACTGGCTTATCTCTCAACTAAATATGGAAAATCAGAATACATGTTACACTCAAACTGATGAAAGTTACAACCCTGTTTTTCTCCGGTTAAGAATTAAACAACGCTATCCATATTTGTCCGCAGAAAATTGTACAAATATCATTATTAAGATATCAATCTCAAGATGTATGAAGGCAATGTGATGATAATCATAAATGAATTCTGACACCTACTTAATATTCTCAAAATGATAGGTCGAGATCTGTTCAAAGGAAACACGTTTCAGTGTAATTGCCTTTCATTCCAAAAAGCTTCTTCCCACATCTCTGAATGCAGTGTCCAATAACATTTATCGGTCAAGAAAAATGCCTGTCCTAGAGGAGGTTTTCTCTGAAGTCAAAATTGGAATTTACAGGTGTCAAGAATAATTGTAAGCTGACGTTCAAGCCCTGAATATTCAATGAAAGAAGTAAAGATGTTTTTATGGTAAACCCAACTCTTTAGCTCTTAATTCTGAGTCTGGATGTTTGCAACTTCATCCTTGAAAGAATGAGGCCTATGATCAGCATTTTGAAGGCAAGGACGGACTAAATAACTTGCGTAATTCTCCGCAGGTGTTCAACTCCTATTAGAAATCTCAAAAAGAAGGTATCACTTATGTCCTTGACAGTGGCTCTTTATTCTCCTTGTTTGAAACAGCTGAGTAATTCATATATGTCAAAGGAAATTTAAAGCCCTTCTTCCTGGCTGATGGGTCAAGTTCAAATACAAAGGGAATAGACCCTGCAGTTATTATTTTGGATCCTGTAAATACACTGAATTTAAAGAATTCCCTCATTGTACCTTCAATCTCTTCCCCTTTGTTAGAATTGGTGCCTTTCCTCAGGAAACACCTTTGCTTATTTAGGGAATGGAGAAGAGCAGAGCTTTGGGGCTCAAACAGGGATCTCTTACTCTCTTGTACCATCTCAAGAAACACTGTCAACCTTGTTTTGAAACCAGAATCTGTTGGGACAGATTCTGATGAGCCAAACTAGTTTATAGCTCATGGGGTGCTGGGTCATCCAAGCAAGGAGTACTCCAAGAAAAGTATTCTGAAGAAAAATTAGATAGTTTTCTGTGTGATTCTTTCTTAAAGTCTAAGTATCATTTTATTCAATTAAAAGAAATTTTTCTCCAGCTCAGATACCCTCTTGAGATAATCCACATGGATCTTTGTGGACAACTAAAGCCACAGTCAAGTTGAGGCAACTAATGTATTCTTCAGATTATTGACTGTGTATTATTCCATACCTTTTATTCAATGTTCAAGTACACTTTGGTTTAATAATAAAATTATGAGATAGTGAAAATTTGTATAAAATAATATATACAAATAAATAATGATAATAATAATAATAAAGTAAAAAAAATAATAATAAAAATAAAAATAATGAAATTACTAATCATAAAAGCATATAGTTAAGTATTAACAGCTTTAAATTAATTCACCATTTGACTCTAGGTAAAATTTGAACTAGGGCTATATATTGGCTCAAATTCATAAGACTAAACTTGAGAAATATATCATGTATTTAGTAAAAAATCATAGATATACTCAAAGGGATACTGACTAAACTCACCATAAGAATATTCTTATAATAGTCATACTAGAATTGCATACTTATTCAATTTAAAAGAAAATTTACAGACTAAGTTAATACCAATATATAAGCTTTCAGTAATACTTATGCCTCATTCATATTTTCATAAGTACCCAATATCTGACAGAATTATGAACCTATGTACACCTAAAATTATGAATATGCAAAGTCATACCTTTACAAAAAAAAGACCAAAAATCATTAAATAATTAAATACCTCAACCATAGTGCATGTTCAATGTCTTCCAATCACTTTTCAGAGCCACAAATCAGCCTAAAGTCACAAACTCAGCATCTGATTGGTCAGAAGTGGAAATTACTCAAAGTGCATGCTCATAATTACCAATCAATGTGATAGATAAATCTGATTTCTCATAAAGACTAGTTGATGTGATGGATAAACTTGATTTTTCATAAAATACCACACTAAAATAACTCTTTAGCTAAAAAGACTCAAACTTGGAAAAATCCTGTCCCTTGTTTTTCAGTGCCTCCATGGAGGGCCTTTCTCACTCATTTTCCCAAATTATCATAGAGGTATTTACCTATTAAATAGAAATCTAATTGTAAATATAAAGGATCCATCCATCCCTATTCTAGTAGGATAACTAGAAAAACAAAATTATAAATCTCAGTAGCAAAGCTCAGAAGCAAATAGAAGCAGTCATAAATTATTGATAAAATAAATTATTTACAGTATTGATGAAAGAGTTTCATATTGCATCAATAGTATCATAATAATAAATATTAGTAGTCATAAGTTATTGGTAAAAAAATTCATTTAAAGTATCAATGAAAGAGTTTGATATTTAATAAATAATATTATCATAGAAACATTAGGAGTAGTCCTAAATTATTGATAAAAAAAAGTACTCCCAGGAATATTTAATGAATAATATTATCAATAGAAATATTAGTAGTAGTAATAGAGTACTTTTCAAATAGGGTATTCTTAATAATATTAGAATTAATAACTATGTTTCCCTTATTATTATTAAATCCCAAATTCATTTAAGGATATATGTTTTTATTAAATGAATGTCATTAGCTATATTTTTCATAAGATAACCTATAAAATAAATTAATAAACAAAATACCCCACTCCTTTATTTTAAGATAAAACTATCATAGTATTACCACCAGCATGTTCTATATATTTTATTATGAAACAACTTTACAATCAATCTCATTACCTCAAGAAAAATCAACAAATATATTATGAAATATCTTACATATATCCTATTATATCTCATCAATATCTAAATTTACATCTAACTCTTACCTATAACCTATAAGATAGTGGTATTAATCCTTTTTTATATATATAGTAATCATGAAAATTACTTATATAGTTATTTAGTAGGTCTGATAGAGACTTCTTACAGTATTCTCTAGCTGTAAAGCCAAAAAATTAATTATTTATCTTTGAGATGCATGGTGAGATTCTTTTGTATAACCAGAGGGGCAGCTAATATACCCTTAGCACCCTTGGTCATAGGATCATTCAGAAATTCAAAACTGTTTACCTGTGGTTTTCCCCTCAAGTTATTCCTTATCCAATCCTACAAAAAAAGGAGCTCCACAACAACTACAGCTAGTTTAGGTTTTATTAACCCCTTTGTCCAAAATCCCAATGTTTCAGAATTTTTCAAAATTTCAAGACCCATGTCCAAATGCAAAGTGGGTGGAAGAGAAAAAGGTTGTCTATGATAATGGTGCTGAGGGTTTGGAAAGTACTTTCAAAATTACCCTCTCACTGCACCAAATACTCTCCAACACAGCCCACTGGTGGAGGGAAAACTTGACACTTCTCAAACAGGTGCATTTTTTGGTGCTGGATTCAAAGTTGGAGAATTCATGGTGGGAAGAGGAAGTAGCAACAGTGTTTGATACCAGTTTCTTCACTCAAATTCTGTACTTCCTTTGAAATTTTCCTCAATCCCAAGACAAATATTGGCAAATTTCATGCATTTGAAATTTCTGTGTGCATCAAAATTAATAAGAAACACATCTTCTAAAATCTTTTTCCTTGGGAAAGTAAAGGGGTTTTGCTTGGATATATGGAGGGGCATAATAACTTCAAATTTTTCAAAATTGAAACTGGTAAGCTTTGAGCTACTCATGATTGTGTTTTTCATGGTTCAGAAATTTGTGCCCCTGATGTCAAGGCTTCTTCTCCATCTACTCCTTTAATAACCAATCTCTATTTTACTCCTACTTCTCACAACAGCCTTGATGATTATCTGGATGTTTCAAGACTGCCTTCTTCTGTTTCTATTCCAATTTCTTTTATTCCAGCTTGTTTCCAACTGATAAGGATCTTTATGGTGATCATGGTGTATCCTATGATTCCATGTTAACTTAGAACGCTCTCTAGAAGATGAAAACTTGGCCTCTTCAGAGCAAGCTATTCAGACTGAGGTTTGAAGGGAGGGATTGAAGCCCATGAAGATGTCCTACCTAAAGGATGTACTATGAGGCTGGTCCCTGGTATTTCTCCTAGAAATATCCCAAGTAAAATTGATGAAGGGAATTTCTTGACTCAAAAAAGGAGGAAAGACTCAAAACATCATATAAACTACATTTCAGACTCCCACCCTCCTATTTCATACAATAAAACAATTCCCCACTCTCAGGAAAATTCATGTATTGAGGCAATAAGAAGTTAAATAAAGAGTATCAAAGGTCATGGTTTATGAAAGGTGGCTTAACAGAAAAAGGGTATGGATCTTCAGGGGTCCACCTGGGTGTTCAAAGAAAAAGAGGACCCGGATGGCAATGTAGTCAAGTCAAAGGCAAGGCTATGTGTGAAAGGTCTCAATTATCAGGAGACTTTTACGCCAAAAGGGCACCCAATAACTCTTTGTTTTTTGCTAAGCTACTTTGTTAAGAGAAATATTGGGATACATCAGATGAATTTAAAACTGCTTTCTTGTATGAAAATCCTAAAGAAGAGGTATTTATGATGTCAGGGTGAGTCTATGTAGTATCTTAAAATAGTAAATACAAGCTAGCACTATGACTGTGAAATGGTAAAAAATGATAAAAAAAAATGGATAATAAGACCCTACTGTTATATGTAACAGAGGTGATGAATCTACTGAGGGTCTTTTTTGCAGTTCTTAAATATCCTCTGATTCTAACAATCAGCTGCAGTTAATAAAAGTATAATTATATCACTATAGCTCTATGAGTACTACTTGTTATTGACAGTTTTGCTATGTAAGGATTTAAATTAATAATGATGAGGTCCTTTTCAAGTGAGAAAAGGGCTTCTTTTATCCCTTTTGGGGACTGTTAGGAGCTGCTAAGCCCTTCACACATCTTCAGAGTGAAAATATTCACTCTGGATGCTGGATTGTGGTTCTGTACCATCAATTCCAATGTCATCATAGTCAGAGTTGTGGTTTTGGGACCGCAAATGATGATTCTGGATAAATACAGGGTTGAAAAACTCTTAAAATACCACATCAGAACTTTTACGAAATTTCCAGGGTGTTTGAATGACCAATATTAGTCATCTTGGGCAGGTTCAATCTTTGAACAACCATTATCTTAAGTATCAAGCCAGTACTGGTTGGTAAAGAACAATATTGGTCAAAACACTTCCAACCCAGATATATCAGTAAGTGTTTGAGATATCAATAACTCAAGAGAATAAGATTGAAGGGCTCAATGATATATTTAATTTGATACCCTTTATGTTAAAACTCTTCAAAAATAGCAGATGTTTTTAGGGTTTCAAGTTTTGTGATGTATTTTTGTACATCAGTATATGGCTTGAGAAACCTCCAAGCCAGAAATCTATGTCAATTTATAAGATATCAGAGTTTGAATGATACACAGTTTTAGTTCCTTATGATCTGTAAAATTTGGTATACTTTACTTTACATCTGTATGAATATATAGAAAAGATACAGGGGTTTCCTTTGCTTTTAATTTCAGAAAACATGTATTTGATTTTCTAAACCTTTGATTCAAGATCTCACTGCCAGTTTTCATGTTACAGTGGTGATAGGTTTCTCAAATTAGATCTCTAATTCATATTGTTAATTTTCTTCACTTTTGTAGAGGTTTGTACAAGTCCTCTTAGACATTTGTGGCATTGTTAGTGAATAAAGGTGGTATTGTGGTATACCATGACAGTTCAGCTGAATAAATTTCTTATTTTTATGGTAGTTATTTATATAAAAGAGGATATCAATAGTATGAAATCATCTTTGAGGGAAAATAACAGTAAAATAAGCATGGAATAACACAAATGATATATTCATTAAGGAAAATTGACCACAGGTTTGCTCTTCCAGTGTCACCCCACTGCACAATCCAACACATAATAGTGATGGACAGTACCCAAATCAAAGACATTTTTTAATTTTCTCTGTAAATAATTTTTTTAATATTTTTTTTAATATCCTTAAATATAAGAAATTGGGTGATTAATATGATCAGAGTCACAATGAGGATGCCAATTAATAAAGGGCAGAGTTGTAGGCATCATAGGGGACATAGAAGTTTCAAGGTGTGGAACAAAACACGTTTGAAGTATCAATTTTGGGAAGTTTCATGTATTTTTGCTGTTATGAACCACCCAAATAGGGGATAAGCATCATTGAGTTCCTTTACATAGTTAAATGATTAATTTTTGAAGACTGAAATAATTCATTGCTGAATTGGAAAGGCCATATTTCATCAACTTTTCTGTTAATGTAAACCCCAAATTTCTCATTGAAGCTGCAGAAATGAGGAGTGGGACTGGATGTTGGAAGGGATATGGTATGTATTAGTTTTTTATTCTATTTTTATCTATTAGTCTTGCATAGTGCTCCTCTTGTAAGGAGATTATGCAAGGCGAGTAAGTTTGAAAAATATTTTTGAAGAGAAAAGGAATGGGACATGTGAATGTGGTCACTATTTTGAGAATCTCAGAAAAGGCCAACTGGCAGAGTTGGTAAGGAGGATCTCTGAAGCTGATATCCGGAAATGTTATGGGTTCAAACCACAGTGGCAACATTCTAAAACTTGGGAATTTTAGGAAAATGAAATTTCTGGAAGTTTTGAGAAGTTTTAGGAAGTTTTAAGAAGTTTTAGAAAGTTTGAAGAAGATTTAGGAAGTTTGGGAAGATTTAAGAAGAATTAGGAATTTTCAGGAAGAATACAGGTAATACAGCACAACAAGGAATCCAGGTAATCAGTACTATGTGAATTTTCATAAAAAGGTGAAACCTAACCCACAAGTCAGCCCTCAAAGGCCCAGAAACTATAATCCAGTAAAATCAGCTGCCAGATTAGTAATCAATTGAGTAATACATGGAGGTAAGGGTTCCAGGGCCAGAAATTAAGGTTTGACTGTATTTCACAGCCACATGTCACAAACACGTCACATGAATATGTGAGAGAAGAATGAATTGATCTGATTGGTTAGAAACACGTCATGACATTACGAAAAGTGAAGTGAAGCAATCTGATTGGTCAGAAATCCAGACTCGTGTCATGTCACAACATGTTGCCCTGAAAATCCACAACTATAGTTTGCAAAGCTTTGCACAGCCACCAGAGGCTGAAAATTTCTAAGTCCCCACTTTTTTGCACTCCTATGGAGGACCCCACGGATATAAATAGAGGCCCTCTCTCCCACTTCTTCCCTTTTCCCCATCTAGAAATTGTAAATTGAATTTATTTTTTCTGATCCCTCTTCTAGGAGGTATACTAGAAGTTTTGATAAATTAAGCCTAGTAACTGAGGTTTGTTGTTGACATAGATCAAGAGAACCAATAGTGTGAAAAGACTTTAATTCATGCCTTACTAGCACGTAGACTAGTGCCTTATTTAATTAGGAACTTAAAGCTTGAAGCTCATGAGCAAGGCCTCTCTGGAGTTTAGTGTTTAAATCCTTAAAAGTAACTTTTAGAGAGTTTTAAAATAAAACCATCAAGCCAAAGTAATTTTGTAGGCTTTGAAATAAAACTTAACCATTATAATTAGTTTGGGGCTAGTTTTTGTTGAAAACTTCCTCAAAGAGAGTAATTTTGCTTGTTTTAAAACAAAACCTGCACAACCAAAGCAATCTTACTTATTTTAAAATAAAAGTGGATTTGTATTTATTGGGTAATTCCTAATAAATTACCTGAAAGGACAAAACAAAATCAAATACTTTAGTGTTTAGTTAAGATTAATATTAAACCTAAAGCAATTAGCTAGTATTATTATCAAAAAAAAACCAGAAGAGATCATATAATCTATTATTACATCATAACACCAAAAATAACTTTAAACTACCCATATTATGCTATATTATTAACCATTATTATAGTATTATCCCATCCATCACATCAAAACGGCTTGAAATATTGTTTATCCCTTTCAAGTTTATTATTTCAGAGAATTGAAGATTGTTGTTATCCTAGCTATTAGTTTCTATATTTATTAAAGAATTATCAAGAAAAGAATATTTTTTGGTTTTGTATTAGAAGATAGTGTTCCCTATTATTTCTTATTTATTTTAGTTATTATATTATTTTATATATTGTTGTACTATCATCTGGTGGAATCCACTCAGCCTGCTGAAAGTTTTAAAAAGAATTTATTTGTTGAGGTTTCAAGTAACCATTGTTTTGAGTAGAGCCAATTCTGATTAGAGATTGTTGAGTATAATATTTTCTGATCAAGCAACTATCAATAATAAAATTGATTTGGTGAACTCAGTAAAGATAACTTAGCATATGAGGAAGGGCAGTCTAGATTATTCTAGCACACAAGCAGAGCAAGCGTTAAAGGTCTCAAAAAGAAATTCAAAAATGTTTTCTTGTAATTTCTCCTTCCAGGTACTGCCTCATTTTATCCCACACGCAGAGGAGTTCCCACATCTGGTGTCCCAAAAGTGGCATGTCAGATAGGAATACCCTTAGCATCTCTTCAGCTTGATCTCAAAACAATAAAATTAACAAAATAAATATCTTTTAAAAACTGGAATCCACCAATCAAAAATCATCATATCATAATTCACCATCATCTCATTAATCATCATCATCCCCATATCATTATTATTATCCACTTAAAAACTCAACACCATCAGCACAAGAATCTCAGATAGAATATAGTGATCTTATCCCAACACCAAGAACAGAAGAAAAGGAAAAGGAGAAGATAAGGAAGTTCTTCCTCAATCTCATTCCAGAATCAAGAAAAGGAATGAATCAATCAAAGGAGTCAGGAGGGAGTATTTATAAAGTAGAAACCATGGATCAGTCCACATCAAAATTACCACCATTACCTGAGGATACTGTAGAGGGACAGTATGCGGAGGAAAGTGAAGAAGAAGATCAGAGTGAATATCCCATGAGAATTTTCAAAGAGACACAAGAGCAAATGGTACAGAAGTTGCAGGATACTATCAATAATCTAAGTCAAAAGAAGGGAAAGAGAAGAGAATCAACATCATATACACCAGGGGCTAGCCCTAATGAACCCAGCTTACCTAGACATGTTAGACCAGAAGAGTCACCAATATCACCAACACCTGGACCTAGAGCAACATCTACTCCAGCAACAGAGTCAAGACCATCAAATATTCCAAGGAGAGTTTTTGTTTCTACACCAACACATCCAAGTCCACTACAACAAGAGATCCCAAGGAAAGAAAGATCAGTAGTAAAAATTAAAGCAAAGAATTACAACCTCAATTTCAATGGTGAAGAAGTTGAAGAATTTATCAAGAAGATTGAAAGAATAACCCAAATTGAAGATGCAACAGAAGAAGATCTGGCAATGCAGATGGCATTTTGGACAACAGATTCCAAAATTATTGATGCAATAGAAGCTATGCCAGGATATGAAGAAGGAAATTGGACGCAGCTTAAAAAGGACCTTATAACAAGATGGGGGAGAGTTGAACCTGAAAGAAGATATAGAAAGGATTCCCTTGTACAGCTATTCAATGATACACAGGATGAAGGTGGAATCAGTAATTGTTCACAGTATAAGAGATTTATGGGAGAATATGAGACAATTATTACATACCTTTTAAGATATTAATATATTCCTCAAGATAATATGTTTCATGAGGATCTGTTTGACTGTCTCTATGCAGACATAAAAGGAGATATCAGTAAAGAAATGATAAAGGAGAATGTCATGGTTAGAGCAGAGGATGGAGGATATCTCATACCACCAATGAAGATCTTGAAGAAATACATTGAACAGGAATTGAAAGCAAGAGTATTAGTCACAAAAAGACTTTCACCTCCAAGGATAGCTGAACAGAAAGAATCAAAGAATAAGGAAAGGAGAGTTCAATTCAAGGAAGAGGTATTTCCAGGAATGCAAGAAGCCCTTAAGAAAATGAAAGAACTTACAAGATCATTAAAAGAACAAAAGGAAGTAGTCAAGGAGGAGGCACCTGCTGAAAATGAATATGTAAAACAGTTCATGGATCAATTAAATTAATTAACTAATGTGGCTACAACCCAAAAGAAAATAATTAATAACCCTCAGTCAAACAATCAAGGATTCAGACCAAGAGATAATGTTTCTCCACCATCAAACAGAAGTGTACCCTATGTTCCAGCACAGAATGTGCCAAAGCTTGCTGTTAAATGTTATTATTGCATGGAAGAAGGTCATTTGGTCGGAAGATATAGTGAACTAGTGGAGGATCAAAACAAGAAATGGGTTATCAGACAAGGTTTCAATTATTTATATCCCAACTGGGAAATGGTTCCAAATGATGGAAAATTTCCACCAAAATATTTAGTCAGGGAATTTCAGAAGGAACAAGAGGAACTCAAAAGAAAGTTAGAGGAAAAGACCAAAGAGGAAGAAAAAAAGAAAAAGGAAAAATCAACTTCCTTTATATCAATGGACAATTGGGGTGATTGGGAACCACCATGCATCTCCACAGGATTAGAAGAGCTTTTTGGGTATGCTTATGGCTTGAGAAACACAAAGAAAAGGATTGAAAATCAAGAGAAATCTAAAGCTCAACCCCTTCCCTCAAAAGAGACTATTCAACCCAAAGACACTATAAAGAAGAAAACTAGTATTCCTGGTGTATTCATTGAAGAAGAAGAAGTTGAGGAAGAAAAGGTCATAATACCTAGAAACTATAAGTCATCAAAATCAAAAGAGGTTGTCAAGCCACCAGAACCAACCAAAACAAACCCTAATACATCAGCAAAAGAGAAGGAGACTGATAAGAAAGCTCTAATCAAACTACCAAAGGTGGAAGTGAACAAAAAGCCTTTAGCTGAAGCAGAAGAATCAATAATGGAAAAAGTTATGAAGAAGGTCATGGATCAGAAAATTAACCTCACCTTAGAAGAAATAGTCACAATCTCACCCAAGTTTATGAAAGAATTAAAGTTTCTCTCCAATGAAGAAAGGAAATACTTAATGTCTCTTAAATCAATCAATAGTCAGGAGCAAACAACCACCCAAGAAATAATAATTCAAGATAAAATGCATTACTCTTGTCCCCTTGGAATGATTGAGGTTTCAGTTGGGCAAGAAGGACATATAGTAAGAGCATTAGTAGATACTGGAGCTGAACTCAGTATAATACCAGAAGTGGAATCCATTAAAGCAAGATTACCAATGAGGGTTTTGAACATGAGGCTTAGAGGAATTGGAGAACACAGCACAGCTATTGTGGGATTATCTGAAAATACATTACTTGTCTTACCATCTGGTGATGAAAGAAGAATTCACTTCTTTGTGTCCAGAGGTGCTGTTCACACAGTTATTGGAAGACCTTTCCTTGCTGACAATGGTATTGGACTTCAACACTCTCAACAACAAGGTAAAATTTTGAGTTACAAAGAGTCTGATGGAAGAAGATTGTGCATACCAATATGTACCCCTGAATCAAAAGGATGGCACACAGGACCACCCAGAGGAATTGAGCTGTGTAATGCTACCCAAATTGAATAATGGAAGATAAATAATATAAGCAGAATTAGAAGATTTGAAGATTTACCTCAAGGAAAGTCAAGAAGAGAAGAAAATCAAGTGCCTATAGAACAAAATCCAGAAATTAATCTCAAGAATTCCAAAGCTGAAGTAACTAGCAATGAATTGAACATTAGAACAAACAATAATGTAAAACCTATTGACCCTCAAACACTTGAGAATACTTATAGCTCTAACATGGAAGCTTCCACTCAAGTGGAACTAGTACAAAAGAAAGTCTTTCAGCCAAGACAGCTGGTTAATAGTTTCTCACCTGTGTGTGGTAAAAATGGTTTTCATTTTAATAAGAAACTGAATCCTGTTTCTGAATTCTACAAACCATATGTAGAAGCTATATTTTCAAAACCAAAGCATAGAATTTTGCCCACGGATTTGTTGAGAGTGAAATCTGGTGCTTCAATAAAATTTACACAAAATTTGTTCAATAAATTCAAAAACAAGAGGATGCAAGAAAAGCTCAAAGAAGATTCACCAGTTGAAAATTAAAATCAGAATAATGAACAAATAAATTCAGACTTATCTTATAATCACCCATTCAAGAAGAAACTCATCAAATAGACAATCCTCCAATTAATCCAAGCCTTGAAGAGCATACACTAAATATGACGAATTTTAATCCCATTGAAAATGAATCTTCATCCTAGGAGGAACAAAACATAAAAACAGATTATCAGTCATGCAGTAAGGTAAATTACCTTAGTATTAAAGAAGATAAAATTGCAGGAAAAGATGAACATCAAGAATTAAACACCAATATTGAAGATGTAACTCAATTTGAGGAATTCAACTCACCAATTTATGTTAGAGTGGGATGGGAGGAATATCCTGTTATGGCAATTATGAACCCAAGCCTAGAAGATAATATTTTGCCATTAAAAATTGGATTAAGTATTGGAATGAAGCCCAAGAAGAAAAATAAAACAAAACATAAAATTTTAATGAAAAAAGTACAGATTGTTATGCCAACTGATGAAACCATTTACTTACCATTTACAGTTGAAGGATCATCAAACAATTTAATTTTGGGGAAGAAATTTTGTCATTACTTTTCTGTTATAAAGAGTATTCATAAGTCATCAATAGAAGATGGAGAAAGTGAAAATTCACAAGATATTGGGACAGAAGGAGAAGAAGAAATGAAGCAAAAGGGATAATTTTACCACTCAAAAGAAGAAGAGCAGGGGGAAAACAGTCCGAGTACCTTCAAAGTAAACACCTTCCATTCAAAGGTAATTTATGATATGGAACACACTCATAAAGTTAATGAAGACCTTTCATAAGAAAATCAAAAATCATTCAACATTAGAAAATCAAAAGCACTCAAATTATTTGAGAGGGACAAGAAACCAATTAAGGATACATTAATATCTGAAAATGGCTTATTTATAGATGATATTCCAGACATATTTTCTGTACTTTTCAACCAAGGGAATAACTTAAATAATACACGCACCTTTCCTAAGCCAGAAGAAGAAATTCAAGCTCTTCTGGCAGAAATATTCAAAGGAAACCCTTTGGATAATGAACTGTTATCTCAACCTCAAGCATCAATCACGCAACAGGAGGTTCCTCCCCTCTTTATTCAGTAATTTAAGCAAAATTCCAATATAAACCCTCAAGCTCCCCACTTCCAAGTAAAAATTCATGAACCCTCAAATTATGAAGTCAAATTCTCAAAAGAAATGGACAAAAAGCCATTTAAAGGAATTTTGAAGAAAGAATATGATGAAAAACAATCTTGCACTCCTTCAGAGCAAGCATGCCAAGACCAGTTAACCTCTGAAGAAAAAGAAATCTTAAAACTGTATGATTCATTCTTTAATATGAACAACCAACAATTGGAAACAACAAATTTGGCCCAGAGATTGGAGTTGAATAACTCTCAACATCCACAAGAAAATACCATTCATTCAGGCCAGATGTCTGAAATCCTGCATGATAACACTTTGGCCCAACCAATCCATATTTCTAGAGAGAGAAAAATCACTAGAAATCCAAAAATAAGAAAATTCTCCATCAGAAAGAAAAATAATGAACATACCACAAGAAATAAAATTGAAGTTAATCTGAAACTTACTTATAATAATCATCAAGAGAAAATTCCTCTTCCTCCCAGAGTGCTTAAGCATAAAATTAAAAAACAATTATTTAACATTTTTAATTATAAATTTAAAAGTGAAATGTATTTTAAATTTGAAAGACATAAGTCCAAAAAGGGATAAAAGTTTAAACCCCAAAGGAGTATTATGTGTTAATCCACTTACATTGTTATAATATATATATCTATATATATAATTGGACTCATTTATCTAGTTATTCAATTATTTTGTTGATTTTTTTCTTTTTTAGTTTTATTATCTATTTCTTATTATTATTATTTATTTTTTTATTGACTTAGTTGGGACACTTGGGTTTTAATTATTATACATGATAAAGAACATATTTTATTATTATTATTATTTTTTTTTGACTTAGTTGGGACACTTGAGTTTTAATTAATATATTATTATTTTTTATTTTATTTTTTATTTTTTTATTTTTTATTTTATTTATTTTTGTTCAATTTTTATGGGGCACAGTTTGCTTAAGGGCAAGATATTTTCTTTAATGTCTTTTTTTATTTATTACCAAGATAGCTCACTCAAAACAACAAAACAAAATAAAAAAAATTTAAATAAAGTAAATTGCTCGAGGAGCTTGTAAAAAAAACAAAAAAAAAGGGCATTTCAATTGATTAATCATCTTTGAAAGCTCTAATGAGCTTCAAATCAAAAAAGAAAAAAGAAAAGAAAAGAAAATAAATATAAATTAAATTAATAATAATTTTGTAAATAACCCAGCACTCAGCTCAATAGTCAAGATCTGAAAAAATAATCAAATTCACAGAATATCGGACCAAAAATACTAAAAAAGAAATAAAAATCGGCATGATTGTAAATAAAAATAAAATAAATAAATAATAATAAATAATTTTTTTTATTCATCAAATTCATATTTGGAAATGTGGTCACAAGGTTCGAATAGAATCAGATGGATTGAAATACTAAAAAAAAAAAAAGATATATATTAATTATTGTTAAAAAAAAACTTACCGCTCCATCTGGTTATACCAGTGGAGTATGGTGCAAATTGACAAGACAACTGCCTTGTGCGAGTGATTTTTGGTGGCATTTTGGGCAACTTTTAAAATTTTTGTTGATAAATCATTTTGTATTTGCCATCTTGTTGCAAAACAATTCAAAGAAATAAAAGAATTTGGCTTGGAGGCTACACTTGGTATGACAGGGGGAAGTTGGACTTAGAGGAGGTGAATAGGCCGGAAGGGTAGCAATAGGAGGAGTAGGAGGATGGTAATTGGGCAAAAGATTTGCTGGAACAAATTCGTCGGCCAAAGGATTGAGGGCGGATGGAGAAAGTAATCAAGGATCCACGACCGATTGTAGATCCTTGGGCACGGAATGGGCAATCTGGGTAACCATACTATCGTTATCTGAGAAAACCAAAGAATCCAAGGCACGATTATGGGAGGAAGCCTCAAGGAAAGCTGTAGAAACATTGTCTGAATCAAGTTCAAAAGTGTAAAATTGGTTATTTCAAAAATCGTAATGGAATATCCTGCGTTGCCAGAAGGCTTGATTTCAACGCAAAACAACATTTTTTTTAAGAAAAAAAATTGAAATGAAATAAATAAATAAATAAATAAAATATATATTTTATTAGTAATATGTTAAATTAATGTATTAGATAAAAAATAAATAAAAAAGGAAATGACTTATGAAAACAACTCCTTAAATCCCAAATAAAGCAGCAAAATCCCTCATTCCAAAGCATAAAAAAATAATTGGACTATAAACAGGAAGCAATGACTTGCTTATTAAATTAAACTATAATAAATAAATAAGAAAAACCCACAAGTCACAGAATCAAATAACAAGTAACTAAAATAATTAAAAAAAAATCACCTCGGTGAGTGTAGCATGAAAGAAAAGAAGGAATTAACCAACAAAAATGACTTGAAGACAATGGAAATGGGCAAAGGAGGCGGTACTGACGGTCAATGACGGTAACGGACAAACAGGGTGGTATTGGTGATTGGCGGTGGCAGATTATTAAAATAAAAACAATAATAATAAATTAAATATAATTTTATATATTAATATATAAATATATATAAGAAAAAAAAATAAAAAATGGAAGTGGCAGAAGCGCCACTGCCAAGAAAAAAAAAATGAAGAAGATAAGCAAAGAGACAATGGCAGAAGAGCCATCATCAAAAGATAAGGAAAAGACACAACCGCAGCAGAGCAGCGTTGGGGCTGGGTAATAACTGAACTACAACGTGCAGTAGTTCAGTTATTTTAAAAAAATAATAAGAAAAAACATATATATATATATATATTAAAATTGAATAATTAATATTAAATTTTTTTTAAAAAAAATATATATATAATTAAATTCATATGAAAATAATAATAGTTTAAATTAATTTTAAACTTGATTGAAACTCAATCGAAAAAAAAACATATTAATAAAAATAATCTTTATTTAAATTTTATGAATTAATTAATTAATATTAAAATAAAATGATTAATTTTTATTGAAATAAGTCTAATTTAATTTTAATTAATAAAAAAATATATAATCGAATAAAATAAAAATAAAAAAATTAAATTAATAATAATAAATGATATATTAATTAAACTAATTTTTGAATTTAAAATTAATTGCAATTTAATTAAAAAAAAATGTTTTCTAATAAAAATTAATTAAATTAAATTAAACAAATATATACAAAAATAAAATAAAATAAAAAAATTATTAAATAAATATTTTACTTGTAGCTTTTTATAAAAATAAAAATAATAAAATAATAAATAAAAAAAATAATTAATCAATTGAAATTTTTTATATAATCTTAATTTACAGGAATACAAAGTTACTATTCTATTGCTTAAGTTATATTTTGATTCAATTAAAATTATTGTGATTCTATTCTCTTATTGTTTATTTTATTCTCTTTTTTTTATGAATTCCTTTGATATTCATTTTTTTTATATTGTTTAATTATATATATATCTTTTAAATTTTTTATTTTTATTCTTATTTATTTTTATTTTTTTTGGATTTTGAAATTGTTTTATTTATTTTATTTATTTTGATTTATTTTTTGGTTTTCCATTTTTTTTTAAAAAAAAAAGAAAAAGAAAAAGAATCAAGTACTTTTTTTTATTTGAGATTTTATATTATTTTATATATATATTCAATATAGAAAAGAAAAAGGAGGATGATTAAGCCCAAATAATTCATTGGCAATGAGCTAGATAGTGGTTTTTCTGAAGTTGAGGCTTGGAGGAAAACTTCAGTTCAAGAGGTTTTGATTAGTCAGGATCTGTGTATGATTTCTGATTGGTCAGAATTAAACTTTGGTATTTGATTGGTCAGGATTTGACATTTTCTGTGATTGGTCAGATTTTTTTTTCCTGTATTTCAATAGAATGGAATTAAGGTGGACTTAAGATACTGAAAAAGAATATAAAAGGAGGGTGCTGTTTACCCTCACTGTAGTCCTAAACAAGACTCTAAACTGTTATTTTAATTTTTATTCCATTTGGCCCTCATGACTCATTTAATTTATCTGCTGTCTTTTGCACAATTATGTTGTATTTTTTATATATATTTCATTTATCCCTATATCTGCAAAAGGGGAACTTTTGAAGCTTTTTTACATAAAACATTTATTTTTTATTTTATTTAATATTTAAAAGCACTCTACATACATTACTACAAGAAGCTTTTCAAATCCTCTCCACAAGCTTCGATTCATTTATAACTTTTAGTTTGTAGACATTATTGATTCAAAAATTGATGATCTTTAATGGCCTCCCTGCATTAGGTGGTACTTGGACTGGCAGACTAGGTGTAAATTCACATTGATAAGCACATACTGTAAGAAGCCAAGGTAAGACATGGTCTGATGAGGGGAAATAACTTTGAGTTGATTAAAGTTATGTCCTTGGTGATGGCAACTATATAGTGTCAGGGTGCTATTTATAGTTAAAGATTCTCTTGAGTATGAACAATAACAATATAAAAAAGAAGTATGAAGTGATATCAAGGGTAATAAGAAAGATAAGAAAGACTTGGAGTATCAATTTTAGAGTGTTGAGCTGTTTTCTGTTTATTGGATATACATATGATTTTTTTATCAAATGGAGAGGGGTATGTTACCCTTTCCATAAATATAGGGTCCTGAGCAAGACATAAAACTGCATCATTGTTTTTTTTTATTTTTTCTCATTCTCTATGGGTATTTTGTTAAGATTATCTTTTGTTTAGAGTAAAAGGGATATACCTTGTGTTTGTTTTGGATTGAAGTATGATGCAGTTTGTTTTGGAAGAGGCTATGATTATTTTTATTAAATGGAGAGGGGTTTCAACCCCTCCATTCTCAAAAAGGATATGCTAATGAAGGAATATCTCTTATTCGTAGTGTTATAATTTGTTTTTTTATGTATTAGTATTATTGTTATTGTTGACCTGTTATTTGTAATAGAAAACATATGAAAAAATAGGGGGGTGGTGCTTGTTTCTTTACATCACACCTTATGATGTTACGTTTTGGGGGGTGTTGGAAATTATTAAGGGGATCATTTCTTTTTGTCATGCACTGGATATATTAAATGATGGATAGGAAGACAATAGCAGTAGCATATCAAAGGACTATATTGCAGATGACATAGTATAATTCATTCAGCTTCCCTTGGAATGCTGGGGACAGCATTAAATGGAGAGGGGGATGTGGTATACCATGACAGTTCAGCTGAATAAATTTTTATTTTTATGGTAATTATTTATATAAAAGAGGATATAAATAGTATGAAATAACCTTTGAGGGAAAATAACAGTAAAATAATCATGGAATAACACAAATGATATATTCATTAAGGAAAATTGAGCACAGGTTTGCTCTTCCAGTGTCACCCCACTGCACAATCCAACACATAATTGTGATGGACAGTACCCAAATCAAAGACATTTTTCAATTTTCTCTGTAAATAATTTTTTTAATATCCTTAAATATAAGCAATTGGGTGATTAATATAATCAGAGTCACAATGAGGATGCCAATTAATAAAGGGCAGAGTTGTAGGCATCATAGGGCACATAGAAGATTCAAGGTGTGGAACAAAACACTTTTGAAGTATCAATTTTGGGAAATTTCATGTATTTTTGCTGTTATGAACCACCCAAATAGGGGATAAGCATCATTGAGTTCCTTTACATAGTTAAATGATTAATTTTTGAAGACTGAAATCATTCATTGCTGAATTGGAAAGGCCATATTTCATCAACTTTTCTGTTAATGTAAACCCCAAATTTCTCATTGAAGCTGCAGAAATGAGGAGTGGGACTGGATTTTGGAAGGGATATGGTATATATTAGTTTTTTATTCTATTTTTATCTATTAGTCTTGCATAGTGCTCCTCTTGTAAGGAGATTGTGCAAGGCTAGTAAGTTTGAAAAATATTTTTGAAGAGAAAAGGAATGGGACATGTGAATGTGGTCACTATTTTGAGAATCTCAGAAAAGGCCAACTGGCAGAGTTGGTAAGGAGGATCCCTGAAGCTGAGATCTGGAAATGTTATGGGTTCAAGCTACAGTGGTAACATTCTACAAATTGGGAATTTTAGGAAAATGAAATTTCTGGAAGTTTTAGGAAGTTTTAGGAATCTTTAAGAAGTTTTAGGAAGTTTTAAGAAGTTTGAAGAAGATTTAAGCAGAATTAGGAATTTTCAGGAAGAATACAGGTAATACAGGTAATCAGTCCTATGGGAATTTTCATAAAAAGATGAAACCTAACCCACAAGTCAGCCCTCAAAGGCCCAAAAACTATAATCCAGTAAAATCAGCTGACAGATTAGTAATCAATTGAGTAATACATGGAGGTAAGGGTTCCAGGCCTAGAAATTAAGGTTTGACTGTATTTCACAGCCACATGTCACAAACACGTCACGTGAATATGTGAGAGAAGAATGAATTGATCTGATTGGTCAGAAACACGTCATGACATTACGAAAAGTGAAGTGAAGCAATCTGATTGGTCAGAAATCCAGACTTGTGTAATGTCACAACACGTTGCCCTGAAAATCCACAATTATAGTTTGCACAGCTTTGCACAGCCACCAGAGGCTAAAAATTTCTAAGTCCCCTCTTTTTTGCACTCCTATGGAGGACCCCACGGATATAAATAGAGGCCCTCTCTCCCACTTTTTCCCTTTTCCCCATCTAGAAATTGTAAATTGAATTCATTTTTTCTAATCCCTCTTCTAGGATGTATACTAGAAATTTCGATAAATTAAGCCTAGTAACTGAGGTTTGTTGTTGACATAGATCAAGAGAACCAATAGTGTGAAAAGACTTTAATTCATCCCTTACTAGCAGGTAGACTAGTGCCTTATTTAATCAGGATCTTAAAGCTTTAAGCTCATGAGCAAGGCGTCTCTGGAGTTTAGTGTTTAAATCCTTAAAAGTGATTTTTAGAGAGTTTCAAAATAAAACCCTCAAACCAAAGTAATTTTGTAGGCTTTGAAATAAAACTTAACCATTATAATTAGTTTGGGGCTAGTTTTTGTTGAAATCCTCCTCAAAGAGAGTAATTTTGCTTGTTTTAAAACAAAACCTGCACAACCAAAGCAATCTTACTACTTTTAAAAGAAAAGTGGATTTTTATTTATTGGGTAATCCCTAATAAATTACCTGAAAGGAAAAAATAAAATTAAATACTTTAGTGTTTAGTTAAGATTAATATTAAACCTAAAGCAATTAGCTAGTATTATTATCAAAAAAAAAACCAGAAGAGATCATATAATCTATTATTACATCATAACACCAAAAATAACTTTAAACTACCCATATTATGCTATATTATTAACCATTATTAGAGTATTATCCCATCCATCACATCAAAAGGGCTTGAAATATTTTTTTATCCCTTTAAAGTTTATTATTTCAGAGAATTGAAGATTGTTGCTGTCCTAGCTATTAGTTTCTATATCTATTAAAGAATTATCAAGAAAAGAAGATTTTGTGGTTTTGTATTAGATGATAGTGTTTCTATTTTTTTTTTTATTTTAGTTATTATATTATTTTATATATTGTTGTACTATCATCTGGTGGAATCCACTCAGCCTGCTGAAAGTTTTAAAAAGAATTTATTTGTTGAGGTTTCAAGTAACCATTGTTTTGAGTAGAGCAAATTCTGATTAGAGATTGTTGAGTCTAATATTTTCTGATCAAGCCACTATCAATAATAAAATTGATTTGGTGAACTCAGTAAAGATAACTTAGCATATTAGGAAGGGAAGTCTAGATTATTCTAGCACACAAGCAGAGCAAGGGTTACAAGTCTCAAACAGCAATTCAAAACTGTTTTCTTGTAATTCTCCCTTCCAGGTACTGCCTCATTTTATCCCACACGCAGAGGAGTTCCCACAGTATAATGGTATCTCCTGAGCTAGGAATGCTAAAGAGAAATGGATGGTACCATTGGATAGCTCTCTTTGAGATCTTCAAGAAAATATTCCTTTGGTGGGGTTTGTATTAGATATACATAAATCAGATTAGAGGTGAAAGTAAGGGTTTTGCTTATTTGTTCTTATCTTTGACAGGGCATATGTTTGTGTAAGATTTGACTATGAAACTGATGATAATATTACTATTAATCAGCAGTACTATGTCCGTTCTTATGAAATATAATAATAAAATATTATTATAGCCACAATTAAATAATTCAAGAATTATTTCTTTCACATGTCAAACACTACTAGTGATTTTAACAGTGCGCAGTAATTGTCTACAAGAATCAATTACAAGAAGAATTTAATAATAAAAACTTCTTCTATTAAAATAATAAAATTATTTTAATGAATAATTATCTTTTTCAAGAATAATTATGAATATAATTCTTGAAGAAAACTAATTTTAGAGAAAAACTTCAACAATTAAAGATAAATGACTGACTTATACTCCAAAGAACTTGTTGAAAGATATAAGAAGAGAAATTTGACGTAGAATTGTGGATTTAAGGGATCAAAATGATTTATAGCAGGATTACACCAATATATAGTTAAATTCTATGATTTCACATCTTTCTGATTGATTCTGAAAGAATTAAAACACTTAAGAAAAGGTCAACTAATACTTACTTGTTGGTAACAATGATATAAATGGATAATAAGATGATTCTTGGAAAAAACAGCAATAGGAGGCCTCTTTTAAGTCAAAAACAGCTCGCAGAGGCGTGCCATGGAGCAAAATGAAAAACCAGTGAGTGAGAAAACAATAAACGCTTTGGGATTATTGATTGTATCATCTGTTGTCATGTAAGATTGTCATAATTACTTAATTGATGCTTTTAGGTGACTACCAACCCCAATATGGTTAAGAATAAAAGGAGTAAAATCTGTAAATCTTCTTTTCTTTCAAAATAATAATTGATTTCTCAAAGTTATCAATGTTATTGGCAATTTAATCACAGGTTGTAATTACTGTGAATTTTTGAAGATTCAGTGTTTCACGTAGAATAGTCAAAAATGGACTGTAAGTAGAACTTTTAATTTTACTAATAAAACTATAATTCTATTTGGTTGTACCACAGATAATACAGTTCTCCATAGGTCCTGAAAGGTTCAGAGACATTCACTAATAATTGTATTTTTAATGAATTTCTGAAGTTCTTACCTCATTTCAATGTAGAATTGCAAATATCAATGTTGAACTTGTGAGCCTTAGAGGTAATTTCATATACCCAAAAGACCACAAATATAAAAAATAACATATTAATATAAATAAAATAAATTTATTTATATTATTAAAATAAAAATCAAAATATAAATATGAAATTATATTAAAAAATAAAATTATAATTTAAAAATAAAAATACATTAAATTTTGTAAATATAAAATTACATTTATACTTGAAAAATTTAAGTAAAAATGAAATTTTAACAAAATTGTGAAAAAATAAATAAATTTGGAAAAAAGTTAAATAAAATTTATTATAACTTTTTATCCAATAAATAAACATATAAAATTTATTTCACCATTGGATTCCTCATAAAAAATCAGGTGGGGTCACCTCTGAGTGAAATTCTTGTAACTCAACTCTAAATAAGCTTAAATTAAGTTTTTAGTATTTTCAATACAAAAGTTGAAAATCCTCAAAACCTTAATTTAATTCACACCACATGTGGTGTTAACCATCAATTTTTGTGTTAAAATTGAGGTGTTGTGTTTAGTTTAGAAGTTATGAGGAATTGAAGTATTTTCAATTGAATTCAATTGAAATGTCAAAATGTGCGCGTGTATTACATAAGTGAACTTTGATTTACATATGAGGTGTCAATTATTACTGTATTGTACTGTACAATTGAATTGAATTACATGTGTAAATTATAAGTATAATACATGATGAGGAATTAAAGGAAAAATAAATTGGAAAGATTAAATTTGGGGGGGAAAAGGAACTCCAGCTCTAAGGGGGAGCTAGACCCCCAAAATCCTTGCTGACAGGCGTGGGATGTCAAAATTCACGCAAAAGTTCATCACTTTTGGCCTGGAATTGAGTTACAGGGTCTGTGGACTCAATTGATGATGAGGTTTTGATACCAACTGGGGTAGTTTTAGCTGTTGCCAAGAGGGTAAAACTACCCTTAAGATAAAACAATCATAATAAAAACAGTTTTAACTGGTTTCTACGCCTCTGACACACATTCTGACGTGTTTTGAAGGCTCTAGGCCTGGTATTGCTATAGTAATGGCTGATTTAAGGGTCTAAAATGGCTAAAAATGGCTTAAACCAGCCTTTTTTGGTCTAAACCAGGGTTCAATGATGCCATAATTAGCTTTTCTGTTGTCAAACTGTTTTTCACGACTGACAAGAGTAAATTTTACTTTTGGAGCAAGAGAATTGATGGATATAAAAGAATGTCTTCTTTGCCCCACTTTTCTCTTCATGTTAGAATCTTTTCCTTTTATTAATTAGTTTAAAACTGTTAAACCAATCAATCAAAGATTCTAACCACCACTTTTAAATCATTTTAATCCTTTTAACCACGTGAAAAAATCATTATAATCATTGTTTGTAACTCTTATAATCATTTTTACCCCTGAACCACCCCAAAAGTGAATTAAAGCATCTTTCATCACTGTTAACTTTGTCACTTTGTTTCCAAATTCACTCTGGTCACTTTTGGGCGTGTTTTCTCTTTAATATTCTTTTTAAAGACTTTGTTCTTTAATTAATTGCTTGCAGTTCTTTGCTCAATTAATTCCAATTGAAATTGCTCTTGAAGAAATTTCTTTTGTAGCCTTAAAATATCTCTTGTAGAGTATTTTTTGGATAAATCTTTATTGTTGGTAAAACAATAAATTTTTATATTATTGTTTTATACTAATAAAGTTATAAACAATAAAATTGGCATGTTTTCTCTTAAAAATAATATTTCATACTATTTTTAACTGAATTTTTACCTTATACAAATTTTGAGGACAGGAAAAGTACTTGATTTTTAATCAAAGTTTCATATCCACACCTTACATTTGGGGGCCCAGCCGTGATATTTTACCTGTGACATATTTTTTTTACTCTTTTTAAATCTTTTTTCTTATATTGAAAAATTTAAAAACATATAAAAAATACTTATAATTCAAAAAAAACCCATAAAAAATAATTTTTTTCATATTATAAGTGAGGCTTAAATTTTTATTTCTTTTTTTGAAATATCCTTTTTTTACTTAATTAATTGGCTTTTTTCATTAATTTTAGTGTCTGACAACGTGGTAAGACAAGAAAACATTGAAACAGCCTCAACAGTAACCAGCATTATCCCTGCCAGTACTGTTAATTCTGATCATAATAGCACTGTTATTGTGACTCAAAATAACCAGCCTGAACCAATATCTTCTGAATTAATTAACTTGGACATAAGTAATACTCTTCAGAAGGCTAAGAATTTGGCCAATAGTAAGTTTTTGACGTAAAAATACTATTTTAAGCCTTTTTTAACCATAATTATGCCTTCAACCAGGTCAGGAGCCAGCTACAACCCCTCAAGCAGCTCCCAAAAAGGTAATAGACGTGATTATGGCAGAGGCCAACCAGGTACAGAAGGAAAAGGGTCAGTTGATGACTTCCAAACAACTAAATTGGGTCATTCTGAAGCTGATAATACCATTTTACCTTCAAAAAGAGCTGACACCGCCACAACAAGCCTCTGTGGACATATACAAAGCCAGCCACAGTGCATGCAACAATGCACTCCAATTCAAGGAGTACCAGATCCTTGCAGACCTGTGGAAGAATTGCATGAATTCTTACCTGACAGTAAGAAAATTCTTGGGCCATCCCAACACTTGCAAATTGCTCAATGGATGGCATCCATTGATGGAGAAGAAAACATGATGCTTTTGACACTAGAATGGAGGAAAAACAACCCTCCACCACCCAAACCAGTGCCAAAAACAGCCCCAGTGGCCAGCAGCAGCAATTCCAACGTGAAAAAGCAGCCACAAACTCCAAACAAGGGCAAAGGGAAGGCACCAGCCCCAAAACCTTATAGCCAGGGCTACAGAATCCCAAAGATTCAGCAGGATGCCATGGAAAATGTATTTCAGATGACCAGAACCATGATGGAATTACAGAAGAAGGAGGAAGCCAGATTAAGGTTCCAGAAATGATTTCTGACATATTTGATTCCATCCCAGAGTTGTATAATGCTATAAATGACGTGAAAAAATATCTTTCTGATAAAAATGACACCATTTGTAACAACATTAAAACAAACAACCTGAGTCTGTGCCAAATTAATGAAACACTTATGTGTTTTGAAAAAGTTTTGAGAACAATTAAAAATTCCAATAATGATAATTCTTCTAACAATAAAATAAATGAACAATCTGCCATTATTAAAGAATTAACAGATAAATATTCTAAATTCAATATTGATGACATAATTGAAACAAGAATTAAACAAGCCATAAATATTATCAAGACAGATAACAAGAAAGTCCTTGATGACATTTCAAATTCATTTACTGAAGTAAAGACATATACCATTTCCTTGAAAAAGTGTTTTGATGCTTCACAAGAAGAAGTATCAAAATTATCAATGAAATTGAATCAAGTCACTGCTGATAATACAAGACAGACAGAGTTATGGCAAGAACTTACACATAAAGAAGACATGTATAAAATTGAAGTAATAAATTTAATACAAAGCTTCCAACATGAATACAGAAATTCCCAAAGGTGTAGCAACAGTAAAATGAATGACATTGAACAATTACTGAACACCTTACCAAGAATGTCTACACCTCTAAATCAAAATGAGGGCACAAGAATTTCAAATCCACAAGTATTGGATCCTGATAATTCACAATTAAAAAATGAATTATCCACTTCTTTTCATAACTTGGAACCATCAATGGGCCAAGCACTCTTGAAAGAAGTTCCAAAACTTAAAGAATGGCCTCACTTCAGTGGTGAAGGAGAGTATGACCATATGGAATTCATTAGAGGTATTGACATGATCAAAGAATATTTTGAATTACCAGACAGATTGGTAACAGCCAGGTTTAACACCTTGTTTACCAGATCAGCTCACAGATGGTACATCAAAATAAGACAAGCACATGGACACCAGAGTTGGACTTGGTGGAAAACCCAAATCATCAACAAATGGGCAAATGATGCTTGGAGGTTTAAAGTTGAAACAGCCTTTGAATCTGCCAAATTTAATGCTGATAAAGACAGAGCTTTACCATGGTTTTGCCAACAAAAGGACAGATTAACAGCATTATATCCTGACATGTCAGAATTTATGATCCATAGAAGAATTCTGAGACAATGTGGAGGTGACTTAGAGCATGCTGTCAAAAGCAGGACTACTGAACAATCTTCAGCAGAAGATATTATCAATATACTAGAAGAAGTAACCACCAGAACCAAAATTGGTTCTAGTAGGGTGAATCTCAAAACAAGGTTTAATACACCTTGGAAAGATTCTGTGGACAAAAACCCCAAAGAAAATTCTGGTAATATTAAATATAAATCTGCAGATACAGTCAGAAAATGCCATATTTGCCAAAGCACCACCCATTTAGCCAATACATGTTCAAAGAGGGGGAAAATCAATGAAATTGACATTGAAAAGGAACCAGATGTTGAAAAAGAAGACATAATTGAAGACAATTCAGATGATAAGTCATTCATATTTTCTGAATCTTCAAAAGATATAGAAAATATCAATGCCACTTTTGACATCATGGAATCTTATTCCCACTTACCACAATTGAGCAATGGTCAAGTTGATTTATCAAAAGTTCAAGATGCACAACTTATGAAGACAAAACCAAACAGATGAAAAGGTTATACAGCTGGTAACTCCTGTATAACAGAAGTGGTAATTGACAACAAACCCACCAAACTTTTGCTTGAACCAGGAGCCTTCTGCTCTTGTGTTGGAAAATCTTTTCTTAAGACTTGTGTACCAAATTTTGAAGACCAATTGTTACCAATTGATGGTATAAAATTCAACAGTGCAAGTAACCCAATGAAAGCATTAGGAATCTTTGAGACCAATGTCATATTCCCACACATAAATGGGAATTTAAGGATCACAGTTGAATTTGTTGTTATGGAAAATTGCTCTAGTACCCATTTTATATTGGGAAATGACTATTTGATCATGTATGGGATAGATTTACATAATAACAAAGACAGATACTTTACAATTGGGGACAATAAGCGCCAGAAATTTGCCTTTTTACCATTTAAAAGACAAATTACAGTAAACAAAGTATCACCAGTCAACTTAGAGTTAGAAAAATTCAAGTCTGAACAGTTAAATGAGGCTGAGATAAGCCTTCATCTGACTGATAAACAAGAAAATGAACTTTCTTCCCTTTTGTATGACCACAAAGGAGCATTTGCTACAGACAAAGAACCTCTGGGAGCAATTATTGGTCATGAAGTTGACATCATTCTTAACATTGAGAGACCTTATCCACCACTCTTAAGAAGACCTGCTTATCCAGCAAGTCCAAAATCAAGAGAAGCTCTAGAAATTCATATCAAAGAACTTCTAGACCTTGGTGTAATAAGAAAAGTAGGCCACAATGAGGAAGTAGAAATAACTACACCAGTCATAGTGGCGTGGCATAATGGAAAATCCAGAATGGTTGGGGACTTTAGAGCTCTGAACACTTACACTGTTCCAGACAGATACCCAATACCAAAAATCCAAATTGCCCTTACTCAAATATCTCAAGCAGTGTATATAACCACTATGGATGCCCTTAAAGGATTCCATCAAAATGTGGTAACACCAAGAGCAAGAAAATACTTGAGAATTATTGTTCATTGTGGAGTGTATGAATACTTAAGGATGCCCTTTGGTATCAAAAATGCACCTTCACACTTCCAAAGAATGATGAATGAAATCTTCCCTGAAGAACTCTCAGAGGGATGGTTAATCATTTACATTGATGACATTATTATCTGTTCAAAGACTTGGGAGGAGCACATGTACAGATTATCAAGAGTTTTGACAAAAATCCAATCAGTAAACATGAAAATCTCCTTGAAGAAATGTCATTTTGGATTTAAAGAACTTAAGGCACTAGGACATGTTGTATCTGGTTTGTCCCTTGGAATTGATAAAAACAAAGTTGCAGCAGTATTGTTAAAACCCATGCCTCAGAATAAGAAGGAAATTCAGTCATTCTTGGGTTTTGCAGGATATTACAGGCAACACATTAAAGACTTTGCATCCATAGCAAGACCACTTTATAAGTTGTGTGACAAAGACACAGTATTTGAGATGACTGTTGACAGAGTCAAAGCTTTTGAGTCTCTAAGAGAAGCATTGACCACTGCTCCACTCTTACTGATGCCAGACTTTAAATTGCCTTTCAAACTGTATATTGATGCATCAGGGGATGGACTAGGTGCTGCACTTCACCAAGTTCAGATCATAAATGACAAACCTGTAGAAGGACCAATATGTTTCATATCCAGACAAATCAAACCAACTGAAGCCAGATATGGAGCAAGTCAAATGGAATGTCTATGCCTTGTCTGGGCCTTGGAGAAATTGAACTATTTCTTAGAGGGATGTGTTTTTGAAGTAATAACAGATTGTACAGCTGTGAAATCACTTTTGAACATGAAAACACCTAACAGACACATGCTCAGATGCCAAATAGCCATACAAGAATACAGAGGCAATATGACTATTGTTCATAAGGATGGGAATATTCATAAGAATGCAGATGGACTAAGCAGATGGCCATTACCAAATAACATTGATAATCCTGCTTATGTTCCAGAAGAAGCTTCACCACAAATTCCAATAGAAGGAATAAGTGTTACAGACTTGAACACCACCTTCTTTGAAGAAGTCAGAAATACTTACACTCAAGATAAGAATTGTAGCATCTTATGCCAATTACTTAACAAAGACTGTAAATACAACTCTCTAATACATGCCTTGGATGAAGTATGGAGAAAATCTTATAATGAAGGAAGATTTCACCTACTGGATGGTATAATTTACCACAGAACCAAGCACACATGTGTCATGACAGTTGTAGACAGGTCATTAATCAATCTTGTACTGAAAGAATGCCATGATAGTCCCTTTTCAGGACATCTTTCTGAAGACAGAACAAGAGAGAAAGTGAAGACCTGCATATGGTGGCCAATGTGGCAAAAAGATGTTGCAGAATATTGCAAAACCTGTGACAGATGCCAAAAGGTAAATAAATCCACTGGCAAAAGACTTGGAAATATGATGAAAATCCAAGAACCAAACAGACCTTGGGAAATTGTCCATATGGATTGGGTAACTGGCCTACCACCAGGAGGTGACAGGAGCTATAATGCTTGCCTAGTAATTGTGGACAGATTCAGTAAAACTCCAATCTTTTTACCATGTCACAAAGATGATACAGCCATGGATACAGCTCTTCTGATATGGAATAGAGTAGTGTCATGGACTGGGATATTTACAAATATCATCAGTGATAGAGATCCCAAATTCACTTCAGCACTATGGACAAATCTTCACCAATTATTTGGCACTAAACTGTCTTTCTCTACAGCCTACCACCCACAAACTGATGGCCTGGCTGAAAGAATGATCCAAACCTTAGAGGACATGGTGAGAAGATTTTGTGCATATGGCCTTGAATTCAAAGATTGTGATGGATTTACCCATGATTGGTGTACTCTGTTACCAGCACTGGAATTAGCATATAAAACATCAATCCATGCTAGTACCAATCAGACTCCTGCTGTTCTAGAAAAAGGATGGAACCCCAAGTTACCCCAAGACTCCTTGAGGAAAGACTTAATTGAAATACATCCCACAGCTGCTAGCTTCAAAGGAATGCTAGACAAAGCTAGAAAGCATGCAGTAAGGTGCATGGAGGACTCTTTTGCATATGCTAAAGACAAATGGGATAAATCTCATGCAACTCCAGATTTCAAAGTGGGGGACCTAGTTCTTGTATCCACCACTAACTTCAATAAAATCAAAGGATGTAAAAAGTTAAAAGACTCCTTTGCAGGACCTTTTGTGATTAAGGCCCTCCATGGGGAAAATGCTGTTGAAGTAGAGTTATCTGAAGAACTTAGCAATAAGCACCTTACATTTCCAGTAAGCTTGATAAAGCCATACAAATCTAGTGATGCTGAGAAATTTCCCTTGAGGAATAAGATTCCCCAAGTTATACCTCCTATTGAGACATCTGGTACTAAGAAAATAACCAAAGTTCTTAAAGAAAGGAAATTAAGAACCAAGAAAGTAAGGGAATACCTTGTTAGGTACAGTGACCCAACTTGTGAAGATGAATGGTTAGAAGAAAAAGATATACCAGAAGCTACCAAACTCCTCAGAAGATTCAGACACACTAGAAACTCCAATATTACAAAGTAATATTCTTTTTTAGGGGGAGGGAATGTGAGCCTTAGAGGTAATTTCATATACCCAAAAGACCACAAATATAAAAAATAACATATTAATATAAATAAAATAAATTTATTTATATTATTAAAATAAAAATCAAAATATAAATATGAAATTATATTAAAAAATAAAATTATAATTTAAAAATAAAAATACATTAAATTTTGTAAATATAAAATTACATTTATACTTGAAAAATTTAAGTAAAAATGAAATTTTAACAAAATTGTGAAAAAATAAATAAATTTGGAAAAAAGTTAAATAAAATTTATTATAACTTTTTATCCAATAAATAAACATATAAAATTTATTTCACCATTGGATTCCTCATAAAAAATCAGGTGGGGTCACCTCTGAGTGAAATTCTTGTAACTCAACTCTAAATAAGCTTAAATTAAGTTTTTAGTATTTTCAATACAAAAGTTGAAAATCCTCAAAACCTTAATTTAATTCACACCACATGTGGTGTTAACCATCAATTTTTGTGTTAAAATTGAGGTGTTGTGTTTAGTTTAGAAGTTATGAGGAATTGAAGTATTTTCAATTGAATTCAATTGAAATGTCAAAATGTGCGCGTGTATTACATAAGTGAACTTTGATTTACATATGAGGTGTCAATTATTACTGTATTGTACTGTACAATTGAATTGAATTACATGTGTAAATTATAAGTATAATACATGATGAGGAATTAAAGGAAAAATAAATTGGAAAGATTAAATTTGGGGGGGAAAAGGAACTCCAGCTCTAAGGGGGAGCTAGACCCCCAAAATCCTTGCTGACAGGCGTGGGATGTCAAAATTCACGCAAAAGTTCATCACTTTTGGCCTGGAATTGAGTTACAGGGTCTGTGGACTCAATTGATGATGAGGTTTTGATACCAACTGGGGTAGTTTTAGCTGTTGCCAAGAGGGTAAAACTACCCTTAAGATAAAACAATCATAATAAAAACAGTTTTAACTGGTTTCTACGCCTCTGACACACATTCTGACGTGTTTTGAAGGCTCTAGGCCTGGTATTGCTATAGTAATGGCTGATTTAAGGGTCTAAAATGGCTAAAAATGGCTTAAACCAGCCTTTTTTGGTCTAAACCAGGGTTCAATGATGGCATAATTAGCTTTTCTGTTGTCAAACTGTTTTTCACGACTGACAAGAGTAAATTTTACTTTTGGAGCAAGAGAATTGATGGCTATAAAAGAATGTCTTCTTTGCCCCACTTTTCTCTTCATGTTAGAATCTTTTCCTTTTATTAATTAGTTTAAAACTGTTAAACCAATCAATCAAAGATTCTAACCACCACTTTTAAATCATTTTAATCCTTTTAACCACGTGAAAAAATCATTATAATCATTGTTTGTAACTCTTATAATCATTTTTACCCCTGAACCACCCCAAAAGTGAATTAAAGCATCTTTCATCACTGTTAACTTTGTCACTTTGTTTCCAAATTCACTCTGGTCACTTTTGGGCGTGTTTTCTCTTTAATATTCTTTTTAAAGACTTTGTTCTTTAATTAATTGCTTGCAGTTCTTTGCTCAATTAATTCCAATTGAAATTGCTCTTGAAGAAATTTCTTTTGTAGCCTTAAAATATCTCTTGTAGAGTATTTTTTGGATAAATCTTTATTGTTGGTAAAACAATAAATTTTTATATTATTGTTTTATACTAATAAAGCTATAAACAATAAAATTGGCGTGTTTTCTCTTAAAAATAATATTTCATACTATTTTTAACTGAATTTTTACCTTATACAAATTTTGAGGACAGGAAAAGTACTTGATTTTTAATCAAAGTTTCATATCCACACCTTCCAGAACTGGTTGCTAGGAGGTAAATCAATGGATACAAGTTCCAAAAGGGTTTTAAATACTCTTTTAGGGCCTATCCATGGAAATTCATTAAGAATTTACATGGTTACAGGAGTGTAAGTAGCTCTTTACCTCCTTGGCACGTCAAAATAGCATGTTATTTGCTATTTTCTTATGATTTACTGTAGTTGTAACATGGTAACCAAGTTCCCAAAGTGTTTTAGTTTACTGATTGGGCCAAGAACAGCCATGGATCAAAGCTTTGGAGCTGTCCACGCCTCTGAGGATTCAGAAGTTGGGTACCCTGGCTCTCTTTGATGTCTTTTGTCCCCTTGCTTATTTTTCACATCAAAATGGAAATTTAAGCTTCAAGTGGGATATCGACCATGGGTGTACCAAAAGTCAATGTAAGAATACCATGATATTAAGTGCTCAAAACATGCATAACACTATTCTTAGTGTATATGTAACATGGGATTTCTCATATTCCCATTATATTGGTGTGAAATTAAGAAAAACAAACATTTTCATGGATATTTTATGTGGTATTGATGATGTGTTATTTAAGTATTTTCCATATTACCACATCAAAGAGTTAATTTGAGTTTATTCACTCTATGGAGCTACCCTAGGTGAATTTTTGTGTAGAATCCAACTCTGGTCTTTAATCCTTGGATTCACTCACTCAATAAAAGTTATTCATCTTTTCTGAAATCGAAAATGATGAATTTTAAATATATGCATGCCTTATGGGTTATGCATGGTTCAGCACTTGTCTTTAAGATAATTGTGGCCTATTTGGGTATGTAAAATATACCTCAAGGCTCACATTCCCTCCCACCAAAAAATAAAATTGTATTACAATTTTATCAATGGTATAAATAATAAAAACCCCACAAAGGGGTTAATTCCCACTGTCCAACCTCTTTACATTACTCAGATGAATTAATTTAAAGCACATTCATAGACATATTCAGGCTTGTGGCCTTCATTCATGTGTAAATCTTCTTAAGAGATTATCTGATTCAAGTATTTCTGATTCTGCCAGCCATTCATCTTCATGGACTGGATTTCTACATCTGACAAGATATCATCTTTGATTTTAACCCCTACTCCCCTTTCTTCCATGAATTTCTTTATCTTATTGTCTTGATTCTGTTCCATGGGTGGTACAGTTAAAGGAGTCGGGTTCCTCAAAGGAAACAATTCTTTGTCAGCTGGTTTATAAGGCTTTATCCAGCTGACTGAAAAAGTGGGGTGTTTATTTTCTAATTCACCAATTAATTCCAGTTGAACTGCATTGGTTCCATGTAAGGCTACAATAACAAAATGTCCTGCATAAGAATCTTTAAGCTTCTTTGGGACTTTGATAATATTGAAATTCAACGTTGAAACTAGAACTAAGTCCCCTACTTTGAAGTCTGGTACTTTGTGACTCTTGTCCTACTTCTGTTTTGCATAGTCAAAAGCTTCATTCATAACTTGTTTTGCATAATTTTTAACTTTATCAAGCATTAACCTGAAGCTAGAAGATGTAGGATGAATGTCAATCAAGTCTTTTCCTCAGTGTATCTACTGGGAGTCTTGGATTCCATTCCTTTTCTAACATAGCAGGAGTTTGACCTGTGGAATAATGGACTGATGTCTTGTATTCCAATTCTAATGCAGGTATAAGAATGCACCAGTAATGGGTAAAGCCATCTGAGTCTTTGAATTCAAACCCATAAGCACAAGTTCTCCTGATCATTTCTTCTAAAGTTTGAATCATCCTCTCTGCTAGCCCATCTGTTTGAGGGTGATATGCTGTAGAGAATGATAACTTAGTCCCAAACAATCTATGAAGATTGGTCCAAAGTGCAGATGTGAACTTGGGATCTCTATCACTTATGATATTCTTAAGTAATCCTGTATGAGAAAGAACTCTACTCCATAGAAGAAGAGCTGTATCCATAGCAGTATCATCTTTATTACATGGTAAGAATATGGGAGTTTTGCTATATCTGTCTACAATGACTAAATAAGAATTATACTTTTGTCACCACTTGTAGGAAGTTCTGTGACCACATCCATGTGAACAACTTCCCAAGGGGGTTTTGGTTCTTGAATATGGATCATAAGTCCAAATTTCTTGCCTGTACTCCTGTTTGCTTTTTGACATCTGTGACAGGTATGGCAATATTCAATGGTTTCCTTTCTCCAAGATGGCCACCATGCACAGTGCTTCAATATTTCAAGTTTTCTGTCCTCTGACAGGTGTCCAGAGTATATGCTATCATGGCATTCATGAAGAATGGTATTGATAAGAAATCAGCTAAATAATGTCATCACACAGGAACTTTTGGTTCTGTGGTAAATTATTCCATCAAACAAGTGAAATCTTTCTTCAGAAAAGGAGCCTTTCCAAACTTCATCCAGTGCATTGACTAAGGATGTATCCTTCCAGTCTTTATCTAACAAAGAAGTCAAGATATGACAATTCTTGTCTTGTGTGTAAGATTCTCTGACTGCTTCATAGAATTCAGTCCCAATATCAGTTATTTTAATTCCTTCAATTGAAATCTGTGGTTCAGCTTCCAAAATTACATAAGCTGGGTTATCAGGAGTGTTGGCTAATGCCCACCTGCTGAGTCCATCAGAATTCCTGTGAATGTTTCCTGCTTTATGAACTATAGTCATGTTTCCTCTAAATTGTTGAATGGCTATTTGCCATCTCAACATATGTCTATTGGGAGTTTCCATATTAAGAAGTGATTTCACCGCATTACAGTCAGTTATCACTTCAAAGACACGGCCATCAAGATAATAGTGTAATTTCTCAAGTTCCCATACCAAAAATAAGCACTCCATTTGGCTTGCACCATATCGGGCTTCTGTTGGTTTGATTTGTCTTGAGATGTAACAAACTGGTCCTTCTGTAGGTTTGTCATCAATAATTTAGGCTTGATTAAGGGCTTCCCCTAATCCATCTCCACATGCATCAATGTACAAGTTAAAAGGTATATTCCAGTCAGGAATGAGGAGTAAAGGTGCTTCTGTAAGAGCCTTCCTTATCTTCTTATAAGCTTTAATTCTCTCCTGTGTCATCTCAAATACTGTTTGTTGATCACAGATTCTATAGATTGACTTGGCTAGAATTGCAAAATCTTTCAAGTGTTGCCTATAATACCTTGAAAATCCAAGAAAAGACATCATTTCCTTTTTATTCTGGGGTATTGGCTTAAGTAACACTGCTGCTAATTTGTTTTTGTCAATAACCAAGCTTAAACCAGAAACAACATTTCCTAATGCTTTGAGTTCTTCAAAACCAAAATTTCATTTCTTGAGTGAAATTTTCATATTCACTTCTGCAACTTCATGAAGTACTCTTGGAAGTCTTTCAAGGTGCAAAATCATGAATCAGAACATATGATAATATCATCAATATAAATTATAAGCCATCCTTCAGATAATTCTGTGGGAAAGATGATATTCATCATTCTTTGATAATGGGATGGAGCATTTTTAATACCAAATGACATTCTAAGATACCCATAAATACCACAGTGAGTGATAATTATAAGTAATTTTTTAGTTTTAAGCATCAAAACATTTTGATAAAAGACTTTCAATGAATCCATTGATGTTATATACCTCTCTTTAGACAGTTGAGTCAAGGTTTCTTGAGCTCTAGGGATTGGATACCTATCTGGAACTGTGTAGGTATTCAATGCTCTGAAATCTCCAACCATTCTTGACCTATCATTATTCCAAGCAATAATAACAGGTGTTGTCACTTCAACTTCCTCAGTATGGCCTACTTTCCTTAGGCCACCAAGTTGGATTAACTCCTGGATATGTTTTTCCAAGGGTTCTCTAGCTTTGAGAATGGCTGGATAAGCTGGTATTCTAAGTACTGGAGGGTATGGTATATCAATATTAAGAGTAATATCAACTTCATGCCCTTTTATAGTGCCTAATGGCTCATTATCAAAGGCAAAGGCATCATTATATGTGTATAACACATCAATAAGCTCATGTCTCATCTTGGCTGACAATGATAGATTAATTTGTGCTTCAACAAGCTGATTAGCAACAAATTCTTCCTTATAAGTATCTTTCTTGGAATATAATATGGATATTTGTTTGCACATTGGAAAATAAAAAATTTTGTTTTTTGTTTTCCATAATTCTGAAATATCTGTCTTTATGGTTATTGATGTCAATACCATGAATATTAAAGTAATCATTTCCAACAATGATATGTTGAGATGTGCAATTTCCCATCACTACTATCTCTGTCTTCATTCTTATGCTTCCTGCAGGCACCAGGGCAAATCTCGTGTCAATCGTCGGTGATTGACTTCACGTTGCACCGCTGTCAGTATAAAATCTTGCTTCAGTTGCGTTAATGTCACTTTATAGTCACTGGATTTAGTGGGTCACGTCAGCGTCAAGACAACGTCAATTGTCACATGTGTCACATGAGAATGTCACTCAAAGCCCAAACCCATCTCAACACTATTCGCAATGTTTGGGTAATTTCACCTCATTGGCTTGCGCATCCCCATCTAATCTGCCCCGACGCTTTGCATGCTTACGCGCGTGCACTGCCCTCCAGATGAGACTCCAACACTGCCCCCCCATCTCCGTCCTCACCACTCCTTATGCTTTCACACCCCCGCCCTTACCATCTTTATGCTCACGTGGTGCCCTCCCGACATCCTCCTGACACTGCGTACCATCCTTACGCTTGCCGAGTGCACTCCCAACATGCTCCCAACACCACTTATCCTTACACCTGTGTAGTGCCCTCCCGACATGCTCCCAAAACCACTTATCCTTACGCTTGTGGAATGCCCTCCTGACATCATCCCAACACTGCTTACCATCCTTACGCTTGATAAGTGCCCTCCTGACACTGCTTACCATCCTTACACTTGCGGAGTGCCCTCCCGACATGCTCCCAACACCACTTATCCTTACGCTTGATAAGTGCCCTCCCAACATCCTCCCGACACTGCTTACCATCCTTACGCTCGCGGAGTGCACTCCCGACATGCTCCCAACACCACTTATCCTTACACTTGTGTAGTGCCCTCCCGACATGCTCGCAAAACCACTTATCCTTACGTTTGCAGAGTGCCCTCCCGACATCCTCCCGACACTGCTTACCATCCTTACGCTTGCGGAGTGCCCTCCCGACATGCTTCCGACACCACTTATCCTTACGCTTGTGTAGTGCCCTCCTGACATGCTCCCAACACTGCTTACCATCCTTACGCTTGCGGAGTGCCCTCCCGACATCCTCCCAACACTGCTTACCATCCTTACGCTTGCAGAGTTCCCTCCCAACATGCTCCCGACACCACTTATCCTTACGCTTGTGTAGTGCCCTCCCGACATCCTCCCGACACCACTTATCCTTACGCTTGCGGAGTGCCCTCCCAACATGCTCCCAACACGACTTATCCTTACGCTTCCGTACTACATCCATAGTGTATGGTGGCTTGTTGGCATACAGGATGAACGCAATTGCCAAAATATGCTGAATGGCCTTCTCTGCCAACAGGACCTAAGGGGAAATTGGTCAGTATATTCACAATGTTGTGGTTAGGGTTTAAATCATAAGACTCACAAATTAAAATCTAATAAGTGGACTATTTAAGACAAGAATTGTGTCTCCTGTTTCCCCAAGAAAACCATTTTATTTCATATCATTCAAATGGAACACTTTGCTCAGTCCTTATCTCATGAGTGTGGAATAGTTCAAAATTTGACTTTAGTAGGTTTCTCACTAGTCAACTTTATTCAATTTCTCACAGGGAAGTGATTTCATTTGCATGATATGAAATCATTTGCAAAACCTTGCCTCCTTCAATTTCCCAGCAGATTGAATTTTGCAAATGCGATTATTTTACTTCCACCTTTTTTCTTCAATTTGGATCTTTTTATTCAAAAATTTTCAAACAGGTTATCAATCAACTCGTCACCATCTATTTGCTTAATAAACTACCTCCGCTATGGCCCAAACCCTGGGAAATTCAACTGAACTCAATGAAAGACCAACTCCAGCCCCAGAGAGTGGAAGTGAAATCTCTGATATCGCCAGTAGTCATGAATTAGGCATTGAAGTAGAGAGCCAGTCACATGAAGATAATCAAGATCCACCAGTTCTTCCATAAAGTTAGTATGCATCCATCTTGAATATTTCTCATCTCTCAAAACCTGATATTGTGTCATAGCCTTTATGTCAGGTCAACCTCCAAGCTCTCAGAAACCAAATTTTAAAACTTATGAGAAGGAAAAGACTGTTGAACCTTGTGCACTGACAGCAGATGATGGGCAAGATTATGTAATTTTCAGTGGGGAGGTGGAAATTATATCCAAGGAACAATTTGTCTCCAACATTTCTCAAACAATCCCAAGGCTCGAAAAAATTTAAAATGATAGTAAAATTTGTGATTATGTGCGTCAAAAGATTGCTGAAGCCATGAGCCTCCTCAAAATGGATTTGAACTGTAAGTCCATTACTAATTCAAAACAAAATTGATAAAAATAGCGGCTTACAATATATGGGCAGGTGTGGAGGTGGGAGAATCTCTACCTGAAGGATCTTGAGTCATAATTGGATTTCCAGGCAAAGGATTAGGAAAAAGACCAAATATACATGCGACCAAAAAAACAAACAAAAAATGCCATACCATTGAACCCGCAAAGGATTCTTGGGATCAAGGTGATGAAATGATCAATGTTGAAGGGGACCATATTGATAATGAACCTCCGCATACTGAACCCCCCCATACTCAATGAAACAATCCATGATGAAGATCCACATATTGAAAGCCACCCGATACCCAATGAAACAATGCATGATGCAACCCCTCCCGCCTCTCCTTGGAATATTCAAGCCTTTCAAGAAAGGGAAAGAATTAAACATGATAAAATGGGATGAGATATGACTGATATAGTTCCTGACCCTGAGCCCAAAGTGTCATTGTCTGCTAATTTTCAAGGAATATTTTTATCCCGCATGGAAGAGTTTGCAGGCATTTTGAATTATCATTTCAATATTACTCAACAATCATGGAAAAGGGGGCTTGATAATATCAATAGTATTTACAAAAATCTATGGGACAATTTACCAACAAAGGATGCTCATACATTCCTTCCAGTTGGTATTAAGGTGATCAGTAACCAAGAGCTTAAAATGTTGGCCTGGCTGGAGGACCTTGAGATGGCAGGTGAGTTTTATCTTTGTGCATGATACATGATTATTGGCTGTTGACTGGTGATATAAATTGCAATATACAGGGTTAGATTTCTTTAAGCCAACAGAAACAGAAGCGTTTTTTGATCACAACATTTGGAATCTCAAATTGATGAAGGAATCAGCTAAACCTCCAGAGAATCTCCCAAAATCTGAACACTCCTTCTTCAAAATGGTTCAGAGCCTTCTTTACCCGGCCAATCCAGTTAAACATTTTTGGGCAAATGTTATGTTTGAATCCATTAGTTTAGTCTCATACAATGTGATTACACCCAAACCATATGTTGCACCAACTTCAAATTCAATCGATCCTCTTGGACTCAAATGGGGGGCAGTTGAATACCTTGCCTCCTGCTTGAGTAAATCTAAGCAACGTGCAACCCAACTTAGCATTGAAGGTGGCGGGGCTGACAATGAGATATCCACAAAGCCGCACAAGAACCTGGAGGATCTAATGGATACAGTTATCCATTTGATGATTGCGTACAACATGGTACGTGCACATACAATGGTCGAAGTTAATGGCATCAAAGGCAAACTCACGAACTCAAAAAAAAATGAGGCCATCAAAGATCTTTTGGTGTGTCACAAGAATCTTGGAATAAATAGAATTTGCTATGGTATATTAGCGGCATTCTGTGCAGCGGGGGTTTGTGGTTTGATGGTATGCGCAGATGACTGAAGAAAAAGCTCAGTTAAAGGGGCTTTATCACTAATTGACATTTCCAAAAAACTTTCAGAGGGTAAAAATCTAGTGGAGCCAGTGTGGCTACATACTAATAAGTATATATGTAATTTACTGAATAAAAGTTTGTTCTCATCAGAGTCTTTTAACCCCACTGTACCTCTTAGATTTGAATTTGCACGATGCTTGGTATTAGACTTTGGTGATGCGTGGGTGGCAAAGCGCGGTCTTGGTTCCAGTGATGAAATCACCTTGACTGTACCCAGGTCAGGTAAACGCATAACCAGGGTTGACCCATTTTAGATTAGCTTTGTACTAGATAGATTGTAATTGAATTTTGCAAAGTTATTTATGAATTTAATAATCATGACTTCCTATCCTACTACTGCCCGGATGCCACAGTCTGAATACCAATAGTAATTGTACGGTGGCATGCCTCCGTACATCATTGAAAAGACTCTGACAAGAAGCAAGCTGAGTCAGGCAGTTGTGCACGCAAGTAGCACATGCGGGGGCATTGCGGGAAGTCGCGTTTATCACTTCCCGCCAGCCCATAATAGGCTAAATGTTCCTGTGTCTTTCAAGAGGACTAGGATAACTAGGGATCCCCAGCAGGATGCATATTGCATTTGTGTGTGCTTGCAATATTCCAAATGGTTGGATTGGAAAGTGATTTCATGGGAACATCAATATGACAAATTGAATAATGCACTATCCACTGCAATTTTCAGGTTCAGGTATTTGAGATCGCAAATTGGTGAAGGTCAGGCGTGATCTTTCTTTTTAGCCGCAATTAAAAAAGATTCATTGACCACAATTCAATTTAGGTGATATTAATAAATCAGTAATCATTTTGTTTCATTTCATTTTCTGCTGCAAGCATGCCATTCACAAAAAAAGGAAAAGAGCGTAAAAGGGAACTCGCAAGAAAGCGTCGGGCTGAGGAAGGAAAGTGTGAGTTGCTTGCTTAATCCCAGTGTATATATATAGATATATATATATGCTTCCACATTTATATGGCACCCTCATTGGGCCCCACGGAAGAACATTGGCTTTAGTCGGTTCAGATTGTGCCAATGTCATGTGGGCTCCAACAGGGAAGTCAAAGGATGTGTGCTGAAGAAAGCTCCTTGGCAGTATCTGATATTTTGTGTGCTTCAACACATAGTGATCCCTCAACCACTCGGGAATAGTGGGAGATCCCAAAAGACAAATGAGTGCAAAACGACCCTAATGAATAGGTTGTTTTCCTCCTCTTGCCCAACAGCACAAATATCACCCCAAGTGAAATTTGGAGGGTTGTGGATGTCAATTAGATCAAACACATTCACTTTGACCGTGTGGCAATTTTCTCTTCAACCGGATTACTCATTGCCCTTGTTGAATTTCAACCATTCACAACAATGAGTGAAGTCAAGGTCAATCAATGGGATGAATTATCACAATTCTTATTTCGGGAAAAGAGATTCACCAAACCGATTGCAACAAATGGAGCATTACTGGAGGGATTTATGTTCGCGATTGGGTGGCGCAAATGCAGCACGAAGAATGAACAATTTGGTCTGTATGGAAGTGTTGGGAAAATTGAAAACGCAAAAGATGAATGGCGGAACCAAGGTGCCAATCTTAGCTAAGTGGGCTGCATTCTAGGTCAATCCTTACAATATGTTGGGGATAATTTATTTGAGAAGATTCAAAATTGCTACAACTCATTTGGGGTTCTGTCTTTTGATCAAGTTAACTATGAAGCCAATATGCCTGCAAATCAGGGTGCATTTGAGTTTGCTTCTGCACTCACTTTCACCATGAATGGATTCAAAAACGCACCTCATGTTGATAAGGATGCATCGCTGTATGCTTTGGGATGGTGGTTTCAAGCTGATAAGCGGACCGGCTGAATTCATAGAGATGCGTCAAAGCAGTGTACAGGGGGAAAATTGATTTTCCCAAATGAGCATTTTTGGATTGATCTATCCGCATGTCATGGGCTCATTCAGGTAGTGTGGGCCAGTAGTACATTTGTTCAGTATACTGATCCAGCACAGGACAACAAAAGCACGACACTAGTGGGTATGTCCGCACAATGCTCAAGCAGGTTAGCAAAAACAATGCAGCAAAAAAGCCATGGCTATTATGAGATTGGAAAGAGAGCGGGCTATCAAATCAGGGATGGTAATACAATCTCATGCCAATTCAAAGAATGAGGAGATTTGCATGTGTGTTGGGTAAATAATGGTGGGGTAAGGGAGAGGACATTATACACCAGGATTGGATGGTTTCGAGTGCGGGAGATGGGGTGTCTCACATGAAAAAGGGATGAAGTGGATTATGTATGGTGGCATGCCATTGTACATATGTCCTGGTTTGTTGCTCTTGTCCAGGATGCCAATGCTGCACACGCAAATCCTTATGCTTGTGCAGGTTCTGACAATGCTAAAAGTTCCTTACACCTATGCGGGGTGCCAAGGCTTCACACGCCAATCCTTACGCCTGTGCAGGCTCCCAAAAATTCACACGCCAATCCTTACCCTTGTGAAGGTTCCCCAAAATGCTAAAAATTCCTTACGCCTGTACAGGCTTCCAACGATTCACACGCCAATCCTTACGCTTGTGAAGGTTCCCCACAATGCTGCAAATTTCTTGGCCTGTGCATGATCCCAAGAATTCACACGCCAATTCTTATGCCTGTGCAGGCTCCCAGCAATTCACACGCCAATCCTTACGCTTGTGAAGGGTCCCAAAAATGCTAAAAATTCCTTATGCCTGTACAGGCATCCAACAATTCACATGCCAATCCTCACGCTTGGGAAGGTTGCCAACAATGCTGAAAAATTCTTACGCCTGTGCAGGCTCCTGACAACTCACATGCCAATCCTTACGCCTGTGCAGGCGCCCAACAATTCACACGCCAATCCTTACGCCTGTGCAGGCTCCCGACAACTCACACACCAATCCGTACGCTTGTGAAGGTTCCTGACAATTTAAGCAATTAAATAAATGACTAAGATTCATAGCGTGTGACCGTAGGAAAGGCCATGTTTCACAAATCCGGAGTGGATTGCTCACATGCGGGAACCTCCCGCTTTTTTACAGTTAAGAATTGATATGGCTCTAAACCATGGAAGAAGAAAATATAGGAGACGGTAATGGTGACTATTGGTGCATTTTTGGAAAAAGAGGTTCACAAACAAATACTGATTCAAACTTTTGGTGGGGCACTTACAAAAATTACTCTCACACAATAGGATATTTGAACCATTGAGGAAAATATAATTTCACGTGAGCAAAGAATGTAATAGAAATGGAAAATAACAATCATTGAATACAAATAATTTATTTGAAAAAAAATATTACAAATAATAAAAAGAGGAAATAATGAGTTTTTTTTAAATTTTCATTTTTCTAAGAATTTTGAGACTATCCCGGTGATGTCCCCCTTTGGATAAGCCTCCAGTGCCTGGGCAAGGAGGGAGTTTAGTTCCTCCCGGAATTCCTGGCGCATCTCATTTCAATGAGTTGCATCCACGAAAGGAATCATGTGGAGCAAGCGGCAATGCTCCAGCAAGATTCAGTTGATCGATTCATGGACAATGGCGCGAGGAATCATCAAAGTCAGTCGTAAATTGGTGAATTCCTGGAGAGCCTCATCGTTTGAATGAGAGGGTCTTTGCACTGGGGGGGAGGAGGCGTTGTGGTTCTCTGGGGACGGAACTGGGGTTGGAGTGGAGGGGGGGAACAGAAGGGGAAGGTGGGCGAGTCGGGTAAGAAGAAGTGGGAGGGGGAGGGGGGGATCCAACAGGCGTATTGTTGATGATGATTATGGAGCGGGGAGTGGCGGGACGAGCTGGAGATGGTCAAAGGAGGGGTAAGGAGAAGCTGAGTACAGTTAAAAAAGTGAAACTGGGACTTACCAAAAGGTTCCTCCGTGGATTGCATAGGAGCCACCTCAGGTTCTGGCTCATGAGTTGTATTGTCCTCAGGTGGTTGGGAGGATGGACTTGGGCCAGGAATAGGTGGCTCTTTTGTTCGGGAGGGTTCCAAAAAAGAAGTAAGAGTCAGTTCACTCAACTCAAAAGTGAAAGTGAAAATGAAATGAAACTTTGGCTGCTTACTGCGGAATAATTCCTCTGACCATTGGGTGCTACTCGGGCCTGGAGTGGGTTGCCACAGGGTTTGCTCGCAAGGCAAACTAGGAACGGGAGAGTCTTGTCGGGGGGGATTTGGGGTGCTTTGTTCTATGAGTATTGGAAAAAAGTCAGTATTATTGCGTGAAGAGAAATGAGATAAGGAGGAGAAAGATAACTTACTTTGGCGTTTGAATCCCATTGGTGACAAGACATGGTGACAATAAGCCCAAGCTCGAATGTCCTCTTTCCATCGCCATCCTTCATTGGCCGGATAATCACTTTGCTCAGGTTGAGGAGTGAAGTGACCATCAGATGGTGGCCTAGGAGGGGGGGTGGACAAATCAATGCTTGAGGGGACAGGGCTAATTGTCCAGAATTGTTCCTGTAGGCCTGCTTGAGGTCCCTGTGTCCATTTGCGCTCAGATATTGTTTCATCATTGTCAACCACAAAGGAGTCCTTGCACGGGCGTCTTGGGCGAGAACTCCTCTGCCCTTGTGGTTGGAAGGGGCGGACAACGAACAAAAATTTCTTGTGTGCTTGTCGGAAAGCATCACAAGCGTCAGTTGTTGTCGAGGAACAAAAGCAGGGGATACCCCGCTTGGTGCATAAAGTGCACGACATCTAAAAACAAAACAGTTAAGGTTAGTAACTGAATAGAAAGTAAACAATCAAGAAAGAAAATGAAGACATACAATGAATTATAAATTTAAAACGTTAACAAAATGAAGATGCTCTACTGAGAAGGTTTTAAAAGTCTGGAAGAGAGTTGTGAAGAAAAATAAGTATTAATATCAGTATATAATGTCGACAAAAGTTTAAAAAAGAGGTAATGCACAATGTGGATAGAAGTGAAGTTCTGAAAAGATAAGAAGAATAAACAAACAGGCAAAAGGCAGGGGAGTGGGTTTAGTGGAGTGCAAAAGACAAAAGTAGAAACGCAGGAAGACCAAGGGGAATACGCACAAGAAGGACAAATGCAGGTGAGGTTGAGCAAAGTGGAGCGGGTGAGAAAGAAAGTGAAGGGCGTGTTGTGTGAAGATGGTCTTTTATACCATTGGGAAGCTGAGAACATCTCAGCAGTTGCAGCACCCGCAAAAGGCTCAGCTTCAAGGCGTGTGGGCAAAATTGAAGCTCAGTCGCAGCGAATGCTGCAACTGAGATGGGAAATGCTGGCATGAGGCAGAAGAACAATAGGGTTCTGGCTGAGTATTGATATTGATTGAATTGTCAAGCTCAGTCAAATCCCCTTTGTTTCCTTGAATAGCCACCCGATCACCCAGGAGGGTGATCATGAGGCCCTCATTGAATGTCCATGGTGGGTGCAATTCCCAAATGCCCCATGCAGAAAAGTAGGTGGTGCATTTGGTAACAAGTGACCGTGGTGGGATCACCGGCCGTATGGCCTGGTGATAGTCTTTGAACAAAGGGGGGGCTGTAAGACAAGTGAATACAGCGTGAGCTTGCCTCAACCCATTGCTCAGGTTTGCTTTTGGGTCATAATTGAAATGCTCAGTGGCTGAACATTTTAATTTCACAGTAATTGAACTATTGATATAACAAAATTAAATGCACCATGCTGAGCCATTGCTCAGTCGTTTTTGTATGCACACAATCTGAGCATTTGGCACAGCATTGGATGACATTTCAGCCAGGTGCAGCATTTCACACACTTTGGTGAAGTGCTCCAAACTGAGCCTTCCAATGAACTATTGCAAAAATAGTTCATTACATGGCTCTACTGAGAACTTCCACATGGTTCTTTTGAACATGACATGCTCATCTTGCGTGTGAAAATCGGGTTAAACGCAATGCTGAGCATGTGGCACATGAGCTATGTATATGCAAATGATCGGAAGGTGCATGCACATTGGCTATATGCATCCAGGCTCAAGTAGTATTATACCTTCCTAATCTGTACAGCCAACATTGTAGTGCGCAGTACACCTTTGTAAATGTATACTGCGGGGCAGAGCAAAAGCTGTTCAACAATGTAACATGCAATCACATCAAGCGATCGAGTCATATATCTCAACTGCATCCCTTTAATGCACCTTGTTGGACAGCTCTGCCTAACTACGGCACAGATGCGCATGTATTCCAAGTTAATGTAAGTGGGTCATAGTGGGATGACTGTTTATTTGGTTCATACAAAAACAGTGGATTCCATCCGGTGCCATTATTGGGGCAAACAATGATTGGCCCCACTTGTTCATTGCACGTTCTCATTGTCGGGCAGCCAAACGCTTTCATAGGCACCCCCAACGGGTCATACGGAGGCAACTTTCACACTCCTGGAAGAGATTTTACTGCCAGTATTCTGACCGGCTATTTTCTTGGTTGGGTGGTCAGCTTGACTGCAGACGCTCACCTGCTTGCGCGTGGAAACTGAGGCCAATCAGTGTGGATTTGCTTCAGCCTCATCCGCATTACAATAATCCCGGCCTATGATTGCTGAGGCTGGTTATGTTTGCGTGGGAATCTCCCACCATGGGTCATTTTCTGCACGTTCTCACATGCCCCGCACAAGCTGTGGGGCCTGGCTTGCAGCCAAAAATTCCCTTGGGCGGGTGGCCTCTTTCTACGGAGTTTCGTACATGCCTGAGGCAAAGACCCTGATGCCAATCTTGGTAGATTAGTACCCGCCTCAAATGCAATAGTGGTGAATGTATATGTGGATCACGGCTCACAGTCAGTGCCCCCTTTGATCATGCCACACATCCCCCCTGGAAGCCCAGTAGGCATCAGTCATCAAAGAACTTCTTGCAAAATCAAAGATATGTTTGGTGGCACGCCACTGAACATATCTCACCCACCCACACATAAACCTCCCCACAGTGAGATTGTCCTTTGAAACTGCCAACATTTCCCAGTAGGTCCCTGTGCAACAATTAACCTGGGGAGGATACGCTCATTGTTTGCTGTCACACCAGCGAACATGGCTGCATGCCTCTAATATGCCCCTCCACAATAAGTTGCTACAACCCACCCAATTTTGGATATGCTAATGTCAACCTTGTTCCACCAAAGGTTTTGTAACTTGCTGCAGATCCAGCAGTCATATTGGTGCACCCACATTTTGGCCACCTTGCCTTGATATATGCCCCAAATCGGATATGAAAATCATGAGCCCAAGAGGCCCACCCCCATCAAGACCATGCACATAACCACAGGCCATCCCCCCTTGACCCCATTGCTGCCTCTCATATAAGTTCCCCACCTGCGCTTATTTGTCTTCATTCCGTTTAGCTAACCCTTCCCAATCATATAATTTCCAACTGTCCCCAAATAATTTAAAATAGCCATCATGTCAACCCCTTCACAACCACTTTGCATTGGGATGATTAATATTTGCATTCAAATAAACAGTGATATAACCTTAAATCCTGAGAATTCTCACTTAGCTTCTTGAATTATCATATGGCATAATTAACAAAACATATTTGTTTATCTCCCCAATCACCAGCATGCTATTGGCTCTCTACCTGGGACCCTTTCCAAAAGGTTGATACCATTCCTTGGGGCACCAAAAACATTCATGCACTGTGGTCCTGGTGGGGCATGGATTGAAAATTGCCAATCCAATACTACTCAAATATTATTTGTTGAGGGAGTATTTGTCAGCCTGTGACTCAAAACCAGAGCACAAGCATGACAGCCAATATACCATAAATCAATGGTATAGCCAAGATACCACCAAAACATGGAACTGAGCCAAATTAGCTCAAAAGGTATCAAAAGAAAGAGGAAACTCACCTCTTTCTGAAAATACAAGTCCCATCACCATAGGACAAGAAATAACAAAGTTATTCCTGCTCAAAGTCATTGCTGAGCATAAACCTTAATTTTCACCTCTCATCTAAAATCTAGAAGGAGAGGCTTAACCCCATCAAATGGGTATTCAAAATGAAGCTCTAAGCCAGGGCTATCCAATGGTACCAGCCAAACTGAGCTAGCACCAGTATTACTTGAGTTATGGTCAAATTCAGACCAAATAAGGGTGAACAAAACATTCACCTCTCATCTAACTTTTACAGTTTTAGTGTGAGATACTTAAAGTGGGGTCTTTTTGGAAAGAGCACAATCAGGGCTATCTGATGGTGTCATCCATTTCCCCATAACTCAACTACAACAGAAGTTATTGGCCAAACAAGCTTAATACAGCTTTTTGCCCAAACCACGCCAATGTACAAAATACTTGTACATGGGATAACTTTGTCATATTTAATGATAACCATGTCAAGTTGGGTACCATTGTGTAGAGCTCATATAGAGCTATTCAATGAACCAACTTTGAGCTTGATATCTCAAAAACTGACAGAGTTATGACCATTTTAAGGTCAAAATCCCACCAGCTGTCATATACAGCCTTACCATGGGATAACACCCCATAATCATGAATATGAGGTGTCAACAGACGAAGAAGCATGTTTTTACTTCAATACCTCATATGTCAGTCAATACTGGGGTCCCATACAGTTTCTGTACAACATTCTACGCGTCATACACGTCAGAATCAGGCTGTGAGGTCCCCAGATGAAAATTTTCACCCTGTATTGGTGAAAACCGCCCAGATGTGGTTTCAAAACCACATCTGAGCCCAATACAGTGTATACAGGTTGTTTGCAAACCACAAGCCTGTCATGGGGAGTGAAAAATCTTCACTCCCTCTACGTGAAAAGGTTTAATCACCTTTTCACCTCAATTTCAGGATAAAAGGAGGGCTTTTCACAGCCAAAAACCTTTCCTCATCCTGCTCTTGAATACCCTACGTAGTAAACTGTCAAAAACAGTTTTACTCTTGGGTAATAATCAGGTATTATTATAATCTTAATAATTGTAGTCTTTATTATTGTAACCCAACAGGTAAAGCTGCACCCAGGGCTTTCAACAGCGCTCACCACCACTATATCCACTATAGTAAAGCCCTTTATTATTAAATTAGAACCATCTTCAACTCTTATAAAACCTTTTTAACTTTTATACACCGTGTCACAGTCATAGTTAAAAGTTGTAAATACACTTTATTACTCTTATCATAGACTCAGCCTGACATTTTGGGGGCCTGGCCGTGTTTTTTACTTATTTTGGACCTTACAAGTAAGTTTTTTCTCTTTTTTTATCATTTATTGACACCTGTTTTTTATTTTTAGGCGTCATTTTCTTTTGAAAAATATATTTCATATATATTCCTCTTTAAAAATTTAATAATACTCATATTTTTAAAGAGTATTTGTCTAGTGGCTAATAACCACAAGACCAGTATTTTTGGTGTGTTTTGCATATAAAAACACTTTTAAGCCATTTATACAGTCTCAATTCTTAATTGAATTAAGACAGCTCATACTGATAAACCAACAGTTGAGGCGTGTTTGGACACATTGTTAACTCAATTGCCCTGTAATACACCATTTTTTGACAGATTATACTTGCTAATAACAAGTATTCTGTAAGATATTGGTATACAAACAGTATACCAATAATCAATAAGCTGTATTTCTGACGTGGAATTGTTAATTCAATTACACTGTCACTATACAAGGGCATACTGTAGTAACATACAAGCCCAGAGGCCATTCTTAGACGTGCAAAACCAGCCTTGTAAGAAGTCTTAACTGACATAAGCCCTCTTTTTCCTGTTTTGATTCAGTGGAAGAAAATTTCATACCACTTGAGACCCAGTCACAGGCCAACATACCAGTGACACCCTCAGAACCAGAGGGCAGCAAGGGCAAAGGAAAAAGGCTTAGTGAAGGCCTCATCACAGCCAAAAAGTGGACACCAATAGCCACTCAGAGGAGTAGAAAACCACGAAACTCTGCTTCAATACAAGGTAAACCAACCTTAACCACTTGTACAGGGAAGATTACAATTATTAACCCAGTTGTAACCTCCAAAGGCAAACTGCCCAAATCAGCAGATAACAAATTTGTACAAGGCACAGTCAAAGGTAAATACCCTAAGAACATAAAGTTTTTGACTGCTTGCAAACACTGATATGTCCCCTGCATACCTCAGAGACCTTGGCTTCCAAAGGAACCAGCCAGAGGATAGAGCAGGAATGTCTAGAACCAGAAGACCTGAAAGAAGACACATTGGACACAGTGGTGGATGGCAAAACAATGAGGGAGATAATATCAACCTTGCCATTCACACTCCAATTAAACAGAAACCTCAAACCAGAGGACTGGAAGGATATGGATCAAGTTCTTCAAATCCACCAACTCCTCAAAGATTTGTTTCAATGGAGTATGGACAACAAGAGGTTCAACCTAGCAACTCACTGGGCAGAACTGGGATCAAGTTGCCAGAAGATCTGTCTCAAAGAGATAGACTTCAAAGACCTTATGGTAATCACCAAGGGTTGGAATCCTACCAGGCAGCACAGACTCCTGGAGGCAAGGGCACAGAGGATAAGGGAGAATCAAGCCACTATCCAAGCTATAGAAGAACAGTTAACCCAGACAGGGCCTACTCAGATTCCTTCAGGTTCACAAGGAGCATGCCAAATCAGCTCTCCAGTGGCTTCACACCATTCAGAAACCAGCAGATCAGTGGCCAAGAGTCACCATTCTTCACAATTCCAGGAAGTTTCCAGGAGAAGACAAGGCAACAAGGGCAAAAACAAAGCCTCCTTCAACCAGAGAAGGAAGGAGTCAGACCCCATGATCCAGAAGCTGTTAGATTTGGTAAAAGAAGTACACAAGAACCAGAAGTAGTTGTAAACCACTCTAGAATCAGTAGTCCTAGTAATAGAAACATTACCCCCACTCAGACTGAAAATAACATTATCACATCTGAGAGTAACATCAACAGTGACACACTGTGGTTACAAATGTCCCAATATGCTGAGCAATCTGCAAAACAGGCTACAGAATTTGCAGCTGCCCAAGAAAGGATGAGAAAAACTCAAGCCTCATTGGAGCAGATAGTTAAAAACCTTCAGGAAGGATATGCTCAACTGAGCAAAGCCTCTGAAGAAACCAACAGGAGACTGAATCAAGTCTCTGAAGAACAACACCATAGTAGCAGGGACAGGGAGTGTCTGAACCAAGACATCAACAAATTGTTTGATGCCTACCATAGCTTAAAGCCCCAACCACAAGGCCAAGCTATGGAGAATCCATATCAACCAGATGACATCAAACCAGATGCCATGTTGTTGAATAAGGCAAGATCTCCATCACAATACCAGGATGGAGATGGCATGTCTTATTCAGAGAAGGAAGCCTTGAAACAGCTTCCTGAGGCCTCAAACTGGCCCAAATTCTCCGGATCAGGAGAATATGATCATATGGAACTCATAGATTATATTGATGGACTCTTCATTGATGTACCAAGCATACCAGATTACTGGATTACTGCTAGACTGAATACTGCATTTAAAGGTCATGCAAGTATATGGTACACTGAAATGAAAGAAATCCATGGCAGAAGAAATTGGCCATGGTGGAAGAGTCAAATAATCCAAAAGTACAGTAATGGAACTTGGATATGGCAAAAGACCATGTCATTTGAGAATGACAAATACTCTGTGGACAAAGATCCATATGAGTGGTGTCTTAGACAGTCTAAAAGACTTAAAGCCATTGATCCTCAGATGAACATCCAAATGAGGAATCACAAACTCCTGACACAACTGCCAGGAGAACTAGAGCATGCAGTAAAGTGCAGATGCAACCAAAATTGCACTCTAGATGATATAGCCAATACCTTACAAGACATAAGGAAAAGGACTAATATAGGGAAATTCACCCCATATAGAAGCAGTAGTTTCAAAGAGAAACAACCTTTCAGGGTGGAGTTTAAAGACAAACCCAGAGAAAAAGTGGCAGAAGTGGCAAAGAAGAAGAATTCTTGTCACAATTGTGGTTCAACAGACCACTATGCTAACAACTGTCCAAAGGCAAAGAAAAAAGTCTATGCCATAGAGAAAGTCCCTGAGGAAGAACCTCCAACAGAGGATTCTGAATCAGACTCTATGGGTGATGCCATTAGAGAACCATCTGATGAGGATCAAGACCCAAGAGAGGAATTTCTAGTGGAATACCAAGAGGAAACCCCACTAGAAATCCAGGATATACAGTTGGAAGCAGGCATGCCACAAGACACTGCCAACAAAAACTTGTGTAAACATACACAAGATGCACAAACATTCCTGGTTACACCAACCAAAGGAATGGCATATATACATGGAACAGCCACAAAAATGACTGTATGTATTGACAATGCTCAGCACCCACTGATCATTGACAGTGGAGCACACTGCTCCATAGTGGCCAGAAATTATCTGGATAAACACTTCCCAAACTGGGAAAAAGAACTCTTGCCCACCAGGGCAAAGAACTTTAAGAGTGCATCTGGAAAGATGACCTCTATTGGGACAATTATCAAAGAGATAATTATACCCCACAGAAAAGGTAATATCAGACTCAACCCAGAGTTTGTAGTGCTTGAAGATGCCCACATCCAAGGGTTTTTACTGGGGACAGATTACCAGAGGATGTATGGCATAGATATTTACAATAGTAAAAATAGGCATATTACCATTGGTACTAACAAGGAAAAGAAATTTTCTCTTGATATATACCAGATATCTTCTCAGGACCCACTGGAAGAACTTCTGAAAGAATTCAGAGAGGGACAGTTTAGCACTACCCTCACCAGTAAACAAAAGTTAAGTTTACTGAAGATGCTGAGGAAGAATAGACCAGCATTTGCCATTGGTGAAGAACCATTAGGCAAGATCAAAGGCCATGATATAGAACTATATCTGGATGTGGAAAGGCCTTATCCACCCATGTTAAGGAGACCTCCTTACCCAGCAAGTCTGGAGACCAGGAAAGAGATTGAGAAACATATCAATGAACTCCTGGACATGGATTTCATTAGGAAGATTGGACATAATGAGATAGTGGAAATTACCACCCCTGTCCTAATCACCTGGCATGATGGCAAGTCTAGATTGTGTGGAGACTTCAGAGCCCTGAATAACTACACAAAAGCAGACAGGTACCCTATACCAAGGATACCTCATGCCTTGGATAAACTGGCTAAAGCCAAATACATAACCAAGATGGATTGTATGAAAGGCTTCCACCAAAATGGAGTTAAACCAAACTCCATGAAGTTGCTCAGAATAATATGCCATATGGGCATATATGAGTACACCAGGATGCCATTTAGCATCAAAAATGCACCAGCCCACTTCCAAAGGATGATGGACACCATATTTCAGGAAGAAATAATGGAAGGCTGGATGGTAGTATATATTGATGATATCATTATATACTCAGAGACATGGGAAGACCATGTACAATACATAGACAGAGTGCTAAGTAAATGTACACCCATCAATCTAAAAATTTCACTTAAAAAGTGTAATTTTGGCCAACAAGAGCTACTAGCTCTAGGACACAAAGTCTCAGGCCTTAGTCTGGCAATTGACCAGAACAAAGTAGCAGCAGTACTGCAAAAGCCAGTACCAAAGAGCATTAAAGAAATGCAATCTTTCCTTGGGTTTGCTAGCTACTATAGAAACCACATCAAAAACTTTGCCCACATAACTAGTAGCTTATACAAGTTATGCTCAAAGGATGTAGTTTTTGAAATAACCAAGGAAAGGAGGGATGCATATGAGAGGATCAAATATGAACTCACAAATGCACCTGTGCTCATCTTGCCTGACTTTGAACTACCATTCAAGTTATACATAGATGCAGCATGCAGCCAAGGCTTAGGAGCAGCCCTTCACCAAAGACAAATTGTAGATGGTGAACCAAGAGAAGGTGTAATATGTTACATCTCCAGGCAGCTGAAAGATTCAGAAGCCAGGTATGGGGCCACCCAGACAGAATGTCTATGCCTAGTCTGGGCTCTAGAAAAACTCCATTACTATTTGGAGGGTGCAGTCTTTGAAGTCTACACAGACTGCACAGCCTTGAAGTCTTTACTAAACATGAAGACTACTAATAGACATATGCTGAGATGGCAAATAGCCATCCAGGAGTATAGAGGGAACATGACCATCATATACAAGGAAGGCAAAAGCCATACCAATGCAGATGGCCTTAGCAGATGGCCACTGGACAATGTCAAAAGCAATCCAGCTTATGACCCTGAAGTTGCTGCAAAAATTCCTATCCATTTTATGGAGATCAATAGGAAAAAGAACTTCAGATTCTCTGAATGGGCACCAGAGAGTGGTACCCTTGACAGTGGAAACACTGATTCAGAAGGGACAGAAACTCCCATACTGGGAATAAGTTCCTCAGAACTGCACAATGAATTTTTCAATGCAGTCCTGAAATCTTATGCTAAGCACAAACAGTGTAGCATATTACTCCAACTCCTTCAACAAAAATACAGGAGCCCAGAACTGGAAACCCAGCTGGAGGAACCCTGGTTGAGGGCCTATAAGGACAATAAATTCTTCCTTATAGATGGCCTGATTTATCACAGAGAAAAGCACACCAGTGCACTCACAGTGATAGACAGAGACCACATCTCTCTAATCCTGCAGGAATGCCATGACTGCCCCTATATGGGACACATGAGTGAAGACAGGACCAAAGAGAGGGTAGCAAGCACAGCTTGGTGGCCCAAGTGGGAACAAGAGTTGAGTGAATACATCAACACTTGTGAAAGATGCCAAAAGGCAAATAGAAAACATGGGAAGAAATATGGGTTACTTCAACATATAGAAGAACCCAAACACCCATGGGAAACCATTAACATGGACTGGGTCACAGGACTTGTCCCAGGAGGCAAAGAAAACTACAATGCCTGCTTAATCATAGTTGATAGGTTCAGCAAAAGCATGAGATGTCTACCATGCCATAAAGAGGACACAGCCATGGACACTGCTCTGTTATTTTGGAATAACATCATATCCACCTGTGGAGTCCCCAAGATCATAATTAGTGACAGGGACCCAAAATTCACATCTGAATTTTGGACCAACTTATATGACATGCTTGGCACCAAACTTGCTTTTTCCACAGCTTACCATCCCCAAACAGATGGCCTGGCTGAGAGAATGATCCAAACAATGGAGGACATTCTCAGGAGGTTCTGTGCCTATGGCATGGAATACAATGACCATGAAGGATACACCCATGATTGGGTTACCCTCTTACCAGCAGTCCAGCTGGCTTATAACACAAGCCAGCACTCTACCACAGGAAAATCACCTGCACTGGTAGAGAAAGGGTGGAATCCCCTGTTACCTGTGGATCACTTGAAGAAAAATCTTCTGACCATCCACCCCACAGCCAAAGACTTCCATGATATGTGGAAGAAAGCCTGTGATACTGCAGCCAAATGCATAGCTGAGGCCAAAGAGTATAACAAGCAGAGGTGGGACAAATCACATATGGAACCTGACTTCAAGGAAGGGGACCAGGTGTTAGTGTCTACACTGAACTTCAACAATCTCAAAGGACCTAAGAAAATGAGAGACTCATTTGTAGGGCCCTTCACTATCATTAAGTTAATAGGGAAAAATGCAGTAGAGGTCAAGCTCACTGAGGAGTTTTCTAGGAAACACCCAGTCTTTCCAGTGAGCCTGGTCAAGCCATACTTCCAAACAGAGGAGGAAAAATTCCCCTCCAGGAAGAAGAACATCACTCCACCAGAAATAGTGGAAGTAGAAGACTCTCCTGGACCTGTGAGTAAAATCATCAGGGCCAGAAAAATCAGACTTAATGGAAAGGATCAAAGACAATACCTAGTCAGATTCAAAAACCAGACAGCTGATAAAGACAAATGGTTGGCAGAGGATGCCATACCAGATGGGAACCTTCATTTAAGGAGATTCAGAGCCTCTAGGAGGACTGAACAGTCTCATCAATGATGAGCCTTTTTTAGAGGGAGGGTATGTCAGCCTGTGACTCAAAACCAGAGCACAAGCATGACAGCCAATATACCATAAATCAATGGTATAGCCAAGATACCACCAAAACATGGAACTGAGCCAAATTAGCTCAAAAGGTATCAAAAGAAAGAGGAAACTCACCTCTTTCTGAAAATACAAGTCCCATCACCATAGGACAAGAAATAACAAAGTTATTCCTGCTCAAAGTCATTGCTGAGCATAAACCTTAATTTTCACCTCTCATCTAAAATCTAGAAGGAGAGGCTTAACCCCATCAAATGGGTATTCAAAATGAAGCTCTAAGCCAGGGCTATCCAATGGTACCAGCCAAACTGAGCTAGAACCAGTATTACTTGAGTTATGGTCAAATTCAGACCAAATAAGGGTGAACAAAACATTCACCTCTCATCTAACTTTTACAGTTTTAGTGTGAGATACTTAAAGTGGGGTCTTTTTGGAAAGAGCACAATCAGGGCTATCTGATGGTGTCATCCATTTCCCCATAACTCAACTACAACAGAAGTTATTGGCCAAACAAGCTTAATACAGCTTTTTGCCCAAACCACGCCAATGTACAAAATACTTGTACATGGGATAACTTTGTCATATTTAATGATAACCATGTCAAGTTGGGTACCATTGTGTAGAGCTCATATAGAGCTATTCAATGAACCAACTTTGAGCTTGATATCTCAAAAACTGACAGAGTTATGACCATTTTAAGGTCAAAATCCCACCAGCTGTCATATACAGCCTTACCATGGGATAACACCCCATAATCATGAATATGAGGTGTCAACAGACGAAGAAGCATGTTTTTACTTCAATACCTCATATGTCAGTCAATACTGGGGTCCCATACAGTTTCTGTACAACATTCTACGCGTCATACACGTCAGAATCAGGCTGTGAGGTCCCCAGATGAAAATTTTCACCCTGTATTGGTGAAAACCGCCCAGATGTGGTTTCAAAACCACATCTGAGCCCAATACAGTGTATACAGGTTGTTTGCAAACCACAAGCCTGTCATGGGGAGTGAAAAATCTTCACTCCCTCTACGTGAAAAGGTTTAATCACCTTTTCACCTCAATTTCAGGATAAAAGGAGGGCTTTTCACAGCCAAAAACCTTTCCTCATCCTGCTCTTGAATACCCTACGTAGTAAACTGTCAAAAACAGTTTTACTCTTGGGTAATAATCAGGTATTATTATAATCTTAATAATTGTAGTCTTTATTATTGTAACCCAACAGGTAAAGCTGCACCCAGGGCTTTCAACAGCGCTCACCACCACTATATCCACTATAGTAAAGCCCTTTATTATTAAATTAGAACCATCTTCAACTCTTATAAAACCTTTTTAACTTTTATACACCGTGTCACAGTCATAGTTAAAAGTTGTAAATACACTTTATTACTCTTATCATAGACTCAGCCTGACAGTATTTATGACTGATGCAAATGATCCCTCCTCATCTCAGAAACCCAATCTAGCATTGATGTTCTTCACATGGTATCCAAGCATTTTATTCATAATGGAAAGCTTTTGAACACAAGATTTCAAGCTTAAAATGCCCAAAGAATATGACTGTAATACTCATAGTCAATGTCAACTCTTTACTCCAACATTTCCCGCTTCAAACTTGACGCCAGCTTCATATCCTGCTGTTTCATCATTGATTTCCAATCAAAAACTGTTACAATTACCCAGTGGATCATACCTCCCCATGCCATTATTCAAACCCCCTCCTCCCTCATCAAAAGACCAGACTAGCTTTTCTCTGGGATCGAGAAATCCCCAATGGCTAATCAGCCCGTAACCTTTGGGCCACCTCACCCCCAGGATCCACTTTTAATGACAGGCACATCATTACAAACAAGGTCATTAGCTCATTTGAATCCCTTTTGACCAATACCCCTCTTGGAGGACTGCTTGCGGATGATATGGGATTGGGTAAAACCATTCAGGCCATTGCTCTAATTGGTACCTCCAAGGAGGGGATGATTGCAAACTCCCATTGCTCCACGCCCACCATGATCATCCGCCCCCCTCGCTTAATTACCAACTGGCAATCAGAAATATCCAAGCATGCTCAGGCTGGAGCGCTGCATGCCAAAATCTACCATGGTCCCACTCGTTACTCATTATCTGAGGCCAACATCTTAAAATATGATATCATCATCACTTCTTACAATACTATCACCCAAGAATTTAAGCAAACCAATACCTCTACATCATTCATTTTTCAAATCAATTGGCATTGTATAATTTTGGATGAGGCACAGTGAGTGGCTGAGCTTAAATGATTCAAATTGCCTATTATATCCAATAACCCTTGCCCCATCTTATAGCTATATTTGCTCTCAATACACTGCCACTCACCATGCCATTAATAGCCTCCTTTCATCCCATTGAATATGTTTAACGGGCACACCTATTCACAACACCATTTATGACCTTTTGGGAATAATATCATTCATCACTCAACCCCAGAGCGCCAATCAAGATAACTGGTCACCATTAATCCCGAGTAGTCTTTCCAAAGGTTGCAATGATATTTTGCATTTGGCATTGCGGCATTTAAGTTTGCGCCGCACCAAAACCACACATCTCAAATCCCTCCCCCCTATTAGCCATCATTATGAGCTGCTCTCACTCAACCCAACCATGCAGCAAGAATATTCCACATTATATGAAGAATTCCTATCATCCAAAAGGAAAGGACCAGGATAATTTTTCAGAAATATTAATAAGCTGTGAATATGTTGTAACCATCACATCATGCTTAACACAATTGCAGAGGCAGATTTGGAAGACCCCGAGGGCAGGAGCACTCAGGATAACTCCCCAACAATCACACGAACTATTGTGGATGTAGAAAAATGCATGATGAGTAGTAAAATTGCATACCTCCTACAAAGCTTAATGAAGAACAAACAAACAAGGTGTGGTCCAACCAAATTGGTGGTTTATACCCAATGGACCCAATTTCTAGATTTGTGTGTTAATTCTAATATGCATCCATTACCAATTGAATCCATCTGACTTTTCTATATTGTAGAATTGGTATTGCACTTGCCCATCACTCTATCCTTTCAGCACAAATTGATGGAACAATTACAGCACGAGAACAGGAGAAGGCACTGGAGGATTTCTTCAATAATCCTGAATGTGAAGTACTGAATGCATCCATTGTTTCAGCTGGAACTGGGCTCAATATAACTTGTGCTAATATGGTCTATTTAATGGTGAGGGGACCCCCAAACTTCTACCCTGATTTTTGGACCCTGACATCCACATTTCCAGGAGCCCAATTGGAACCCAGCCATTGAGGCTCAGGCTGTTGATTGACTCCATCGTATTGGCCAACAACAACCTGTAAAGGTCATCCACTACATCACTCCTCATTCAGTTGAGGTCAACATGCCGAAGGTACCTTTCAAGCTCATCTTTGACCCTGATTGTATTACTATTCTGAAATCCTTCCTTATGGGAATGCCATATTCCAATCACCAATAGGTCCAAGAAAAGAAAAAATCATTAACTGCGTGAGCCTTACTGATATTATATAATTTGTGTTTGACCAAGTTGATCACACCTGCTCACCCTGGCACAGGTCCACAATTATGAACACCATGAGCTGGATCGAACTCCTTCAATATTTCCTCAATAAAAATGAGCAATAGAGTATTATTTCTAAGGGAGACAGTGATACAGTCCAACTCATATTGTCTATATTCTGACATATTTAGCAAGTTTTTGCATCTTTAAGAAATAATAATCAGATTGTATTACACCTGCACAAATAATTCATAAAATGTTAATTTGTAACGGTGCTATACATTTATATTACCAAGTTATTGCAGAGCATCACCATTTGGCCTAATAACTGGCATGTCAAGTATTTTTAGGGCGCTAGTCTGCATCTTACTACAGCTTTTGAGCCAATCTTGATTGATTACCTGAAATGATAAGCCTTCCAGAATATCACCATCATCTGTTGATTGTAATTCTGGCAATCTATCAATAGTTTTTTTACCCTTTTTTTTAATGCAATTACAAAACTCTATGTCTTGATCCATTTTTAATACCAATTCATTAAATAACTGGGAGCGCCAGCATAATCCTACTTTGTGGTAAACTTGACGGCCATTTTCCAGTACCTCCTCAGTATCTGAACATACTCAAGGGTCATTGAATTGTGATGCTAGAATGGGAAATTTAGCCGTATCACACCATTCACAATGGCACTCACAGGTCTGCACATAATCAAGTATATCATCATCATTCTTTGCTCACAATGAATAAGAGATACATTAACTAACCCTTTGACAAATCTTTGCGAGCTTTTGATTCTCCTTCTTTTTAATAAAATACTCCGCATCCTTTTGAATAGACTTTCATTCTCTTTTCAAAAAAGTGAAATATTGCTCCATTAAAGCCGCCATGACCCCATAGTTATTATGATCCTTGTTCCAACAGTAATGATGATACTCGGTGCTGACCAGTGCGAGACGGAATGTACGGTAAAACACCATAGACATCAGCTCATTGAACGGATGTTGCCATGAGCTCTCCCAGTCCCAAGTGAATTGCTTTAGTCCTAGCTTGTGGAGCTCATTTTTGCAGTAGATTTGGAAACCCTGAGACTGAACCTGTGTTGATGGCTCATTGAAAACATCCTTGGGGACATATCCGAGATGACCAGCCACTTGAATTGCAATTTCACGCTCTTCTGTGCTTGGTGGTGCTGGTAGTGAGGAAAAAGCCTTATCCCTAACTTTGAGTAGGAACAGGCAATGGGCATGTACTGCTGATCTCATTCCATGGACATTCTCTGGAAGTTCTGCTTTCAGCCATTTTTGTTGCTCCTTCTGGCTTGCATGTTTTGCCACATTGTGAGCTTTACGAGCCTGGTTCCTTTGCTGTCTGACCTCGGATTGTTCAAGCATACTCTGGGCAAGGGGCATTTGAGGATGGGTGAACTCACTATTTGACTGAGTGCCATGCTCATGCCCTGTGAAATTGTCCCTGCCTGGTTCATCATTTGTTTCCATTTGAGTCAGAGACATTTTCTCATCCTCATCATCCACCATTTTTTCTCTTGATGAACTGGCATGAGCTGTTCTTGGTTTGGAGGCATATGGATGATGACGTCCAGTGACTTTCTCTTTATGGACTAGAGGGGAAGATGCATAAAGTTCATCACCTGCCATGCACATCATCAGTTAACACATCAAAAAATTAATGAAGACTGGTCATACTCACAATCTTCAATTGGCTCCTGAGATCGGACTGACTTGCCTTTAGGTGCCATCTCTAACCCATGAAATAAATACATCAAATTGTGAAAAAGGTTATACTCCAAAATTCAAATAACTTACTTTGATGAAGCGTCAATCCTGGATTTCCCTCCGACAGACCACTCCAAGTTACATTCTCCAATGGTCTTTTTTGTCGCCCCCCATCCACGTGCCTTTCATCGCCCACATGAACCTGAGATCCTGATGGAATATTGAGGGTTGGCTGTTTACTTTTGCCAAAGGGATCCTGGGATGCGACTGGATTCCGACCGGGATTAAGGAGGAACTGCCGTGAAATTTTGTTTGGGGATTAGTGTTTGATGAGATTTGAGGTGTGCCTTCTGGCCCCTGAGACACATGCGTTTGTGTATTAGTGGGATTTGGGGGAATTGGAGTGACGGAAATATTTGGGATCAACCAAGTGCTTGAAGTTGGAGCCTTTGGATTTCCCACATCAATGTTAAGACCTGATACATTCATTGAGGATGCAATAGGGGTTGTGAGAGGAATGTTGGGACTCAATGGTGATCGGGCTTAACATATTCTATGCTAGATTCACTATCTGAGTCATGAACAGAACCTGAACCGGATTTATGTGACTTGTAAGATGACATAAGGGCCAAAAAAGTACAGTAATATTTTTAACTAGATAAAACACCTCAGTATTATGATAAAATAGAGTGATATGAGATGAAATCTTTGCAAATTTAGAATAGAGATATTCTATGAATATTTCTAAAAAGAGTCTTATTGGAAGTCTAATAAGTCTCTCTTTAGGAGAATCCTCCCTACCTCCTCTTGAGCTCCTCCGCTTTTGTCGGAAACCACCCTGCACGGCCTACGACCATATAATGTAATACTCCCTTGATCTCAAAGGAGACCCATCATCCATAAGTAATCATATTTGGTAACATTTCCGCCTCCCCATTGTCACATTTTGTGAATTATCCAAACTGCCAATATATGCATTGAAATTCCACAGCATTGTACATCTGTAAAGGGGTATATTCATGAAGGATTTACCCACAAAAGAGACATCACCTTTTCAAGAAAGGCAAGACAATCCAAATCACATTCCAACCGATTAGAACCCTGCTGCACTCAAACCAAATACCAAGACTTTAGCTGCACTCAAACCCCTTATGTAATAGAGTTATATTGTTATGTCTGTAATAAGTTTTAAGCCATGTACAATGGTGTGCCAGCGTACATGGTTTGAGTGTCAATCCCCTCAATTCAATGTTGACACATCCCTATTGGAACACCCCTCAAGGGTCAAAACCGCAGTATCGCCATGTGTAAATAAAATAGAATATGTATGAGCATTGAGCAGCATGGCATTTTACCCAATTAAACTCCTAACCAATTCCGCCATCCAGATGAGACATGTTACACTCTATCAGCTGCAGCTCATGCACCATTACAAATTGGATAAAATTCTCAGCTGGCTCAAATCATTGCCCCCTTCATAAATAATCACTCAATTTTTTTTGCCAATTAATAACACTCCTAAACACTTTCACATCAGCCATAGATATTTATACACAAACCAACCGTACTCCCAATTCCTGAAACAATGACAACCCGCCGCTATTCCTCAATGCATATATGCATGTGTCAACACTGCTTAACTCAAACACACTCTTCCCCTGAGGGTGATAGGCCTGGAGTTGCCTTCACACCTTTCCAATATAAACAGCACATTAAAAAGCTCAAATCAACCATTGCACCCAAATCTCTTCCAAGCATCCCTACTTCTGCATCAGGATATGAGTGCCCACAACTTCTATTGGATCAAATATTCCCAGCTTATTATTCACCATTGGCCCAAAGCACCTTCTCCACAGCACCGGGTCTCAATTCAACTGCACAGAAACCATACATCAGCAGTCAAACCCTTCCCCCACAAGACCTTGGAATGATAATATCTGCCATTCTATCATTAAGGTATAATATACCCCGCTGGGCTTCACGCATTCTCAACCGCTCCCTAAACAAGCTGATCAAGTCCAGCATCTCAAGCTCCGGTGGTCCCCCCACTCCTGCATTCCATATACCTCAAGATCTGAGTACCATATTTGAACATCTCCAATTGGAACCAGTGATTCAAAACTATATATGTTTTCCTCAATGTTTCTCTATTAATGGCCTTACTGAATCAGTCACAACTGACCAACCCCACTGTCAACGCCATAATGACCCAAATGATCATGATCCCCCTTGCACAAAATCATTAGGCAAATTCATCTATTCATTTGAAGCCCACACCCAAAACACAACCAACATGAAGCAAAAATTTATACCAACAAAACATTTCATTTATCAACCATTCAAAAATTGGCTTGCCAGATTTCTCCAGCGGGCTGGAATTATGGAAATTCTGCATCAACGTCAACAATCCCAAACTCCCAAAGGTTCCCCAAAATGTGACGTCTGGGATGGATTGGTCTGGAGATGCTTCACTGGCACTAGAAATATCCATGACCCCCCATTCATGTCCATTCATGGTGCATTGGCCTTTTCCATTTATGTGGACTGGTTTAATGCACATGGAAAGTCCACCCAGTTGGCCAGCATTGGACCTATCATGCTTATGTGTCTTAATATCCCCCCAAGTGAAAGATTGAAGCCAGAGAATGTCTATGTTGTAGGAATGATCCCTGGTCCAAAGGAGCCAACTTCCCTTCAATTGAATTACCTATTAATGCCACTCATCAAGGAGCTCAAAGAGTTATGGAAAGGTTACCATTTTTCACCAACCTCAACAGGTCCTTCAGGATCCTTTATCCATGTTTCTATTCTCACAGCCATTGCGGATGTGGTTGCCATGCACAAGCTTACTGGATTTATTTCCCATTCAGGCAACTACTTTTGTAATTTTTGCACTATTCACAAAGCTCAAATTGAAGAAATTGGTCCTCAATTTCACTACACACGCTCATATCAAAATCATAAATCAACCATTGCCAAATGGCTTTGGGAAAACCCACAACAAAGACAAGCAATTTTCTCTGAGTATGGAGTGTGATATTCAATTTTAGATGACCTTCTGTATTGGGATGCAACCAGAATGGTTAATCTTGACATAATGCATAATTTAATACTGGGAATTTTGAAGGATCATGCAACTTTCAAATTGTGCATTCCAGAGTGCAAATCAAAAATTTACCTCAGGTCCCGCAGGAAATCCAATGACACCAACAGTTCAGACTCAGATTCCATGATCTCCAACAGCTCTCTTGATAAAATCACATTGAGAGAGGCCCCCTCCCTGAGAAGAGATGCAGCAAAAATAATAAATGAGCCACTCCCCACTACTTCCACCCAAAAAAACTACTTCCCAATGCCCACCCCTCACACGGAACATCCATCTAGTGGTTCTGCAGAGATTCCTTCATTTGATGCAGATTAAATCCCCACTTCTGAGATCCCCTCTGAATTAGATATCACTGCACTGAGTGATCACCAGATCAAGGGTGAGTCTCTGGAACATCTCCGACAAATCATATCTGAAACAATAATTCCCTCATCATTTACAAGAGTACCTCGCAACATGGGTTCCCCCTCTCATGGTAGCTTAAAAGCCGCTGAATGGGCTCTCTTATATAAGGTCTATATTCCATTTTTAAGCCTCAGTCAACAGATTTCATTAGATGTACACCAATACGCCAACATTCAAAGAAAAATGGGTCAGTCAGAAGAGCTTGCAAATGAACTAACCAAGAATACATTCCATTTGATTAGTGCTATCAACATTGCCACAAGTTGGACTGTTTCAATAGATTATGCAACTGCATTTGCTGAACATTGGAAAAAATTCCGCCTTTCCAATCAACTCCTGTTCCCAAAACATAAAAGTAAACCAAATCATCATTTTGCTTATCATATTCCCAAGCTCTTCCAACGTTGGGGCCCAGCACAAGCCTCAGCCACATGGGGTTATGAGCGCTTGATTGGAGTATTTGCAAAAATGCCAACAAAAAACAAAATATGTACGTCAATTAATAAGATCAATATATTCACATTGATTAAACACCTGAACTGAATAAGACTAACTTCTTGCAACTCTGAATAGATGATATAGATAAAACCTTACTTCAACATATCTGTCAATGTTCCAACCTTTCCGTTCTCCTGAAATCCCCATCTGTGCCATGTGAAATAAAACAGCTTTTTGAATCAAAGCCACCTGCCCTGTTCAATCACCATAAATATAAAAAACCATCCCTCCATGACCAAGAAAGTTATGATTTCCTGGTTGAGTACTTACGGAATTTTCATGCAACAAGGAAAATAGTTGATTGGATCAACTTAGACACTACCGTGCAATCCACAAGTCCTCCCACTTCAAGGATTGTCTCACCTTGGTATTTTCCAGTTTCAAACATTAATATTGGGAACAATATATTTTCAACTGAATCCAAAAATGTCAGCAACAGTGTGATATGTTTTCTGAGGGGCAACTCACAACAATTTGGTATTATTAATAGCATTTTTAAAGTCTCTGAGCCATCTAGCATACTGAACAATAACTTTCTGATCTTAAAAACTTTAAAGATTGATGTGAATTTCTTACCAGATTGGCTGCATCTGAATATTTATAAAGCTGTTGGTTTTGATGATGGACACTTGATTATACCTGAAGAAGAAATAGAAGGTAACTGTGGATTGCATGATTACAAAGTTCTGTCATGTGGACTGCTTGTAATGATAAAGCTGTTATTTCATGATATTTAGTCTATAAAAATGCAAATCTCTCAGATTCATTAGCAATTTTGCTAGTGAAATATACGCCTCAAAATTTAGTGACAGAGACATGCAATTGTGACAAGCAAAGCCCATTATTTCACATTGCCACAAAGAACTTACTATTTTGACATTGGGTACAGTGTGAATAAGCCAAGTTCAATGATCAAATGACCCACACACTCACCTTTCACAGCATCCAAAATTTCTAACTGTGCCATCATCATGTTGGAAGGGGAATTGGCCCTTGCGCACCCATACACGCCAATGCACACGCAAACGCACCTGCACACGCACACGCCAATGCACATGCAAGAGCACCGCACCCGCGGTATTGTGTGGCGGGCTCTACCAGTGTCATCTGCAAAACAACAATCCCGCTCAGGCGGAGTCCTTTCATGGATGACCTGGTGAAGTCAAACCCCCCGCCTACATCAAGACTGGCTGAAGGACCTCTTTGATGTGTGTTTGTGAAAACAGGTGTAATTTTTACCAACCATTGGACGGTTGCCGGATGATCAGGTGGTGAGGAATCTGAGTTGAAGGCACAGGGGAACCAATATTGGTGGATGTCACAGGATTTGGTGTAAAACAAGAGTAGGACGTGTGCTTGACGTTTGCTTTATTTTTGATTGACGTGAGCTCAACTTTGATCCTGCTTGACGTTTGCTTGACGTGAAGTCAATCTCTGATGATTGACACGGGATTCGCCCTGCTGAGGGTGTGGGAACACAATATTAGTGTCTAATATGCCCAAAGGGTACATATTGTTACTGGCACTGCTAAATTGCAAACCTTCTATTGGTAATAGATGGTTTTTCCATTCAGGAAGTATAACTTGGAGATAATCTTTGCCCACACAATGCAAAATGCCCCTGTATCCAAATTTGCTTTGGCTTTAATACCATTAATCAGAATTGATGTGATACAAGATGCTCCAGAAGTATAGCCTTTTCCTCTATCAGGTTTGGTCTTACACAATCTGACATCTTGGATATTGATCAGGTTGCAGCAATCCTCACTGTACTGTGGCAAGTGAGTATGGACTTCTATGATCTCAAAGAAAGCTTTAATGTTTTCAATGGTATAGTCCTCTACTGGTGTATCCTCAGAGACTTCAGAATCAAGGTCAGATTCTTCTTTCTCTTCAGTACACTGAATTTCTTCAATGACTTGAACTCCATTGATTTTTTTCTTTTTGGTGCAAGTGTTGGCCAAATGTGAAGTGCTTGAAGATTTATGACACTTGAAGACAGGTTTTTCAGGTCTCCTTTCCTCTCTGGACATCTTTGGGACTATCTTGGACTCTATAGGGATCTTAGTCCAAGTTTTACCAATTCTTGTTCTAGTAATGATATCTTCCATTGCATTAATGTAGTCCTCTGTTGAGTAGGGCTCTACACATCTGCCCTTGATAGCATGTTCCATTTCTCCTCCCTACATTCTTAATATTTTCATATTAATCATAGTGTCAGACATATCTGGGTGTAAAGCAGATAGTCGTTCTTTTTGCTTGAAGAGCCGGGAAGTGGTCTATCTTTTTCTGAGTTGAAAATGGAATTTTCAAAAGCATTTTCCATTTCAAACCTCCAAGAATTATTGGCCCATTTGGTAATCACTTCAGATTTCCACCAAGACCAATCATTTTTTCCATGATATATTCTCATCTTGTAGTACCATTTCATTGCAGTTTTGGTAAGCAAACAGTGTAATTTTCCCACTATGATTTCATTGGATATATTAAAGTCTTCTTGCAACATATCAATAGTTCTGATGAACCCAATATGGTTGTATTCACCTTCACCAGAGAATGCTGGCCATTCTTCTAAGTTGGGAATATCTTTTGCAGAGATAACACTTTCTCCTAAGAGTGGGGTAAAAAATACTTTAAAAGAAACTTTTTCTTCAGTCAAAGGTGTAGAATGTCTTGCCATATGTGATTCATAATTATTATGAATGTGTTCCATATTTGCAATTATTTCATTCTTTAACTTCTGCCTTTCACTGTCACTTTTTTCTAAATGTGTAGAAAATTTATTGGTATTCTTGGATATTTCTAAGATATGATCTTTTAGAAATTTAAGCTGATAATTAATGTTAAAAATGCAAAGATCTTCCATTTCATCACTTTGACATTTACTCTCAGTTCTGTCACATGTATTGATGATTGAATGAACTCTGACATTTGTCAATTGATACCATTCACTATGCTTCTTGTCATTTCTTTTCAATTCACTGATATCTGATGTAATTTTATTTATCTTTGCATCAAATTTACCAAGTTCTACCTCAATACTACTTTTTACAAAATGTATTTCTTGTATTATTTGCGTGGAAAAGTTCTGTTCATCCTTTCCTGATCTTTGGCTGTGAATGAAATCAAAGTCCTGGCCATATTGAACAGACTGTCCATGGCTGAAGGCTCCAATTTGGGAATCCTGTACCCTTGTGGGTAAGGTCTGTGCCAATTGGCTTTGCCTTTGCGCTTGCCTTGATGGCTTTTGGGACCTCTCTTCTTCTTCTGAGGTCCTTTGGGCTTGTCCTTGGACACTTCTGGAGCTGGTTTGGAGCTGGTAGAAGCCACTGGGGCCTCTGTATCCAAAGCTGGAGTCATTTCCAACTCTTTATTCTGGTCTATGGATAAAAGAATTGGGTTCTTCAACCAGTTCTTTATCTTTTTGACATTTTCTTTGCAAGACAATGGGCTCCAACCTCCTAAGAGCTCTATGGTATTCTCCTGACCCAGAAAGCTCTTGATGTGTAATTAGGAGTTAATGTCCACCTGCCAAAGGCTTGGGCATATTTCCCACTCTTCTTCCTTGGCTGCTCTGAACCAGTTTCTGTCCTGGCATTGATATATTTCTATTGATGCCACATGAAATTGGTTCAGCTCTTAAAATATTATCATGAATCAGTTCAGATTCAGAATTTGCATCAAAGTTTGTGGGTACAAACCTTGGGGAATGGGGGGAAACTTGGGCATCCTCCAAATGTGTCTTTCTTGAGGAAGATTTGGCACTTCTGGATTTGGTCTTGCCTCTTCCTTGTCCACATCCATCTGGTTGGACTGAATGGTTGCTTCCATTTCTGGTATTCACCATTTTCACATCAATTTTAAAGACAAAAAGTGAAATATAAGATAAAACACACACCTTTTGGTGGTAATTTATTCTTTTCTGAGTTAACTAAGGTGCCTTTTTGAGTAATTTCCCCCTCAATACTGTCTTCAGATTCTGCTTCTGAAGATTCTGTACTAGTGATATATCTTTTACTGAGTCTGTTGCCAGGTGCACAGTATTTGATTAAAGACACTAGAAAAAATTGTAAAAGAGAAAAATTATTTTTTATACTTTTTTGAAGATATTTTCAAAGATTTTTTATAAGTTTTATATTTTTAATATTAAAAAAATATTCTTTTTAGAGAAAAAAATTAAAATTTAAAAATTTGAATCAGAATTAGTTCAGAGTAACTCAAAGAATAATTTTACAAGTTTTTGGATGTGAAAAAGCCACATGTAAAAACAGTATAAAAGTAAACTAAATTCCTCAATGACAAATATTTTAAGACAATTTCCAAAACAAAAAATTATTTCAACTTCAAATTGAAAGAAAAAACTATTAAATTAATATATTTTAAAGCTTAAAAATATATTAATTAATTGCAAGGGTTTCAAAAAATACAGCCAGGCCTCCAAATATAAGATATGGGTAGGTATGGTAGCTTTTAGAACAAAAAATGAAGTCTAAAATATGATTAAAGCCAAGTCTATGGTTAAAATCAAGGCCAGGCCCCCAAATGTAAGATTTGACTATGAAACTGATGATAACATTACTATTAATCAACAGTACTATGTCTGTTCTTATTAAATATAATAATGAAATATTATTACAACCACAATTAAATAATTAAAAAATTATTTATTTCACGTGTTAAACACTACTAATTATTTTAACAGTGAGCAGTAATTGTCTACAAGAATCAATTACAAGAAGAATTTAATAATAAAAACTTCTTTTATTAAAATAATAAAATTATTTTAATATATAATTATCTTTTGCAAGAATAATATTATATAATTCTTGAAGAAAACTAATTTAAGAGAAAAACTTTAAGAATTAAAAATAAATGACTCACTTATACTCCAAAGAACTTATTGAAAGATATAAGTAGAGAAATTTGATGTAGAATTGTGGATTTGAGGGATCAAAATGATTTATAGCAGGATTACAGCAATAAATAGTTGGATTCTATGATTTCACGTCTTTCTGATTAATTCTAAAAGAATTAAAACACTTAAAAATAGTTTAACTAATACTTACTTGTTGGTAACAATGATATAAATGGATAATAAGATGATTCTTCGAAAAACCAGCAAGAGGAGGCCTCTTTTAAATCAAAAACAGCTCACAGAGGCGTGCCATGGAGAAAACTGAAAACCCAGTGTGTGAGAAAACAATAAACCCTTTTGGACTATTGATTGCATCATGTGTTGTCACGTAAGATTATCATAATTACTTAATTGATGCTTTTACATGACTACCAACCCCAATATGGTTAAAAATAATAGGAGTAACATCTGTAAATATTCTTTTATTACAAAATAATCATTGATTTATTAAAGTCATCAATCCTATTGGAAATTTTATCACAGCCGCCTGGGTGCCACCCGGTGTTCAAGTCTGAAGAGACATCTCTCAATGTGTATAGCCGCAGTAGTCCGGCACAACTAGTTAAACTATCAGAAGCATTAGTCCGGCATGACAAGGTAAACTACCAGCAGCAGTAGTCCGGCACGACTAGTTAAACTACCAGAAGCATTAGTCCGGCATGACTAGTTAAACTACCAGCAGCAGCAGCCGAAGAAGTCCGATTTTCCCAATTCTCATCACTCTCAAATCAGCCTCCATCTCCCGAGTTAAGACAAAAAGAATCAAGACCCCCTATCTCAAATATCTCAAATTTCTCTGTATAGTCTGTCATAACAAGGCAACAAATTGCGCCTGTGCTGTGAAAGTTGACAGTTAACAAGTCTGTTGGGGAGTAACAACTTGCAGTAGTCTGTCACTACCCGGTCTGATAAGATAATAACCTGAAGGTTATGATCTTAGGGTGGGGTGTAATGTAGTAACCCCTCAAAATGACTATCCCCAAAAAATCAAAGGGTGGGGTGTAAAGTCCCAAGGTCAGGGTGTGACTGACTAGGGCCGTTGCAATGGTGCAATGGTGTAGGGTGGAATTTTTGGTGCCCTACTAATCAACAGGCTGTAACATAGATAATACAGTTCTCCATTGGTCCTGAAGGCTTAAGAGAGATTAATTAAGAATTATATTTGTAATGAATTTTTGAAGTTCTTACCTCATTTCAATGTAGAATTGCAAATATCAATTTTTAACTGGTTGCTATGAGGTAAATCAATGGATACAAGTCCCAAAAGTCTTTGGATTACTCCTTAGGGTCTATCCATGGTAATTCATTAAGAATTAACATGGTTACAGGAGTCTAAGTAGCTCTTTACCTCCTTGGCACGTCAAAATAGCAGGTTATTTGCTATTTTCTTAAGATTTACTGTAGTTGTAACATGGTAACCAAGTTCCCAAAAGGTTTTGGTTTACCAATTAGGCCACAATCAGCCATGAATCCAAGCTTTGGAGCTTTCCACACCTCTGAGGCCTCAGAAGTTGGGTACCCTGGCTCTCTTTGATGTCTTTTGTCCCCCTTGCCTATTTTTCACATCAAAATAGAAATTTAAGCTTCAAGTGAGATATTTACTATGGGTGTACCAACAGTACATGTAAGAATACCATGATATTAAGTGCCCAAAACATGCATAACACTGGTCTTAGTGTATATGTAACATGGGATTTCTCACATTCCCATTAGTTTGGCGTAAAATTAAGAAACACAAACATTTTCATGGATGTTTTATGTGGTATTGAAGTATTTTCCATATTACCACCTCAAAGAGTTAGTTTGAGCTTATTCACTCTATGGAGCTAACCTAGGTGAATGTTTGTATAGGACCCAAATCTGGTCTTAAATACATGGATTTACTTACTCAAGAAAAAGTTATTCATCTTTTCTGAAATCAAAAATGATGAATTTTGGATATATGCATGACTTATGAGTTATGCATAATTCAAAATTTATTTTTAAGATAATTGTGGCTCATTTGTGTATGTCAAATATACCTCAAGGCTCACATTCCCACCCACCAAAAAATAAAATTGTACTACAATCTTATCAATGGTATAAAGAATAAAAGCCCCATAGGGGGTTAATGTACACTTTCCAACCTCTTTACATTACTCAGATCAAGTAATTTAAAGCACATTTATAGACATATTCAGGCTTGTGGCCTTCTTTCATGTCTAAATCTTCTTAAGAGCTTATCTGAGTTGGGTATTTCTGATTCTGCTAGCCATTCATCTTCAGGGACTGGATTTCAATATCTGAAAAGACATTCTTTCTGATTTTTACCCCTAAGTCTCCTTTCTTTAGTGACTTTCTTTATCTTTCTGTCTTCATTCTGTTCCACTGGTGGCACAGTTAAAGGAGTTGGGTTCCTCAAAGGAAACAACTCTTTATCAGCTGGTTGATAAGGTTTCATCAAGCTGACTGGAAAAGTCCCCTACTTTGAAGTCTGGTACTTTATGACTCTTGTCCCACTTCTGTTTTTCATAATCAAAAGCATCATTCATACTTTGTTTTGCATGATGTTTTACTTTCTAAAGCATTATCTTGAAGCTGGAATATCAGCTGGAGTCTATGTTGAAGCAGTAATTAGGCTATTTACAACTAGAACTATGACTATGACATGTGAAAATAATTTTAAAATAAGAATTTTTGGATAATATCATAAAAGGGTTCTACTATTGAGAAATAGTGGTGGTGAGGGCTATTGAGAACCCTGGATGCAGTCTTACCAGTTGGAGTACTATAATAAGAACTACAATAATTAAAATTATAATTATACCCTGATTATTACCCAAGAGTAAAATTGTTTTGGACAGTTTACTACGTAGGATATTCAAGAGCAGGATGAGGAAACAATTCTGGCTGTGAAAAGCCTCCTTTTTATCCTGAAATGGGGTGGAAAGGGTGCTAGACCTTTCCACGTAGAGGAAGTGAAGATTTTTTCACTCTCTAGTACTGGCTTGTGGTTTGCAAACAGCCTGTATAACCTGTATTGGGCTCAGATGTGGTTTTGAAACCACATCTGGGAAGTTTTCACCAATACAGGGTGAAAATTTTCATCTGGGGACCTCACAGCCTGATTCTGACATGTATGACACATAAAATGCTGTACAGAAACTGTATGGGACCCCAGTATTGACTGACATATGAGGTATTGAAGTAAAAACATGCTTCTTAGTCTATTTGACACCTCATATTCATGATTATGGGATATTATCCCATGGTAAGGCTGTATATGACAGCAGGTGGGAATCTGACCTTAAAACAGCCATAAATTTGTCAATTCTTGAGATATCAACCTCAAAATTGGTTCAGTGTGTAGCCCTGTATGTGCTCTACACTATGGCAAAGCTATCCCATGTACAAGATTTTTTACATTTTGCGTGTTTTAGGAAAAAAGCTGTATTGAGCTTGTTTGCCCCATAACTTCTGTTGTAGTTGAGATATGGGGAAGTGGATGACACCATCAGATAGCTCTGATTGTGCTCTTTCCAAACAGACCCCACTTCAAGTATCCCACACTAAAACTGTAGAATTTAGATGAGAGGTCAATGTTTTGTTCACCCTTATTTGGCCTGAAATTGACCATAACTCCAGTAATGTTGGTGCTAGCTCAGTTTAGCAGGGACCATTGGATAGCCCTGGTTTAGAGCTTCATTTTGAATACCAATTTGATGGGTTTGAGCCTCTCCTTCTATATTTTAGATGAGAGGTGAAAAATAAGGTTTATGCTCAGCCATAACCTTGAGCAGGAATAACTTTGTTATTTCTTGTCCTATGGTGATGGGACTTATATTTTCAGAAAAAGGTGAGTTTCCTCTTTTTTTTCCTTTGATACCTTTTGAGCTGATTTGGCTCAGCTCCATGTTTTGGTGGTATCTTGGCTATACCATTGGTTTATGGTATTTTGGCTGTCATGCTTGTGCTCTGGTTTTGAGTCACAGGCTGACATGGAAGCTGTACGATTAACGTGAATCAAGTCTTTCCTCAGTGTGTCTGCTGGGAGGCTTGGATTCTATCCTTCTTTTAACATAGCAGGAGTTTGTCCTGTGGAAGAATAGACTGATGTCTTATATGCCAATTCTAATGCAGGTATAAGAGTGCACCAGTCATGGGTAAAGCCATCTAAGTCTTTGAATTCCAACCCATAAGCACAAAATCTCCTGATCATGTCTTCTAAATTTTGAATCATCCTCTCTGCTAGCCCATCTGTTTGAGGTTGATATGCTGTAGAGAATGATAACGTAGTCCCAAACAATCTATGAAGATTGGCCAAAAGTGCAGATGTGAACTTGGGATCTTTGTCACTTATGATATTCTTGAATAATCCTGTATGAGAAAGAACTCTACTCCATAGAAGAAGAGCTGTATCCATAGCAGTGTCATCTTTATGAGATGGTAAGAATATGGGAGTCTTGCTATATCTGTCTACAATGACTAAACAAGCAACTTAGCTTTTGTAACCACTTGGAGGAAGTGCTGTGACCAAATCCATGTGAACAACTTCCCAAGGCGATTTTGATTCTTGAATATGGATCATAAGTCCAAATTTCTTTCCTTTACTCCTGTTTACATTTTGACATCTGTCACAGGTATGGCAATATTCAATGGTTTCTTTTCTCCAAGATGGCCACCATGCACAGTTCTTCACTTTTTCAAGTGTTCTGTCCTCTGACAGGTGTCCAGAGTAGATGCTATAATGGCATTCATGAAGAATGGTATTTATAAGCAATCTGCTACATAATGTCATTACACAAGAATGTTTGGTTCTATGGTAAATAATCCCATCAAACAGGTGAAATATTCCTTCAGGATAGGAACTTTTCCAAACTTCATCCAGTGCATTGACTAAAGATGTATCTTTGCAGTATTTATCTAATAAAGAAGTAAACATATGGCAGTTCCTGTCTTGCTTATAAGATTCTCTGACCTCTTCAAAGAATTCAGTCCCAATATCAGTTATGTTAATCCCTTCAATTGAAATCTGTGGTTCAGCTCCCAAAGGTAAATAAGCTGGGTTATCAGGAGTGTTGGCTAATGCCCACCTGCTAGGTCCATCAGCATTCTTGTGAATGTTTCCTTCTTTTTGAACTATGGTCATGTTTCCTGTATATTCTTGAATGGCTATTTGTCATCTCAACATATGTCTGTTGGAGTTTTAATGTTAAGAAGTGATTTTACTGAATTACAGTCAGTTATCACTTCAAAAACACGTCCATCAAGATAATATTGTAATTTCTCAAGTTCCCATACCAAGCATAAGCACTCCATTTGGCTTGCACCATATCTGGCCTCTGTAGGTTTGATTTGTCTTGAGATATAGCAAACTGGTACTTCTGTAGGTTTGTCATCAATAATTGGCACTTGATGTAGGGCTGCCCCTAATCCATCTCCACACGTATCAATGTACAATTTAAAAGGAATATTCCAGTCAGGCATGATGAGTAAAGGTCCTTCTGTAAGAGCTTTTTTTATCTTCTCATAAGCTTTAATTCTCTCCTGTGTCATCTAAAATACAGTCTGTTGATCACAGACTCTATATAGTGACTTGGCTAGAATTGCAAAGTCTTTCAAGTGCTGCCTATAATTACTGGCAAACCCAAGGAAAGACATCATTCGTTTTTAATTCTGGGGTATTGGCTTAAGTAACACTGCTGCTACCTTGTTTTTTTCAATACCCAAGCTTAAACCAGAAACAACATGTCCTAATGGTTTGAGTTCTTCAAAAGCAAAATTTCATTTCTTAAGTTAAATTTTCACGTTCACTTCTGCAACCTTGTGAAGTACTCTTGCAAGTCTTTCAAGGTGCAAAGACCATGAATCAGAACATATGATAATATCATCAATATAAATGATAAGCCATCCTTCAGACAATTCTGTGGGAAAGATGATATTCATCATTCTTTGATAATGGGATGGAGCATTTATAATTCCAAATGGCACTCTAAGATACTCATAAATACCACAGTGAGTGATAATTCTAAGTAATTTATTAGATTTGGGCGGCAAAACATTTTGATGAAAGCCTTTGAATGCATCCATTGATGTTATATACTTGGCTTTAGACAGTTGAGTCAAGGTTTCTTGAACTCTAGGGATTGGATACCTATCTGGAACTGTGTAGGTATTCAATGCTCTGAAATCTCCAACCATTCTTGACTTATGATTATTCCAAGCAATGATAACAGGTGTTGTCACTTCAATTTCCTCATTATGGCCCACTATCCTTAGTACACCAAGTTGTATTAACTCTTGGATGTGCTTCTCCAAGGCTTATTTATCTCTGGGACTGGCTGGATAAGCTGGTCTTCTAAGTATTGGAGGATGTGGTTTGTCAATATTAAGAGTAATATCAACTTCATGTCCTCTTATAGCACCTAATGGTTCATTATCAGAGGCAAATGTATTATTGTATGTATATAACATGTCAATAAGTTCATTCCTCATCTTTGGTGACAATGAAGGATTAATTTGTGCTTCAACAAGTTGATTAGACACAAATTCATATTTATAAGTATCTTTAACCAAAGATACCACAGATATATGTTTTGGCATATTGGAAAAAGCAAATTTTTGTCTTTTGTTATCCCCAATTGTGAAATATCTTTCTTTATGTTTATTGATGTCAATACCATAAATATTTGAGTAATCATTTGCAAGAATGATGTGCGGGGATGTGCAATTATCTATTACCACAATCTCAGTTTTCATTATTACCCTTCCTGTTGGGTGTGGAAATACAAGATTAGTGTCCAATATACCCAAGGGGTACATATTGTCACTGGAACTACTAATTTGCACACCTTCTATTGGTAATAGATGGGTTTTCCATTCAGGAAGTATAACTTGTAAATAATTTTGCCCACACAAGTGCATAATGCCCCTGTATCCAAATTTACTTTGGCTTTAATATCACTCATTAAAACTGATGTGATACAGGATGCTCCAGAAGTGTAGCCTTTACCTCTAGCAGGTTTTTTTACACATTCTGCCATCCTGGATATTGATCAGGTTGCGGCAATCCTCACTGTACTGTGGCAAGTGGGTATGGACTTCTGTGACCTCAAAGAAAGCTGTAATGTTTTCAATGGGATAGTCCTCCACTGGTGTATCCTCAGTTCCTGCAGAATCTTCATCAGATTCCTCTTTCTCTTCAGTACACTGAATTTCTTCAATGACCTGAATTTCATTGATTTTTGAATTTTTGGTACAAGTGTTGGCTAAATGTGAAGTACTTCCACATTTATGACACTTCAAGACAGGCTTTTCTGGTCTTCTGTCCTTTCTGGGAATCTTTGGGACCATTTTGGATTCAATAGGGATTCTAGTCCAAGTTTTACCAATTCTTGTTCTGGTAATGATATCTTCCATTGCATTAATGTAGTCCTCTGTTGAACAAGGTTCCACACAGCTTCTCTTTATAACATGTTCCAGTTCTCCTCCACACTTTCTTAATATTTTCATATCAATCATAGTATCAGACATATTTGGGTGTAAAGCAGATAATCTGTCTTTTTGCTTGAAGAAAAAAGTAAGTGGTTTATCTTTTTCTGAGATAAAAATGGCACTTTCAAAAGCATTTTCCACTTTAAGCCTCCAAGAATTATTGGCCCATTTGGTAATCAATTCAGATTTCCACCAAGACCAATCATGTTTCCCATGATCTATTCTCATCTTATAATACCATTTCTTTGCAGTCCTGGTAAACAGACAGTGTAATTTACCCACTATGATTTCATCAGGTATATCAAAGTCTTCTTGTAATATATCAATATTCCTGATGAACTCAATATGGTTGCATTCTCCTTCACCAGAGAATGCTGGCCATTCTTCTTATTTGGGAATATCTTTAACAGAGACAACATTTTCTCCTAAACGTGGGGTAAAACTTCCTTTAACAGAAGGTTTTTCTTCAGTCAAAGGTGTAGAATGTCTTGGCATATGTGGTTCATAAATATTATGAATTTGTTCTACATTTGCAATGATTTTATTTTTTAAACCTTTGCCTTTCACTGTCACTTTTCCTAGATGTGTAGCAAACTGATTGGTATTTTCAACTATCTTTAAGACATGATCTTGTAGAATTTTAAGTTGATCATTCATTTTCAAAATGGAAAGATATTCCATTTCATCATTATGAACTTGAAATGTACTTTCAATTCTGCTACATGCATTGATAATTGAATCAAATCTGGAATTTGTCAATTTATACCATTCAGTATATTTCTTGTCATGTCTTTTCAAATCACTGATATCCAATGTTATTTTAGTTATATTTGCATCAAGTTTATCAATTTCTATATTAATACTAGTTTGTACATGATTTATTTGCATGGAAAAGTCCTGTTCATCCTTTCCTGCTCCTTGGCTGTGAATTCCATTGTAGTTCTGGCCATATTGAACACACTGTCCATCGCTGAAGGCTCCAATTTGGGGATCCTGTACCCCTGTGGGTAAGGTCTGTGCCAATTGGCTTTGCCTTTTCCCTGGTCTTGATGGTTCTTGGGACCTTTCTGCTTCTTCTATGGTCCTTTGGGCTTGTCTTTGGACACTTCTCAAGCTGGTTTGGAGCTGGTAGACGCCACTGGGGCCTCTTTCTCCAAAGTTGGAGTCATTTCCAGTTCCTTCTTCTGGTCTATGGATAAAAGACTTTGGTTCTTCAACAAATTCCTTATCTTTTTGACCTTTTTTTTGCAAGACAGGGGGCTCCACCCTCCTAAGAGTTCTATGGTCTTCCCCTGACACAGAAAGCTCTTGATGTGTAAGTAGGAGTACATGGCCCCCTGCCAAAGGCTTGGGCATATTTCCCACTCCTCTTCTTTGGCTGCTTGGAACCAATTTTTGTATTGGCATTGATATATTTCTATTGCTGCCACTTCAAAATGGTTCAGCCCTGGAAATATTATCATGAATCAGTTCAGGATCAGAATTCACATCAAAATCTGTGGGTACAGACCTTGGGGAACAGGGGGAAACTCGGGCATCCTCCAAATGTGTCTTTATTGAGGAAGACTTGGCACTTCTGGATTGTGTCTTGCCTCTTCCTTGTCCACATCCATCTGGTTGGACTGAATGGTTGCTTCCATTTCTCTTATGCACCATTTTCACGTGAATTTTGAAGATAAAAAGTGAAAATATAAGATAAAATACACACCTTTTGGTGGTAACTTATTCTTTTCTGAGTTAAATAAGGTGCCTCTTTTAGCAAGTTGCACCTCAATACTGTCTTCAGATTCTGCTTCTGAAGATTCTGTACTAGTGATATATCTTCTACTGAGTGTGTTGCCAGCTACACAGTATTTGATTAAAGACACTAGAAAAAACTATAAAAGAGAAAAATTATTTTTTATACTTTTTTTTTTAATATTTTTTAAAGATTCCATATAAGTTTTTATAATTTTTAGTGGTAAAAAATTATTCTTTTTAAAGAAAAAAATTAAAATTTAGGATTTTGAATGACAATTAATTCAGAGTAACTCAAAGAATAATCTTATAATTTTTTGGATGTGAAAAACCCACATGTAAAAAAAATATAAAATTAAACCAAATTCCTCAATTAAAAACATTTCCAAAGAAATTTCAAGAAAGAAAATTATTTCAGCTTTAAAATGAAAGAACAAAATATTAAATTAATATATTTTAGAACTTAAAAATGTATTATTGAAGTCAGGAATATTATTAAAGCCAATTCTATGGATAAAATCAGGGCCAGGCCTCCAAATGTAAGATGTGACTATGAAACGAATGATAATATTACTATTAATCAACAGCACTATGTCTGTTCTTATGAAATATAATAATAAAATATTATTATAACCACAATGAAATAATTAAAGAATTATTTCTTTCACGTGTTAAACACTACTAGTGATTTTAACAATGAGCAGTAATTGTCTACAAGAATCAATTACAAGAAGATTTTAATAATAGAACTTCTTTTATTAAGATAATAAAATTATCTTTTGCAAGAATAATTATAAATAGAATTCTTGAAGAAAACTAATTATTTAGAGAAAAACTTTAAGAATTAAGACTAAATCACTCACTAATCTTCCAAAGAGCTTATTGAAAGATAAGATAGAGAGATTTGACATAGAATTGTGGTTTTAAAGGATGAAAATGTATTTATAACAGTATTACAATGATATATAGCTGGATTCTATGATTTAACGTCTTTCTGATTTATTCTGAGAGACTTGAAGCACTTAAGAATAGCTTTAACTAATACTTACTTGTTGGTAACAATGATTTAAATGACAATAAGATGATGATGATTTGATATGGAAAAAACAGCAAGAAGAGGCCTCTGTTAAGTCAACAACATCTCACAGAGGCGTGCCATGGAGCAAACTGAAAAAACAGTGAGTGAGAAAACAATAAACCCTTTTGGATTATTGATTGCATCATCTCTTGTCACATAAGATTATCATAATTACTTAATTGATGTTTTTACGTGACTACCAACCCCAATATGGTTAAGAATAAAAGGAGTAACATCTGTAAATATTGTTTTATTCCAAAATAATCATAGATTTCTCCAAGTTATCAATATTATTGGCAATTTCATCATAGGTTGTAATTACTGTGAATTTTTGAAGATTTAGTATTTCACGTAGAATAGTCAAAAATGGACTGTAATTAAAGCTTTTAATTCTACTAGTAAACCATAATTATTTTTGGTTGTACCATAGAGAATACAGTTCTCCATTGGTCCTGAGCGTTTCAGAGAGATTCATTAGCAATTGTATCTTAAATGAATTTTTGAAGTTTTTACCTCATTTCTACGTAGAATTGCAAATATCAATATTTTACTGGTTGCTATGAGGTAAATCAATGGATACAAGTCCAAAAAGGGTTTTAATTACTCTTTTGGGGTTCATCCATGGAAACTCATTAAGAATCGACATGGTTACAGGAGTCTAAGTAGCTCTTTACCTCCTTGGCACGTCAAAATAGCAGGTTATTTGCTATTTTCTTAAGATTTACTGTAGTTGTAACTTGGTAACCAAGTTCCCAAAAGTTTTTAGTTTACAAATTAGGCCAAGATCAGCCATGGATCCAAGATTTGGAGCTGTCCACGCCTCTTAGGCCTCAGAAGCTGGGTACCCTGTCTCTCTTTGATGTCTTTTGTCCACCTTGACTATTTTTTATGTCAAAATAAAAAATTAATCTTCAAGTGAGATATTCACTGTGGGTGTACCAAAAGTCCATGTAAGAATACCATGATATTAAGCGCCCAAAACATGCATAACACTATTCTTAGTGTATATGTAAAATGGGATTTCTTACATTCCCATTATTTTAGCATAAAATTAAGAAAAAAAAACTCACGGATATTTTATGTGGTATTGATGATGTGGTATTGAAGAATTTTTCATATTACCACCTGAAAGAGTTAATTTGAGCTTATTCACTGTATGGAGCTACCCTAGGTGAATTTTTGTGTAGAATCCAAATCTGGTCTTAAATCCATGGATTTACGTACTCAATAAAATGTTACCCATCTTTTATGAAATCAAATATGATGAATTTTGGATATATGCATAGCTTATGAGTTATGCACAATTCAAAACCTATTTTTAAGAAAATTGTGGCCTATTTGGGTATGTAAAATATACCTCAAGGCTGACACTACCAACCCCAATATGGTTAAGAATAAAAGAGGTAACATCTGTAAATCTTCTTTTATTTGAAAATGATCATTTATTTATCAAAGTTATCAATTTTATTGGAAATTTCATCACAGGTTGTAATTACTGTGAATTTTTGGAGATTCAGTGTATCACATAGAATAGTCAAAAATGGACTTTCCTAAAACCTTTAATTTTACTATTAAAACTAAAATTCTTTTTGGTTCTACCATAGATAATACAGTCCTCCATTGGTCCTGAAGGTTTCAAAGAGATCCATTAATAATTGTATTTTTAATGAATTTTTGAGGTTTTTACCTCATTTCTACGTAGAATTGCAAATATCAATGTTTAACTGGTTTCTATGAGGTAAATCAATGGATACAAGTCCCAAAAGAGTTTTAATTAATCTTTTAGGGTCTATCCATGGAGATTCATTAAGAATTGACATGGTTACAGGAGTCTAAGTAGCTCTTTACCTCCTTGGCATGTCAAAATAGCAGGTTATTTGCTATTTTCTTATGATTTACTGTAGTTGTAACATGGTAACCAAGTTCCCAAAGTGTTTTAGTTTACTAATTGGGACAAGATCAGCCATGGAGCCAATTTTTGGAGCTGTCCACACCTCTGAGGCCTCAGAAGTTGGGTACCCTGGCTCTCTTTGATGTCTTTTGCACCCTTGCTTATGTTTCGCATCAAAATAGAAATTTAAGCTTGAAGAGAAATATCCACTATGGGTGTACCAAAGGTCCATGTGAGAATACCATGATATTAAGTGCCCAAAGCATGCAGAACACTATTCTTAGTGTATATGTAACATGTGATTTCTCACATTCCCATTATTTTGGCATAAGATTAAGAAAAACAAAATTTTTCACGTATCTTTTATGTGGTATTGATGATGTCGTATTGAAGTATTTTCCAAATTACCACATCAAAGAGTTAATTTGAGTTTATTCACTCTATGGAGCTCCCCTAGGTTAAATTTTGTGCAGAATTCAAATCTGGTCTTAAATCCATGGACTTACTTACTCAATAGAAAGTTATTCATCTGTTCTGAAATCAAAAATGATGAATTTTGAATATATGAATGACTTGTGGGTTATGCATAGTTCAGAATTTGTCTTTATGATAATTGTGGCCTATTTGGGTATGTAAAATATACCACAATGCTCACAGTTTGTCCTTTCTTATCCTATTTGCTTAAGGTTGGTATTTTTATATTTCAAGCATTTCCCTCTTTATATTATAGCTGTATTGGCTATGTTTTTTCAATACTCTGCATAGAATTATAAATGGTATTTTGGATTTCATTCTGGTCCTCTGTTTGGAGTAACAGACTTACATATAAAGTATTGCGGTGGATATATTCATGAGAAGAAGGATGCAACATGTATTTTGGCGGTAAAGTCTCTTTATGGTCTCAAGCTGAGTCCATAGTTCTGGTACAAGCATCTTCCAGATATCTTCAAAAAAAACTATATTTTATTCCCTTTCAAGCTGATTCCCGTCTCTTTATAGAGATGGGAAACTCAGTATTTGTATTTATTTATGTGGATCACATGGTATGTGAAATCAATAACACTTTAAAAAAAAGGTCATTGGTGGAACAAACCAGATGTCAAACAGTTCAAATCGGAAATGGAGCTTCATTTCTCAATATAAGATTCAGGAGAAGCAAGTTATCTGTTAGAAGTTAAGCTCACTCAAGATTGAAATTTAAGAACTACTGCACTCTCTCAAACTGCCTACATCAAGAAAGTATTACAGCAGTATGGGATGGAATACCGAAAGACAGTAACGACCCCTATGACTCCTCACTGGAACTTAGTACCTTCTGATTCAACAAATAAGAGACAGTATTCTCACTATAGAATAGCTATTGGTTTTCTCAACTACCTCTCAACCTGCAGTCAACCCAATATCCCAATATATCTTTTGTCAAATTGGCACTGTTGCAACTCTTAGAACATCCCTAAACTGATCATGTTTCAGAAGTCAAGAGGGTGCTAAGATACTTGAAGGTTATAAAAGAGATCTCTTGTACTTGGGGGAACAAGTGGGTCAGAGAGTATTGAAGGATTCTCAGACTCCGACTGGGGCAGAAACTTGAATGAAAAAGAACTGTCCGGTAATGGCATTTTGTTTGGAGGACTCATTACTTTGCAATATAAAAAGAAACCACGGAAGCTCTTTCAAGACCCAAGGAAGAGCTTAAGGCCATTTCCGAACTGCTTCAGTAATGAGTATGTATCAAGTGATTAATAGCTGAATTTAAATTACAACAAAGAATGAAAATATGGTGTGATAATCAAGGGGAAATTTCGCTGTGTCCTAACTCGCTTTGTAATCACTGTACTTGGCACATAAACACAGGAATTAATTGGATCCAAAAAACTCTGCTGCAATAAGAGGTAGATTTAGGCTAAATTACTAAAAAATCCATGTTGGCTGAATTATTTACCAAAAGATTGACACAAGTCAAAAGTTAAAAATCCTTCAAATCCATTAAGTTAATTGCACATTAAATGATGAGGGTGTTTAGATAATATCCCATGATCTCAAGCTCTCATCCTTACATAAACTAAAGGGAAGTCCTCGAGATTATAATATCACCATTGAAAATAGGTTCTAGCTTATTGTTGAGGTGATAATATTATCCTTAATAACACATAATTCAACTAAGCGCTTAGAGCACAGAGTATTTCATTTGTAACTAGTTACCTGCATTATCATTAGTTACTGTGAATATGAGATGAATAAGAGTATGAGAGCAAATAAGACCCCTTGTATATCTGAGAATTTGGTTTCCTCTTCTTGATCTTATTTGAATTGTCCTTTTTCTAGTTTTTGATTGATTTCATATTCACACATTTGTCTCATCTCTGTTCTTCAGTTTTAATCATCTTTTAATCCTTTCCCTCTTATAGCTGTTGGTTTATTTCATATTCACATTTTACTGATACTGTAGATATAATTTTTTCAAGATGGCCTCCAATGAAGGGCTGTCTTAATCATGTACTAATGGGTTCAAATTAATCTTACCCAGCTTACTATTTCACTTACTTTCAGTTTTATTGGTATGGAAAAATATTGCTATAACTCTTTGGCAAGTTTTAGAGGCCGAATTTCTTCCAAAAAGAAGTATGGCTTTCAGATGGGCTTCAGATTCTTTCCAATACAAAAGCATGGATGACTATCCAGATTTCTTCAAAAATGGGTGGTCTCATGGAATCACGAAGCTTTTACAAAAATTGAAAGATAATCCCCTTCTGCACAATTTCAAAGACTATTGACAGCCTTATGAAGGGCCATCACACATCCGAATCATTTTCTTCTCACAAAGTCTCACATTTCTCATTCAGTACCTTGATTTGGGGATATTAAGAGCTTTCAAGGTGCAATATTGAAAAATATTTATTTCTTTAGAGATAAATAACTACAATAGCAATTTCACTTTAAGTCATGCATACAACATACACCAGCTTAGTGCTATGCACCTTTTTGACTTGGCTTGGAATGAATTCACATTTGAAAAAATAAATAATTCTTGGAAGCATAGAAATATATTAGCAAAGATCTCTACTTCACCCAATGACTTGAGATTGATCTAATCAGAAGCCTCAATTGAGGAAGAAAAAACTCACTTGAAATATATAAGCCTGATTACAACATGTAATAAGGTATCAAGCTAAGAATTTCTAAACTCAGAAAAAGAGAATAAACTCCTTCTACTTTCAGATGAAGATATCTTCAATAAGGAAATTTTCAATCGTTAAGAAATTTTAGGAATTGACTCAAATGAGCCCAAAATTCACATACCCCGTAAGTTAGATGTTTTGGAATCAATTACAAAAAATTAATTATATCTCACACTATTAAGCTAAGGAAGCAGATAGCCTTAGTGAGTCTTTAGAATTGCATATCAGGCTGTTAGACATTGAACAAGTAGAGAATTCTCAACAGACCTCAATACTTGATTATATGAAGAGATAATCTCTTGTCTTGGTACTATATTTGTATCTATAGTAGATTTTAATTTATGATAAAGCTTACAAAACTTTTTGTTTTCAATTTTCTTGATTTTAATATTCTTGGAAATGAAAAAAGATATGGATTTGAGGAGGTAGACTACATAGGTGTTTTGATATGGGGTAAAGAAGGTAACCTGTGCAGACCCATAACTTTCCAAAACCCATGGAAACATGTGCCCACCAAAATCCATGGGTTTTGAAAGGTTCATCTGTATGTTAATAAATATTTCTTAGTTCATTTTGTATGTTTTTCAAAAAAAGGTAAACAAATTCTTAATATAATGTTTTTATCAAATACGGCTCAATTTTTTATGGTATATATTCAATAATTAAATTTCCACAACCATTAAAATCATAAGGACTCTCAATTATCAATAAGTTCTTTCAATAACAAATGAATTATCTTATTACATTTAGCAATGCAAAGGAGGAAAGGTTATATATAAAAAAACACTTTTTTCTATATATTGACTTTTAAAATTATTCAAAAATATGAATTAAATTCAAGATGAAATATTTATTGTGGAGCTTTTCAAATAAGAAATATTCTAACAAGAATAAGTTTTATTTCAAAATTATTATAGTGAAGGATTCTTTTAATACGAGAGGGGGTAAAATGAAAAACAAAAAATAAGTTGAAGAATTTCTTATTGTATGAATTTCAAAATTTTGAATCAGTTTTTGGAAGTAAGACTTATCAGTAAGATGAATAGATGAGAGAAATAAAATAGAAAATTTCACTTTTGTTATCAAGAAATGTGGAAGATTAATAATATCTTTACTTCTGAAAGAAGATTTGTCAAAAAAACAATAAATTTTGAGTTTTATTTCTTTTATAATATGGCTTGTTGATCTATGTCTTACACATATTAATTTCTAAATCTTTGTGAGAACCTATGATGTTACAGCTCTTATCTTTCATGTTACAAATTTAGTTAGATAAAAGGCCACAATTTTGTCATTATTATCAATCTATTTTTTACTTTAAATATATTGTATTTTTCTGAATATTTAAGTTTAATCTTACAACAAAGATTTTATTACGTTTATTCAAAATTATTTCTATATTATATTATGAGAACATATTTCGCTATACAAAATAATAGTTAAAAATTATGGAAAATGAGAAAGAAAAATACAAAACTCTACCTCTTCAAGTATATATAAACTGATTTTATTGTTTTGAAAAGAGAATCAAGTTGAGATATCTTCAAGATTAATAATCACCATAATATTGTACTGTTTTTCTGAGAATTACTATGATATTTATTCTTATTTAGAGCTTTTTTAATTTTTATTCAAGGTAAAAATCAAGAAAATGACTAATAGATACTTACTTTCAGTATGAATCATTTTATTTAATATTAAAGCATCATTATTTCAAATAACTTTTCCATGAGAATTTTTCTAAAAAACTATCATAAGTTTTCAGAAAAAAAATCTTGGAGCTATCTACCAATTTTCTGTTAGTTGAGCTTCCTAATATATATGGATACATCAATGAAAAGGTCTTTCATTATTATAAACTAGTAATAAAGATTTTCATGCAAAAAATAATTATTTTCTCAGAATATTAGATTAAGTAACACATTTATCATTAATATTGAGACTATTCTGTTTGAAGGTTTCAAATTGTGAGCTTACTGATAAGATTGAATAAAATAGGTAAAAATCACGTATTAAAGAGAGTAGTAAAAAACATGAAAGAAAGAAGGAATATTATTAATTGTTTCTGTCATCCAAGGACACAAACTCAGAGAAAGGAATGACATCCAACTTCAAAAAAGAAACAACTTAAGACAAAACCTCATTCAAAAGGGTATGATAAGATACAGCTTATCTAATTATTCCTTTGTGAGAGAAAAATATCCTCATCAATAATTTACCATATTCAAATATATATTCCTTGATTGATAATTGAAGCTTTTTCTAGTCAAACAAAGTAATTAGGGAATACATTTAATAAAGGTACTAATTGGAAATAGAAATTATTACTCCTCAATAATGTATATTTTTTTACTAAAGTTATCCAGGAAGTAACAGTGCTGAGAGTGATGAACCAAAATAAGATTGGGACAAAAATCAGAATTGGCCTTATATTTAGCTTTTAAGGGATTTAAAATTCACCAAAAGGAAAAAAATTTCATAATATTACAAATGGTAGAGCACAATTACTCCTAGAGCCTCTATTTAAGGTCCTCTTATTAGAAAACCCTGAGATTACTCAAAACTGTGTAAATATCCTTGAAATACTTGGAGATTTTGTAAGAGAAATATAGGAAGAATATCATTTGGATATCTCAATGCTATCCTTAAGCTTAACAAATTATAAAGCATATATACTCAATAATGAGAATTGAGCCAGTGATTTAAGTTTGACATATTAAAACAAATTTTCGATAAAAAATAAAACCTGATTTCTTATTTCAAACAAAATACAAGACATCTATTTATGGGTCCCAAATTAGGTCTATCGTTAATTCATTCATATTTTTTTCATTGAAATTCTTTTAGCTTTGAATTTAAAAGATATATCTGTGATGGAATCTATTCTGTCATGAATATTTTCAGATAGTAAGGAAAATATCTATCTTCAACAGAATCTGTAACAAGTTGGAGGGTAATATATAAGCTATGTATTACTATATAAATTTCAGGGATAAAACATTGCTTATGATCAGTCTCTTTGTGCTTCAGGAGTGAGTTTGTATATCTTAAGAAAAAATTCTTAAAGTCACAACTGGGCTTACTAGATATACTGAAATGATTGTGGCTATGACCTTTGATATGGAGGTCCACATTGTCTCATAGAAGCCTGATTGTGATAATAGAGGTCTGAGAAGCTGTGAACCTTTGAGATATGTCCACTTATCCAAAAAGGTCATAAGACAAAATTTATGATAATTATACTCTAAATAATTATCTTAAAACCAGTGAAAATGCCATAAATAGGTATAAGATTTGAATGAACTCAGAATCTAATGAGTAAAAATCTTAAATAAACTAAACCATTATATTTTTCATGGTAAAATACACATATATCATTTTTATGGCATATCTGTAGAGTAGATAACTACTGAATAATAATAATACCCTAAAAAAGATATAAAATCTTATGTAGCTCAGGAACCAATGAAATAACATATGAAATAGATTGCAACATTAAATTCCCCATAGAAAACTACACATAAAACCATTTAATCACAATTCTCTAAAGTCAATACTCAACGAATTAAGCTGAATATCTGCACTTTTTTGGTCAGTGCATACTTTCATAGTTTTTAGCTATTATCTCTTGAAATATGAATGATAGAGAGTTGAACCAAAAATAAATTCTCCATGTTATCACTGTAATAAACCAAATATTAACTTTATTTGACAAGCTATAAACAAGGCTATAACCTGTGAGGGTTTATTGAACAAAATTACTAGAGCTGTTGACTACTTTGTTGTGAGAGTGGTCCCAACTTGAAACAAAGTAGATATTCAGTTTCTACTATTTCATAAGTGAAGAATGATGTATTCCTTATAATAATATTCAAGGTAAAACACCTTGAAATCAAGGTTTGAAGTTTAAAATATTGAATTTTGACAGAAAAGATGAGATACAAGAAAAATCATCAAAAATAGATTTTTGATGATGTAATGGAGTTCTCTTGGAAGTTTAATAAGGAAATGCCAGGCTATCATAATTCACTCTTAGGACAGCTGTAGAGTGTATTACTTGAAAGTTATCAATGATCAAATCTTAAACTTAAAATTGATCATTTATGATCACTCACCGTAATCTTATTTTAAGTTTGACAGCTATATAAGTGATACAACTGGTGAATACTATTATAATATGATGAATACTAATAAGCTCCACAGATTTTAGTCTTCTGCCAGGCCTAAGATGTCATTAAACTTAGATTTATAATGATAGCTCTAAATAATGGTGTAATAATGAGCTAAGATGGTTTGATCATGGTGTAATCCTCAATAAACCTTGAAATACTGATCTTTACAGTGGATAACATCAGTACATTTCTACTAGAAGCCTACTGGACTCTAGAAGGGAGGAATTTACTATAAATAGAGCTCTTTTTACTCTATTTCCCCCCCAGATGAATCAAAACAATAAAAACAATTAAATCAAAGGTAAAACTCTTAATTATTTATATAGAAATATTTTATATTATCAAATACCAAAGATAATCCTTATTATAATCATCAATCTTGATGTGATTACTCCAATTGTTCATTTTTTTTATTATAATTCTCTTAAAATCATATTTCCATGTAAAATCAAGAATATTTGTAATTTGTTTTATTTTTATTTGTAAATACAATTTAGATAAGTTGTATTTACATTATTTGGTGTAAAATCCTTTGAAATTACTATATTAAGTGTTAAAAGTAGGTTATTTTCTCTTATTATAAGAATTTCTCTCTATTATTACTATTAATAATTCTTTAATTATATAAATAGTATTTATATTAATATATAGCTTTCATATTAGTAATATTATTGTTATGAATTGTTTTTTATCTATAAAAACAATTTTTTAAACCTTTATTATTTGTTGGTAGCAATAATAAAGAGCTTTTAAATATATCAATTATTAAATATTAATATATCTATTTATTATGTCATTATATTTCTTTAATAATATCATTATTTTTATGCCATAATTATAATAAATCTTTATTATTATAATTGTTTTTATCTCATTTATTTCATTTAGAAGGACATTCAGAGTACAATAAGTAAAATATTTGTAATTTTTACTTATTGTATAATAGTCAAACCTTACAGAAACATTGTGGGAACTCCTCCTGTGTGGGATAAATGAGGCAGTACCTGCAAGGGGAAATTACAAGAAAACAATTTTAAATTGCTGTTCAAGATTTTAACCCTTTCTCTACTTGAGTGTTAGAGTAATTTTAACTTCCCTTTCTGAAAATTATTCTATTTATTGATGGTGGCTAGTTCAAAAAAATATATTCAACAGACTGTATAAGACTTTATTTGATCTGTAAACAATGGTTTAGTAAGCCTTGACACAAATATATAAAGATATAATACTAAAGACTTTTTAATTTCCTTTTCAGGTTGAATTAATACCTTGAAGTACTTCCAATATTGATTATAACACTTTTTATAATATGATAGCTAATAATAACAAGCACTAATATATATATATATTAAGGGGCTCAATAACTTTTATAAAAATAACTTGGGATATCAAACACTACTATGGTTCAGTTTACTATTGAACTTGGCTACTTAGTAAAGAAGCTCTTCAATGGGTTGGATTTATAAAATAATTCAGACCAGCTTTTAATAGCTATTATTTATAGACCACCAAGGCAATTCTACTGATCTTGGCTAGAAAGGATTAGTAATGGGATAACGATGTCAAAGGGATAGTCGATGAGCTCAATTTATGAATCATTGTGTACCAGCTGTCATCTACTATTACCTTTGTAAAAGACTCAGAAAGTGCTTATGTGCTTAGCTACTGAGAAATAATGGGAAGGAGATAGTCAATTATAAGAGTTTATTAATTAAAGTAGACCATCTGTTAACTACTATTAACTATAGATAACTAAGACCATGCTACTGAGCTTGGATACTGAGAAACATTTAGGAATGGGGATGGTATAACTATATTTCTGACCTCAGCTACTGAGTATTCCTAAAAGATTAGGCTAATTTGGATGGATGGAGGGGACTTCCCTCAGAAAAGATGTTAAGTTAAATCTTTGTGAAAAGACTTTGTCTAGGCCATGAGAGAAAAAAAACAATTGAGGGTAAGGAGACCTTTATTTCTACATTTAGGGACCTCCATACAAGTTTCAAAAATAGGGGACTTGAAATTTTTCAGGTTTTTACAGGCTGTGTTTTGTACAGGCTGGGGAGATGTAGTTGATAATGTAATTGATGATGTAATCAATTTAAAACCCTGGGATCCTTACGTTGATGAGCTGTAATCCTAGTTTATTTCCTGCTTGTGATGTAATTGATTATTTTATTAATAGAAACCCCTGAAATACCTATCTCCATGGCTACTATACTGTAGCTTTGCTGCATTATCCTGCCATTTTCTGTAACTAGATGTGGTGTACCTGACATTTTATTACATTGAACCCTTCTTAAGCTTCTGTAACCTTGATTTGGACAATCTGCAATACTACTCACAATGAGAAAAGTGGCTACACCTGACAGCAGGTGCTGCATTTGGAATTTGACATTGCATATAGATTGGATTTAGGTTGAAGATAGGAAAGAAACTAAATTCATAAATAGAAGATTTGGAAGAAATTTAAGCCACATATGTAAGCCAGAAATTCTTAATTAACTTGGCTCAATATCAGTGTTTCATCAGGGTTGTTAAAGCTCAATCATTCCACAATACATTATGAACAGGCTTATTTTGATTGTCCCCTTGTTAAAATATTATTTACTACTTTCTATCACTTCATTTGAAAAAATTAATCCTCTGGGTATTTGCCTATAGATTTTCACATTAATATCACACTTTCAACTTTTTGTAAGTCTCACTCATGGGAAAGATAAATGATATTAAAATTAGAGCCTTTAATTTTAAAATAGTTTACAATCAATTTTAGAATTTCTTGGGGACTTTGAGACTTCCTGAATATATAAATATTATAAGAAATATACCATACCATTTAGCTGTTTTCTCTTATAAAACACTTTATTTTGTGAGGCATTATGTGCATTTTTTTTTCTCTCTTTTAATCAACAGTTTAATCAAAATTGAAACAAGCTTTCAATCTTTATGGTACAGAGTCATTTTAAGGAGAGGCCAATCAAAATGTAGTTTATATTTAAACACCACCAACCCTATTTTAGCCCATACACTTCTTTAAAGAAGATTCTTACACTTATAGCTAAATGAAACAAATATTTAAATTAAAGTATTGGGTTTTAGTTTCATGATTAAGGGATTCTTCATTATACTATTGGATTGTGTAAGCTCAAAACTATTTTCATCTTCATCTAAAAATAATGGCTTAATAATATAATTTTAAATATTATTAAAAATGAAAAACATCAGATTCTTGAGCTCTGTGGAAAATTCAATTTTCATTTTGTGGTTACGCATTTAGCTCAGGTTGGCATATTGCTGTGGAGAAAATATGAGATCTAAAATCACTATCTTTATTTAATGTGCTACTAAAATGGGTGAAACCAAGATCATTTGAATTTCTAACTTGAGTATATTAGGGTAGCATCTGTATATAAAGGTTAAATGAAACTGAGAGAATGAAAGTTTTCTTCTGAAAATTTGAGGAAATTTAATCTTTATGTGTCACTATAGCCAGCCATTCTTGTAATCAGTTATTTAATGATGTAAAAGTATTTTATTAAGAAAACCTTTTACATCAGTATTTTAATAATTTTCACTGTATTACAAAGCCTTTTTGAATTTCAAATTCAATACAATTACTGTTCAAACAATTATTAATTATCAGGATATATAGAGAGCTCTTCATGGAATCAAGAACTCAACATCTCATATTAAACTAATATGTTAATATCTTTAATTCTCTTGAAATAGATTTTTTACTTTAAAAATACTACATAATTAGAACTCAGAGGATCAGAAGTAATTCAGAAAAGAGGCTTTAAATTTTTACAAAATGAAATTTCCTCAATATTATGCAGGATACTTTTCTATGCTATCATTGATCACTCAATTCAAACTAATATATAGATTAGATATATATTGGAAATAATTAAAAATTAAATATTTATGAATACCTGAGTCAACTCCTTTAGCTTTCTTTCAAACAATAGGACCCCTCTTCAATATAAAAGAAAACGAACTTGCATAAATAGGGTCTTTCAACAAATTCATTTATCAAAATATATCTATAAAGCTCCTGTGAGTTTGTTAAACTCATAATCATTTCAATAAAATCATAAAATATAAAGGAATTATCAATTTATAATAATCAGAAATTTATAAATTGGAGGCAAAAACATCACATACACATCTCTTTTAAGTGCTTTTAGAAAATAATATGAGAACATTTAGTCTTTTTATTTTCTATTAATACTTGCAAAAAGCGCTGAAGTATTCATTGAATTAGCATTTTAAAAAGATAGCCCACAGAAAGAAGTTGGACCCTTTGTCCAGAGCTATGCCCAATCAGAATCAAAAAATGGTGTGAATCATGTATCAAGTATTGAATTTTAATTATCAAGAATTTTTCAAGGAATTTACCCATTCAATATTATCTTGTAATGGAAATTTATGAACAGAATCTATTTAGAAATGATCAAACCAATACTTAAATTTCTTTTACAAACAATGGATTGATTATTAAAAATAATAATGAATCATATGCTTTTTATCAATGAGAATATGATAGAAATTTTCAGATATATCTAATTGAGAAACTAGAATAGCTCTTCTTAACCTTCACAAAGGAAAAAATATGATCAATCTAGATTTTGACAGTATTTGTGAGCCTTAGAGGTAATTTCATATACCCAAAAGACCACAAAATACAAAATTAACATATAAATATAAATAAAATAAATTTATTTATATTATTAAAATAAAAATCAAAATATAAATATAAAATTAAAAATTTAATTACAATTTATAAATAAATTTACATTAAATTTTGAAATTGTAAAATTACATTTATACTTGAAAAAATTAAGTAAAAATGAATTTTTAATAAAATTGTAAAAAAATTAAATAAATTTGGAAAAAAGTTAAATAAAAAATTATTATAACTTTTACCAATAAATAAACATATAAAAATTATTTCACCATTTGATTCCTCATAAAAAATTAGGTGGGGTCACCTCTGAGTGAAATTTTTGTAACTCAACTCTAAATAAGCTTAAATTAAGTTTTTAGTATTTTCAATACAAAAGTTGAAAATCCCCAAAACTCTAGTTAACTCACACCACATGTGGTGTTAACCATCAATTTTTGTGTTAAAATTGAGGTGTTGTGTTTAGTTTAGAAGGTATGAGGAATTGAAGTATTTTCAATTGAATTCAATTGAAATGTCAAAATGTGCGCATGAATTACATAAGTGAACTTTGATTTACATATGAGGTGTCAATTATTACTGTATTGTACTGTACAATTAAATTGAATTACATATGTAAATTATAAGTATAATACATGATGAGGAATTAAAGGAAAAAATAAATTGGGGGGGGGGGGAAAGGAACTCTATCTCTAAGGGGGAGCCAGACCCCCAGAATCCTTGCTGACAGGCGTGGGATGTCAAAATTCACGCAAGAGTTCATCACTTTTGGCCTGGAATTGAGTTACAGGGTCTGTGAACTCAATTGATGATGAGGTTTTGATACCAACTGGGGTAGTTTTAGCTGTTGCCAAGAGGGTAAAACTACCCTTAAGATAAAACAGACTTAGCAAAAACAGTTTTAACTGGTTTGTACGCCTCTTACACACATTCTGACGTGTTTTTGAAGGCTCTAGACCAGGTATTGCTATAGTAATGGCTGATTTAAGGGTCTAAAATGGCTAAAAATGGCTTAAACCAGCGCTTTTTTGGTCCAAACCAGGGTTCAATGAAGCCATAATTGGGCTTTTCTGTTGTCAGACTGTTTTTTAAGACTGAAAAGAGTAAATTTTACCTTTGGAGTAAGAAAATTGGTGTCTATAAAAGAATGTCTTCTTTGCCCCACTTTTCTCTTCATGTTAGAATCTTTTCCTTTTATTAATTAATTTAAACACTGTTAAACCAATCAATAAAAGATTCCAACCTCCATTCTGAAATCATTTTAATCCTTTTAACCACGTGAAAAAATCATTATAATCATTTGTTTGTAACTCTTATAATCATTTTTACCCCTGAACCACCCCAAAAGTGAATTAAAGCATCTTTCATCACTGTAAACTTTGTCACTTTGTTTCCAAATTCACTCTGGTCACTTTGGGCGTGTTTTCTCTTTAATATTCTTTTTAAAGACTTTGTTCTTTAATTAATTGCTTGCAGTGCTTTGCTCAATTAATTCCAATTGAAATTGCTCTTGAAGAAATTTCTTTTGTAGCCTTAAAATTTCTCTTGTAGAGTATTTTTTGGATAAATTTTTATTGTTGGTAAAACAATAAATTTTTATAATATTATTGTTTTTATACTAATAAAGTTATAAACAATGAAATTGGCGTGTTTTCTCTTAAAAATAATATTTGTTACTATTTTTAATTGATTTTTACCTTGTACAAATTTCGAGGACAGGAAAAGTACTTGATTTTTTAATCAAAGTTTCATATCCACAGCTTACAGTATTTGAACAGGATTACAGGTATATCAAGATTTTTTATATATTTTTTTGAATAATCATATTCCATATTGGCAGATATATACCAGATATTAAGTAAACTGGCCCTTTGTAATTTAAAAAATACAAATTCTTTTAATTTCTCATTAGTTTGATCAGCATTCTAATGAGCTTAAAAGCCCTAGCTGCGTCTTCCAACATTAGTTTATAAAATGAAATTCTTTAATTTTATTGTTGAAAGAGAAATCATACACAAGAAAAAATACAAAAAATATTCCAAAAACAGATTTTTAGCAAATATTTGAATAAAATGACAGAAATAACCAAAAAAAGAAGGATAAAAAATTAGAAAATGTGCAGTGAATTTGTTATTATTATTGAAATGGAGCTTTGTTTCATAGTTTTTGAATAAAAGAAATAGAAAAAAACTGTTTTTTCTCTAGTCAAATAAATTTTGACCATTAATTCACTTTTTTGAGTGTTTTTATCAATTTCTTATAGTGATGTGCTATTTTGATTATTTTGTCAATTTTTTTTTTTGTTTTTTTTCATTTTTCTGTACTTCCTTTTCAATATTTTTAATTCGCTTTAATTTTGATTTCTTTTTGGTTTTCAATTAGAATTACAGTAGCAGGCCTTGAGAGGCCTGTTACTGTAAATGTTTTGACAAGTGTCAAGTTCTTTACAGTACAGGGCCTGTACAAGCTTCTACTGTAAAATCGTCAAAATTGTTGACAAGTTTACAGTAGGCGCCACTACAAACCCTGTACTGTAATTTCCTTTGAAAGTTTGCATCCCTTCCACTTTCAGAGGATTTAATGTATAAAGCCCACTAATTCTCTTGTGAATGGAGAAATACTCTTCTAAAACAAGAAATAGAAAGGTTTTTTTCTAATTGAAAAGAGAAATTTTGGTTTTTGTAATGGAAATTGTTACAAATTTTTTAGAATAAAAAGAAATCAAAAATGAAAAAAATCAAAAAACGTTAATCTCTAGAGATTCAAATGAATAAAGGAAGAAAAATCAACACATTCCTTCAATATTTTTTTAAAATATTTTAGTGGAAAGGGCTTTCAAATCCTTCATATTTTTCTTCTGAGGTTCCAGGAGATTAGCCATTTTTCAAAGAAATATATTAAAAAATTCAGGTTTTTTTAGGATAGCAGTCAGTTAAGATCAGCTGATATTAACATTTTCAAGTCGTGCTTTGAGATGGAAATAAGAATTCAAATTTTGATAAATTAATAATAGGTCATAAATCAATAAAGATAGAACATTTGTTCATTTTTTCAACTAGCTTGGACTTCTTTTGGCCTTAAAAGAAACTTAATTATTTAAATTGGAAATATATTTCGAGATTCAATTGTTACAATTGAAAGTATTCACTTGAGGATGAAAATATAAATGGAAACAATTTTTACATAATATACTATATACTTGGTCCATCCTATTAAGAAAGTAATGAAATCCTTGAACTTATGTAATATTCCAGTGGCTTGGAATAACTGGGAATACTAAACAAACACTTAAATCATGGGTTCAACCTAGCTCACAGGAAGGGTCAAGCTCTGTCTAGGAATGGTCCAAGCAAGTTTCCAAATGCAACATCTGCTCTCAGGTACAGCAATGTTTCTCATGGTGGCTGTGACAAGTCTTATGTATAGTTT